>OY720415.1:10095000-10595000 GCA_963082905.1 Oligia fasciuncula | reverse complement strand
CCTACATTTCAGGGCCTTCTGCAGGGTGCCCTTCAGGTTGGAGGACTTAGAGGCGACCTCCACAATCTCCTCCTCGTCCTCTTCCGCCATCCTCTGCAGCTCCGCCAATGACTTGTCCGCGTACAGAACGTGGGACGCGCCGTACCCGGACTTGGCCCGGGTGACGTGCGCCCGCTTTTCCGCGGCGGCGACCCGCTCCTCCAGCTCCTGCTGGAGCTGAGCCCGCCGAGCCAGATCCAGTTGGCGTTGGGCGTTCGCCAGCCCAACGACATGGGTCTCCGCGGCCACCGTCGGCCTTCCAGCCTTCGGCAACCGCGTCGACCCCGAGCCCGAGGAGCCCTCGGACCCACCACTCCGGTGGATTCGCTTGAGCGAACGCGCTCCGGTGGAGTCGTCCGCGTCCGATACTGTGAGCAGCGAGTCGCTGTCAGACGACTCGTCCGCCGCTGCGAAGAAGCTGGCCGCAGAAGTCGCGCGGCCAGCCTCTGACGCCGAAGCGTCGGATTGGCCCTGAGAAGGGCCTTTTGGTTGGCCCTGAGAAGGGCCTTTTGGTTGGCCCTGAGAAGGGCCTTTTGGTTGCTTCGTAAAGCGCCCGCAGGCATCCCGCATAGGGCTCGACATAATAAAATAAATTCCAACAGGTTCGCAAACTTAACAAGGCAAAGAGAGGATAAAATAAGCTGCGAATGCACAGTGCACTTTGGCCGTACCCAGTCTGCCACTCCGTTACGGTGGTCAGAGCTGGGCCGTTTCCAGGGGACACGACGAGGACGTAAGCACTGTGGGGTGGTCCCCCAACCTAACCTAACCTAACCTAACCTAACCTAACCTAACCTAACCTAACCTAACCTAACCTAACCTAACCTAACCTAACCTAACCTAACCTAACCTAACCCCCAATAACTTTGCATCCCGGTGACGCATTTACAAGCTGTTTTCAGCAAAACTAATCGTTTTTAGGCTCCGTCTGACTATCCCACTGATAAAAACTGACAAATCCGCGAAAAACATTTCCCGGTTATTGACTTAGAAAAATTTCAGTAAAAAACCTTTTTAAAACATTTTTATCTCAAAATTTACAGCTAAATCTACGTTTCTTATAATTTTAACAGACACTTACCTGCCTTACCTGCACTCCGGCGCGCGCCCCGCGAGCTCGAGTCCCGTTCGGCGGTGTTATTCCAAATTTCTTCATACTTTTTGGTCGTAAAACACGTATTTTCAGCTTTTTTCAAAATTTTTGTTCAGCATAAATTCCAAAAACCTCACAGTTAGCTGGCCCGCGCCGAGACACGTCTTTTGACACCTCGTACGCCCGCCTAGCTCACATAGAAGTTCAAAAATTTTTTGGCACAAGGTTTTTCACTATAAGACAAAATCTACCTAAGGGATAGTACAAAATACACATTCCCCAATAACTTTGCATCCCGGTGACGCATTTACAAGCTGTTTTCAGCAAAACTAATCGTTTTTAGGCTCCGTCTGACTATCCCACTGATAAAAACTGACAAATCCGCGAAAAACATTTCCCGGTTATTGACTTAGAAAAATTTCAGTAAAAAACCTCTTTAAAACATTTTTATCTCAAAATTTACAGCTAAATCTACGTTTCTTATAATTTTAACAGACACTTACCTGCCTTACCTGCACTCCGGCGCGCGCCCCGCGAGCTCGAGTCCCGTTCGGCGGTGTTATTCCAAATTTCTTCATACTTTTTGGTCGTAAAACACGTATTTTCAGCTTTTTTCAAAATTTTTGTTCAGCATAAATTCCAAAAACCTAACAGTTAGCTGGCCCGCGCCGAGACACGTCTTTTGACACCTCGTACGCCCGCCTAGCTCACATAGAAGTTCAAAAATTTTTTGGCACAAGGTTTTTCACTATAAGACAAAATCTACCTAAGGGATAGTACAAAATACACATTCCCCAATAACTTTGCATCCCGGTGACGCATTTACAAGCTGTTTTCAGCAAAACTAATCGTTTTTAGGCTCCGTCTGACTATCCCACTGATAAAAACTGACAAATCCGCGAAAAACATTTCCCGGTTATTGACTTAGAAAAATTTCAGTAAAAAACCTCTTTAAAACATTTTTATCTCAAAATTTACAGCTAAATCTACGTTTCTTATAATTTTAACAGACACTTACCTGCCTTACCTGCACTCCGGCGCGCGCCCCGCGAGCTCGAGTCCCGTTCGGCGGTGTTATTCCAAATTTCTTCATACTTTTTGGTCGTAAAACACGTATTTTCAGCTTTTTTCAAAATTTTTGTTCAGCATAAATTCCAAAAACCTCACAGTTAGCTGGCCCGCGCCGAGACACGTCTTTTGACACCTCGTACGCCCGCCTAGCTCACATAGAAGTTCAAAAATTTGCCCTCCCACCCACCCATTCGTGTCTGGGCAGGTAAACTTTTCAGTTTTAACAAAAAAAAAAAAAAAAAAAAAAAAAAAAAAAAAAAAAAAAAAAAAAAAAAAAAAAAAAAAAAAAAATAATTTATGTTTATAGCTCTTCCGGCTAATTTTATTTCATATCTATTGGGAAATTAGGAAAATAAACGGTTCTGACTGCCTCTTAAAGGCATTAATTTAATTTTGACAAATATTTTACTTACCGACCGAGTCCTTATTTACAGGGCTCGCATTCTACGAATCAAACCATTTGTTACTGATCCCCCCTGTACAGGGATTCAGTAAGAGACACAAGTGTCCCCTGATAGCTTAGAGTTTCCTCAGTCCAAAACACAGAATTCCTCTTGCTGATCCCCCCTTTACAGGGACAGAAGAGTTAGTTACTAGTGACCTACGGCCTATGAACCTCACCTTCACGAAGGCCACCGCGATGTTTCACACGCCGGCCAAGAAAACCGCGAGCTCGCTCATCTTCGGGGGCTCGCCGCAGTCTACAGAGGAGGCCGGGACCTCGCAGTCGAGCGTGAGACGCAGCATCGGGGAATGGGAGGCCGGGAAAATCGAGCCCAAGGCAAAGTCCCCGGTCAACCCAAAACCTGGTGCAACTCCGCCGGCCGCACCAAAAGTCCCGGGCTCTCTGGGGACGCGGCGGGCCTCCGCGGATGCCGCGGGACCGGCAGCGCCCAGCAGTAAGACAGAGTCGAGGTACCCGAACCTGACGGCGGAGGCGAGAGCGTGCCTAAATAAAGCAAAGCTGCATTTGGGCAACTCTCGGAACTTAAAGACCGAAATAAAAACGGAGGTTTTGGGGGCCATCACTCGGCTGTACGAGATTGTGAAGGAGTCGGAGAAGTCGAGGCCCCCTGCCAGCGCTATCCACGAACCCGAAAAGGCCCGAGAGGACAAAAGGCCAACCACAGACGAACCGACAGGGCTCATGAAGCAGCTGATGGCGAACCTCCAACAGCATAACCTGGCGTTGGAGGAATGCAACCAGCACACACGGGCTCTGTCGGAGCGTCTACAACAGGCCCCTCGCTACGTCGCAGGTCAAGGTCCCACCTTCGCGGAAATGGCCGCCGGCCTGAAGCAGCACATCCAAGGGCCTCTTCACTCGGTGGTAGTATCATCTGTCAACGAACAGGACACCGGTGAAGAGGTCATTGAGAAGCTCAGGACGGCGGTTGACGCCAGAAACGAAGGCACTAGGGTGGAGCGACTGCGCAAGGCGAGGGACCAAAAGGTGGTCGTGGGGTTTAAGACTAGGGAGGAGCTGACCAAGGTGACGGACAGAATAAGGAAAGCGGGGAGCCTAGTGGTAGAAGAGGTAAAAAACAAAGATCCCTTAATCGTCATCAAGGACGTCCTCTCCTGCCACACGGATGTGGAGGTCACGGAAGCCCTGCAGCGTCAGAACGCGCACCTGATCGGGGATATACCTGCGGAGGATCAGAGGCTGGGGGTGAAGTACCGTCGCAAGACGAGGAACCCCCATATGTGCCACATCATCCTGCAGGTGTCCCCTACGGTGTGGCAGAGGCTGACGATGGCGGGTCGCGTGCACATCGACCTGCAGCGGGTGCGGGTGCTGGACCAATCGCCACTGGTGCAGTGCACTCGCTGTCTGCGTTATGGCCATAGCCGTAAACTGTGCACGCAGCCCGCCGACCTCTGCATCCACTGCGGCGACCCCCACCTGCGAGCTGATTGCCCGTCACGGCTGGCAGCGGAAGCGCCCAAATGCCACAACTGCGTGTTGGCAAAAATAGAAAAAACCGACCACAACGCCTTCGCCAACGAGTGCCCAGTACGCACGAAATGGGATGCCTTAGCGCGCCTGTCGGTGGCGTATTGCTGAGGTGGTCCCGGCACTCCCAGGAAACCCAATCCCAGGCAGTGAGACCCGAACACGCCCTGGTGCCCGCGCAAACTACCAGGTGATCCAAGCGAATCTGCAGAGGAAGAACCTTGCGACCCAGGAGCTCATGATAGTGGCTAGCGAGCGAAAGTTCGCCTTCGCACTGCTCCAGGAGCCATATGTAGGTGCGGTTAAAAGGATGCGAGACTACCGAGGAGCGAGAGTCTACCAGTGCGCGGAACAAGGAAGTGGAACTGTGAAGGCGGCAATAGTCGTCTTCGACAAAGACCTCGACGTCACACAGTGTCCAAAACTCACCACCAATAACATCACGGTGGTGAGGATCCGAACCAGCGCCTGGGAAATCGCCGTAGTCTCCTTCTATTTTGAACCAGACCAGCCCATACAACCGTACCTGGAGCAGCTTCTGCAGATTCGCGAGGAAATGGGCGCTACAAAAATTATAATGGGAGGCGATGCAAACGCCAAAAGCACCTGGTGGGGTAGTCTAGTTGTGGACAGCAGGGGTGAGGAAATGTCGGGCACACTCGACGAAACGGGCTTGCAGGTGCTCAACGTCGGCAACACGCCAACCTTCGACACCATCAGGGGTGGCAAGTCGTACACCAGCTGCGTTGACATAACAGCCTGCTCAATGGACATGCTGGACTTGGTGGAAGACTGGAGGGTTGAGGAAGGCATCACAAGCTCGGACCACAACGGTATCGTATTTAAAATTAATCTCAAAAAGGCAAAAGGCATAAATATTAAAAGAACCACTAGAATCTATAACACTAGGAAAGCAAATTGGAGCCAATTTCGTGAGAAATTGGCCCAATTAAAAGCAGATAAAAATTTAAATACAATAGAAATTAGCAAAATTAGTAATAAAAATGATTTAGAAAATAGCGTAAATAATTATATAAATACAATAATAAAAACTAGTGAAGAAACATTGGCAAAATTTAAAAATAATGACACTCTTACGATACCGTGGTGGTCAAACGAGCTTGCTGATATGCTGAATGAGGTCAACACCAAGCGACGCCGCATTCGATGCGCCGCCCCAGTCCGGAGAGCGGGGGTCGTCGAGGAGTACCTGCAAGCAAAAGAAAAATATGAGCTCGAAGCAAAAAAGGCACAGACTTCAAGCTGGAAACAGTTCTGTGAAAAACAGGATAAGGAAGGAGTATGGGAGGGCATCTACAGGGTTATAGGACGGACAGCTACGAGACATGAGGACTTACCTTTGTTGAAGGATGGGGAGCCACTCGACGGGGAGGACTCGGCTCTGCTGCTAGCGGAGACCTTCTACCCCGAAGACCTGAAAGAGGAGGACAACGATGACCACCGTCGGACGCGAGAAGCGGCCAGTCGTGTAAACGAGTGGACGCATGATGAGCACCATGACCCACCGTTTACACTTCAGGAGCTGAAAACCGCGGTGGTCAGTTTCAATCCGAAGAAGGCACCGGGGGCGGATGGTCTCACAGCCGACATCTGTGCCCAAGCCATTTTCCAGGACCCGGAGATGTTCCTGGCGCTGGCCAACAAGTGCCTCGAGCGGGGCCACTTCCCCGGGGCCTGGAAGGTGGCAACAGTGGTCATACTGAGGAAGCCGGGAAAGGACTGTTACACCGCTCCCAAGTCTTACAGACCCATCGGCCTCCTACCAGTCCTGGGAAAAATACTCGAAAAATTGTTGGTAGCAAGGCTGAAGTGGCATCTGATCCCGCGGTTGAGTACTCGTCAGTTTGGTTTCATGCCCCAGAAGAGCACCGAGGACTCCCTCTACGCCATGATACAACACATCAAAACAAAGCTGAACCAAAAGAAGCTGATCACTGTTGTATCGCTTGACATAGAGGGAGCCTTCGACAGCGCATGGTGGCCAGCAATCAGGACCAGACTGGCTGAGGAAAGGTGCCCGGTGAATCTCAGACGGATGCTGGACAGCTACCTGACTGATAGGAGTGTCCGAGTTAGGTACGCCGGAGCAGAGTGCCACAGAAATACCAGCAAAGGTTGCGTCCAAGGGTCGATAGGCGGTCCGATCCTTTGGAACTTGGTGTTGGACCCCTTGCTAAAGGGGCTGGAAGAGCGGGGGTATCACTGCCAGGCTTTCGCCGACGACGTGGTGATGATCTTCGACGGTGACACAGGATTGGAGGTTCAGGGGCATGCCAATGCCGCCCTCGAATATGTTCGGGGGTGGGGCATCCGAAATAAGCTGAAGTTTGCACCACACAAAACCTGCGCGATGGTAGTAACCAGGAAGCTAAAGTACGATGTCCCACTCCTAAGCATGGGCGGGGTTGACATTGGCATGTCAAAAGAAATAAAAATACTGGGGCTCACGATAGACCACCAGCTCACTTTCAACACCCACGCCGCCAACGTGTGCAGAAAGGCTGCAAATATTTACAAACAGCTGTCTAGAGCGGCCAAAGTGAGCTGGGGTCTGCACCCGGAGATCATCCGAACCATCTACACGGCGGCGGTGGAGCCGGTGGTGATGTACGCGGCGAGTGCTTGGGCGCCGGCAACTAGGAAGATAGGAGTGCAGAAAATGCTGAACACGGTCCAGCGAGGATTCGCCCAAAAGCTCTGCAAATCCTACCGCACCGTCTCGCTGAACGCGTCCCTGGTGCTGGCTGGGATACTACCACTCGACCTGCGAATACAAGAAGCAGCCGCTCTGTACGAGGCAAAGAGGGGAGTACCCCAGCCAGCCCTTGCGGGCAGGGAGGTGGAGAGTGTGGTGGCATTTGCAGAGACTCCACATCCGGCGAAACATATGGCCATGGGGTTCGTGAGTCTGGAGGACCAGACCCTGGTGGATATTCACAATCACCAGGAGGTACGATTTTTCACAGACGGCAGCAAGCTTGAGGGCAAGGTCGGAGCAGCACTGTCACTGTGGGACGGTGAGGCCGAGATCAGGTCCTTGAAGCTTAGCTTGCCGTCATGCTGCACGGTCTACCAGGCGGAACTCCTGGCCATATGCGTAGCCACGAGGGAAATCCTCAAACGCAAAGAGGGAACCTTCGGAATCTATAGTGACTCAAAGGCTGCACTTCAAACAGTCACAAACCAGGGTTCCCTCCACGCCTTGGCGGTGGAAGCAAGGGCAAACGTGGGCGCGGCTTTATCCCAGAGCAAAGATGTTTCCTTGTTCTGGGTAAAGGCACACGCAGGGTTGCAAGGCAACGAACGCGCAGACTACCTTGCGAAAGAGGCTGCGCTCAGATCTAAAAAGAAGCCGGACTATGACCGCTGCCCGGTTTCATTCGTCAAGCGGCAGATCCGTATGGGGTCGCTCGACGAATGGAACCGGAGATACAAAAATGGCGAAACAGCCTCCGTAACCAAAATGTTCTTCCCGGACGCAGTAGATGCCTTCAGGATTGTAAACAAAGTGAAGCCGACCGGAGTTATAACACAGATCCTGACTGGGCACGGTGGGTTTTCCGAGTACCTGCATCGCTTTAAGCGGAAAGAAAGCCCATCGTGCATATGTGAGCCAGATGCGCTGGAAACGGTCCCACATATTTTGACAGAATGTCCTGCGTTTGGAACACAGAGATTATATGCGGAGATGAAATTAGATACAGAGATAAACAGAAGCAATATTAGTAAAATCATGACGAACGATAAATCTAGGAATATCTTATTAGAATACGCAACAGCAATAGCCACAACAGCCATTAAAAGAAACAAGGTAACGTAAAGCTATGCTTTTAATATATAAAAGTTTATATACAGACAAAGCATAGAAAACAAAAAGTTAATAATTCAAATAATAGACGTAAATTTTAGATAATAAACAATACAGATTAAAAAATTAAAACAGATACAACTTTCTTTTAAATTTCGCAAAATCACAATATAAAAACGTAATTACAAATTAAAAATAATATCATAAAAAGGTCTCTGATCATGTCAGAGGGACACTTGCAAAGGCAGGAGTGTGGTTTTAGCCGGTAAGAGTCCGGCACTACCCAGACTGCATCACCAGTGGGACAGTCTGGGTGTCCATGAGGATTTCCCACTCCTGCCAAAAACAAAAAAAAAAAAAAAAAAAAAAAAAAAAAAACCTAACCTAACCTAACCTAACCTAACCTAACCTAACCTAACCTAACCTAACCTAACCTAACCTAACCTAACCTAACCTAACCTAACCTAACCTAACCTAACCTAACCTAACCTAACCTAACCTAACCTAACCTAACCTAACCTAACCTAACCTAACCTAACCTAACCTAACCTAACCTAACCTAACCTAACCTAACCTAACCTAACCTAACCTAACCTAACCTAACCTAACCTAACCTAACCTAACCTAACCTAACCTAACCTAACCTAACCCCTCAATAACTTTGCATCCCGGTGACGCATTTACAAGCTGTTTTCAGCAAAACTAATCGTTTTTAGACTCCGTCCGACTATCCCGCACGTAAAAACTGACAAATCCGCGAAAAACATTTCCCGGTTATTGACTTAGAAAAATTTCAGTAAAAAACCTCTTTAAAACATTTTTATCTCAAAATTTACAGCAAAAACTACGTTTCTTATAATTTTAACAGATACTTACCTGCCTTACCTGCACTCCGGCGCGCGCCCCGCGAGCTCGAGTCCCGTTTGGCGGTGTTATTCCAAATTTCTTCATACTTTTTGGTCGTAAAACACGTATTTTCAGCTTTTTTCAAAATTTTTGTTCAGCGTAAATTCCAAAAACCTCATAGTTTGCTGGCCCGCGCCGAGACACGTCTTTTGACACCTCGCACGCACGCCTAGCTCACATAGAAGTTCAAAAATTTTTTGGCACAAGGTTTTTCACTATAAGACAAAATCTACCTAAGGGATAGTACAAAATACACATACCTCAATAACTTTGCATCCCGGTGACGCATTTACAAGCTGTTTTCAGCAAAACTAATCGTTTTTAGACTCCGTCCGACTATCCCGCACGTAAAAACTGACAAATCCGCGAAAAACATTTCCCGGTTATTGACTTAGAAAAATTTCAGTAAAAAACCTCTTTAAAACATTTTTATCTCAAAATTTACAGCAAAAACTACGTTTCTTATAATTTTAACAGATACTTACCTGCCTTACCTGCACTCCGGCGCGCGCCCCGCGAGCTCGAGTCCCGTTTGGCGGTGTTATTCCAAATTTCTTCATACTTTTTGGTCGTAAAACACGTATTTTCAGCTTTTTTCAAAATTTTTGTTCAGCGTAAATTCCAAAAACCTCATAGTTTGCTGGCCCGCGCCGAGACACGTCTTTTGACACCTCGCACGCACGCCTAGCTCACATAGAAGTTCAAAAATTTTTTGGCACAAGGTTTTTCACTATAAGACAAAATCTACCTAAGGGATAGTACAAAATACACATACCTCAATAACTTTGCATCCCGGTGACGCATTTACAAGCTGTTTTCAGCAAAACTAATCGTTTTTAGACTCCGTCCGACTATCCCGCACGTAAAAACTGACAAATCCGCGAAAAACATTTCCCGGTTATTGACTTAGAAAAATTTCAGTAAAAAACCTCTTTAAAACATTTTTATCTCAAAATTTACAGCAAAAACTACGTTTCTTATAATTTTAACAGATACTTACCTGCCTTACCTGCACTCCGGCGCGCGCCCCGCGAGCTCGAGTCCCGTTTGGCGGTGTTATTCCAAATTTCTTCATACTTTTTGGTCGTAAAACACGTATTTTCAGCTTTTTTCAAAATTTTTGTTCAGCGTAAATTCCAAAAACCTCATAGTTTGCTGGCCCGCGCCGAGACACGTCTTTTGACACCTCGCACGCACGCCTAGCTCACATAGAAGTTCAAAAATTTGCCCTCCCACCCACCCATTCGTGTCTGGGCAGGTAAACTTTTCATTTTTGTCAAAAAATTAGGTTTTACTTTTTGCTCTTCCGGTTACAGTAGTAACTCTTTTATTACGACGCGGGGTAAGAAAACGAGTTCTGTGACTATTAACGCCTCTGTAGGCAGTTATTGACATATATTTTAATAAACTGACCGAGTCCTAGCTCAGAGGGCTCGTATTATTATTCATTTCTCTTGCTGATCCCCCCTTTACAGGGACACAGAAGAGTTAGTGCCAGTGACCTCTGGATGAACCTCACCTTCACAAAAGCGACCATGTTTCACACGCCGGCTAAGAAAACCGCGAGCTCGCTCATCTTCGGGGGCTCGCCGCAGTCTGCAGAGACAGCGGGAACCTCGCAGTCGAGCGTGAGACGCAGCATCGGGGAATGGGAGGCTGGGAATATTGAGCCCAAGGCAAAGTCCCCGGCCAACCCGAAACCTGCTGTGACTCCGCCACCTGCACAAAAAATCCCAGGCTCTCTGGGGTCGCGGCGGGCCTCCGCAGATGCCGCGGGACCCAGCAACAAGCCCGAGTTGAAGTACCCGAGCCTGACGGCGGAAGCGAGAGCTTGCCTAAGTCGAGCAAAACTGCACTTGGGCAACTCTCGCAATTTAAAAACGGAAATTAAAACGGAGGTGCTGGGGGCCATCACCCGGCTCTACGAGATTGTTAAGGAGTCGGAGAAGTCGAGGCCCCCCGTCAGCGCTACCTCTACTCCTACGGTCAACCAGACCAGCTTGCCCCCCTCAAACGAGGAAACCGGAGTCAGCAAGGATCTCGCGAAAAAGCTGGAGGAAAGCAGCGCTCTCCTGCGAGAAAACCTCAGCAAAATGGAGGCGCTGCGAGATGCCTTGGCGACAAGGGACTTTGTTGGGGAGAGGACATACGCGACTGTGGCTGCTGCGCAAAACAGCCAGACCGGGGCTCAGGCCCTGGGGCGGGCAACGCTGCACTCCGTTGTCGTCTCCTCAACAAAGGAAACGGAAACGGGGGAAGAGGTTTTGGAAAGGGTGAGGAAGGCGGTTGACGCGAAGGAGGGCTGGGTGAAGGTGGAGAGGGTGAGGAAAGCCAAGGACAGGAAGATTATAATGGGGTGTGTGTCAAAGGAGGAGAGGACCAAGGTAAAGGAGAGGATCGAGGCTGCTGGACAGGGCCTCGTCGTCGAGGAAGTGACGAATCGGGACCCGCTTCTGATACTGAGGGACGTTCTTCTTGTCCATAGTGACGAAGAAGTAATGAAAGCCCTCAGGAATCAGAATCGCGAACTGTTCCACGGCCTCGGCGACGAGGACCAAAGGACGGAAATAAAATATCGGAGGAAGACTCGCAACCCCCATCTGAACCATATTGTGCTCAGTGTGTCCCCGATAATCTGGAGGAGGGCCATCGAAGGTGGCAAACTTCGAATTGACCTCCAGATTGTGCGCGTCGAAGACCAGACGCCACTGGTGCAGTGCACCCGCTGCTTGGGCTACGGGCACGGCAAGCGGTTCTGTAAGAACCCAGCCGATTTGTGCAGCCACTGCGGCGGCCCGCACCTTCGAGCGGACTGCCCAGACAGGCAAACCGGCGAAGCAGCGGTGTGCGTAAACTGCACCAGGGAAAAACAGGGAAACACTGAGCACAATGCCTTCAGCACTGAATGCCCTGTGAGGCGAAAGTGGGATGCCCTCGCTCGAGCCTCGATAGCGTATTGCTAAAGTTGCCGCGGATACCCACCAGTACAAGATGGTCCAGGCCAACCTGCAACGGAGTCAGCTGGCCACCAACGAGCTGTTGCTGGAGGCAGAAAAGCGCAAGCTGGCCGTAGCGCTGCTCCAGGAGCCCTATGTGGGTGGGGTGAGAAGGATGAAGGGCTACCGGGGCGTAAGGGTCTTCCAGAGCTCTGAGGGAGGAGAAGGGACTGTAAAGGCAGCGGTAGCTGTCTTTGACCAAAGCCTGGACGTAATACAGTACCCGCAACTCACCACAAACAACATCGTTGTGGTGGGAGTCCGAACCAGAGCCTGGACGATCACGCTGGTGTCCTTCTACTTCGAACCCGACAAGCCCATAGAGCCATACCTGGAGCAGCTAAAACGAGTGGAGCAAGTGGTGGGCCCTAGCAGGTTGGTCATTGGAGGAGACGCGAATGCGAAAAGTACTTGGTGGGGTAGTGGCAACGAGGACTCGAGAGGGGAGCAAGTGTGTGGAATGATATGGGAAATGGGGTTGCAAATCTTAAACACGGGCGACCTCCCAACTTTTGACACAATTAGAGGAGGTATCAGGTACAGCAGCCACGTGGACATAACGGCCTGTTCGGCGGACATGCTGGACCTGGTGGACGGCTGGCGAATCGTGGAGGGACTCACGAGCTCTGACCACAACGGCATTTTATTCGGCATACACCTTACGAAATCAACAGGACATAAAATTGAAAGAACAACACGAAAATACAACACAAAGAACGCTAATTGGAGACAGTTTCATGAGAAACTGTCCCAAATTATGCTGGCAAAAAACTTAACAGTTACGGAAGTCACTAACATAAACACTATAGATAAACTAGAACACACAATAAACACATACACACAAGCCGTAACTGACACATGTACACACACCTTAAAAACAAAAAAGACACACGAAACACTCACCTTGCCGTGGTGGTCCGATGAGCTCGCGGGGATGAAGGCGCTGGTCGCCACCAGGAAACGCAGAGTCAGGAACGCAGCGCCGGTCCGAAGAGAGATGGTGGTCAGGCTGTACCTGGAAGAAAAAGGAAGATATGAGGAGGCCGTGAGAAAAGCGATCGAGGAGAGCTGGAGAGGGTTTTGCGGAAAGCAGGACAGGGAGGGTGTCTGGGAAGGGATATATAGAGTAATGGGAAGGGTCTCGAAAAGAGAAGAGGATCCGCCGCTGTGGGCAGGAGATGTAATGCTGGATGCGAAGGGTTCGGTGAGGTTGTTGGCCGATACGTTCTACCCTGAGGACCGTGAGGAGGACGACACTTTGGACCACCGCCAAACCCGGCTACTGGCAGAAAGGGTAAACGAGTGGAGTCATGATGAACAACATGACCCACCGTTTACCCAGAGTGAGTTGGACAGGTCCATTGGGTCGTTCAACCCAAGAAAGGCCCCGGGGGCCGACGGCCTCACCGCCGACATCTGCTCTCAGGCCATCTCCTGTAACCCGGAGTTCTTCCTGTCACTGCTGAATAAATGCCTGGCACACCACCACTTCCCGAAGTCCTGGAAGGAAGCAACGGTGGTTGTGCTCAGGAAGCCGGGCAAAGACTCGTACACCGTCCCGAAGTCCTACAGGCCGATTGGGCTATTGCCTGTACTAGGGAAGGTGTACGAGAGGATGCTGGTTGCTCGTCTCAAGTTCTACCTGCTCCCCAGGTTTAGTACTCGCCAATACGGGTTTATGCCCCAAAAGAGTACCGAAGACTCCCTCTATACTCTCGTGCAGTACATCCGCACACAGCTGGCACAGAAAAAGATCGTGACGCTCGTGTCGCTGGATATAGAGGGAGCCTTCGACAGTGCGTGGTGGCCCGCCATTAAAGTACGATTGGCTGAGGAAAAGTGTCCTGTTAACTTGAGACGGGTAGTCGACAGCTACCTCAGTGACAGGGAGGTCAGCGTAAGATACGCGGGGGAAGAGACCCGAAAGACGACGAGCAAAGGGTGCGTCCAGGGTTCGATAGGTGGTCCTATCTTCTGGAACCTGCTGCTGGACCCACTTTTAAAGCAGCTGGAGGATAGAGGCCACTACTGCCAGGCATTCGCCGACGACGTCGTTATGGTGTTCGTCGGCGAATCGGCACTGGAAATCGAGAGACAGGCCGGTGCCGCTCTCGAACATGTTCGAGCGTGGGGTGTCAGAAATAAGCTCAAATTCGCGCCGCACAAGACCTGTGCGATGGTACTAACGCGGAGGCTGAAGTACGACACACCGCGCTTGACCATGGGAGGGATCGACATCGGCATGTCCCAAGATATGAAAATCCTGGGCGTCACCATCGACAGCAAGCTGACGTTTAATAAGCACGTAACTATCGCCTGTAAAAAGGCGATAGGTATTTATAAACAGCTGGCCAGAGCTGCCCGGGTGAGCTGGGGTTTAAGCCCGGAAGTTATCCGGGTCATTTACAACGCAGCGGTGGAGCCGACGCTTTTGTACGCCGCGAGTGCGTGGGCGCCAGCCGCAAATAAGCTAGGAGTCATCAAGCAGTTAAATGTGGTCCAAAGAGGGTTCGCACAAAAGTTGTGTAGAGCCTACCGCACAGTCTCCCTAAACTCAGCACTGGTGCTGGCCGGAATACTCCCAATCGACCTGCGCATTCGCGAGGCGGCAGCGCTGTACGAGGCCAGGAGGGGAGTGTCCCAGTCAGTGCTAGGAGACAGGGAGATTGAGCGGATGGCTCCAGCGTTGGAATCCCCGCACCCCGCGGAGCAGACCACACTGCAGTTCGGCAGCCTGATAGACGAGGAACAATATCAGAACCACAGCGATTTCGCTGTGCGTATCTTCACAGACGGCAGCAAGATTGAGGGCAGAGTCGGGGCGGCGCTGTCTCTGTGGAACAGCGCCACCGAAGTAAAGGCCCTCAAACTTGCCCTGCCGTCTTTCTGCACCGTCTATCAGGCGGAGCTTTTGGCCCTACAAAGAGCGGCTGGTGAAGCGCTCAAGCGAAGGGAGGATACGTTCGGCATCTTCAGCGACTCCATGGCGGCCCTCCAGTCGGTGGTCAGTGCGAGTTCCCCCCATCCCCTGGCAGTGAAAACAAGGGACACCCTTCGCCGTTGCGAGCAACAGAACAAGAGGGTGTCCTTGTTCTGGATCAAGGCTCACGCAGGATTGGAGGGAAACGAGCGAGCCGACCAACTCGCAAAGGAAGCCGCCCTGGGGTTGAAGAAGAGGCCGGACTACGACCTCTGCCCTGTTTCATTCGTCAAGCGGCAGATCCGTATGGGGTCGCTTGACGAGTGGAACAGGAGATATAAGTCCGGGACAACAGCCTCCGGCACAAAAATCTTCTTCCCCGACGCTGTCGCGGCGTACAAAGTGGTGCGTAAAATAAACCCCACAAGCCTCACCACACAAATTCTCACAGGGCACGGTGGGTTCTCTGCATACTTGAAACGCTTCAAGTGTAAAGAGAACGCATCGTGCGCCTGTGAGCCGGGCAAGGAGGAAACGGTCTTGCATGTCCTGCTGGAGTGCCCGATTACAGGAAAAGCACGATACGAGGTCGAGCAAGACCTGGATCAAAAATTGAGTTTAGACAGTTTACCTAGTTTAATAAGTGGTAGGGATAGAAATAAATTTTTAGAATATTGTGAAAGAATAGCATTAATAGTAAATAATAGAAATAAGATAGCTTAAGTAAAATAGGTTACTTACATATATAATTGTATATATAGTTTAAGTACCTAATATAATAAGAAAAGAAAAATAAATAATTCTGAAACAAGAAAGCAAAAAAAAAAAAAAAAAAAAAAAAAAACTAGGTAAGGAAATATATTAAGTGAAAAGAGAAACGTATATATTGGAGATAGTATTATTTTATAGAGTTATGGTATAATTAGTCTGTCGAGTTCTCTATCGAGGGTAATGAAAAGTAAAAAAAAAAAAAAAAAAAATAAGATTGCCAATAGGAACATCAAAGTCCACAATGGCTCTGATCATGTCAGAGGGTCACTGAGCATGGGCAGGAGTGTGGTTTTAGCCGGTAAGAGTCCGGCACTACCCAGACTGCATCACCAGTGGGACAGTCTGGGTGTCCATGAGGATTTCCCACTCCTGCCAAAACAAAAAAAAAAAAAAAAAAAAAAAAAAAAAAACCTAACCTAACCTAACCTAACCTAACCTAACCTAACCTAACCTAACCTAACCTAACCTAACCTAACCTAACCTAACCTTTTTTTTTTTTTTTTTTTTTTTTTTTTTTTTTTTTTTTTTTTTTTTTTTTTTTTTGCGCTGGGAAAAAATGCATTACGCATACCCTCCCATCGGGGGATGGGGGGGCTATGTGGGACTCCCCGGGCTAACCCGGTATACCCACTAAAATAACCCAGCGACACTCCCGCTTCGTCAGAGTGGCGGGGGACTGGGAAACCGGCAAAGCCTTGACATCCAGTCCTCCGCCGACGATGGCCCTCCAAGGCGGACCCCTCACGCCCCCCCCGTGGGGAGGGGGAAGGGCCCGGGAGTGACAGACGAAGGTGGTGATGGGTGCAATGCGGGCGATGGCACCCCCGTGCCTGTCGCCCGCCCATCGCCACCATGAGGAGGGAGAGGACGGCGCCTTCTCCGACCCCTTCGTCTGCGGAGCGGCGCAGCGAGAGGGTCGTCCTCCCGCGCGCGCTCCGCCTCCTCCTTTTGCGAGATTACGTCCTCGCAAAAGGAGGCTACCGCTGACCAGGCCCCCTCGCTCTCCAGCATGGCGTTGATCACACTGGGGAGCGAGAGGTCCTGTCCGACCACCGCGGTCAGACCGCGGCGCAGCTCGGACCACGCTGGGCACACCTCAAGCGTGTGCTGTGCCGTGTCCTCAGCCGCGCCGCAGTCGTGGCAGGCCGGGGTCTCCTCCCTTCCAATCCGGTGCAGGTGCGTTCCGAAACAGCCGTGGCCGGACAACACCTGCACCAGACGGAACGAGAGGAAACCATGGGACCGCTCGAGCCAGCCCTGCAGGACCGGACCGAGCGCGTCCAACGTGCGGCGGCCGAAGGCGGCGGCGGCGAGATCCTCCGTCCAGTGGAGGACGATGGCGTCCCTCGCCTCCCGCCGCACGGCTTCCCGTTCTTCGGCGACAGGGCGCTCCCCGAGCGACCTCCGCTGCGCAGTCCATTCGTAGACTCTGGCCAGCACCCAAGCCTCCAACTCCCAAGGAGGGGTGCCGGCCAGAGCGCACGCCGCCGAAAAGCCTACGGAGCGGTAGGCCCTCGCCACCCGCTGTGCAATGGCCCTTTGGGGCTTGCGGAGGGCGGTCGCATTCTCCCTCCTGTGCAGGGAGTCCGCCCAGATGGGGGCCCCGTATAGGGCCATGCTCTTTAGAATGCCGGCATACAGGCGCCGGCATTTCTCCTTGGGCCCCCCCAGGTTCGGGAGGAGCCACGAGAGGGCGTCAGCAGCTTTCAGGAGGCGCGTCGACAGCCCGCTGAAATGCGGGCCGAAGCGCCACCTGTCGTCCAGCACCAGACCCAGATACTTCATCTGGGGCTGGACCTCTACCCTGACGCCCTCTACGACGATGTGGGCGTCTGGAGGGCAGCGCTGCCGAGGCCCGCGAAAGAACACGGCCTCGGTCTTGTGCAGCGCCACCTTCAATCCCAGGCGGCGGATCCTCTCTGCGACCAAGGATCCGCCAGCCGAAGCCAGACAGGCCGCCTCCGCAAAGCTCCTCCCGCGGGCAGTGAGGAGAGTGTCATCCGCGTAGCAGATGACACTCGTACCCTCAAGGAGGGCCCCCCTCAGGAGCCAGTCGAACCCGATGTTCCACAGGGGGGGCCCCAGCACTGACCCCTGCGGAACACCGGACTCTGCGCCGTACCGCCTCACCGTGGCCGTCTTGTCCACGAGGAGGACCTCTCGGCCCTCCAAGTAGCTGGCCAGGAGGTTTCGCAGGTATTGGGGCACCCCGTGATACCGGAGCGCCTCCAATATCGTCGAGTGGGGGACGGAGTTGAAGGCATTTGCAATGTCGAACGACACCGCCAGCACTCCGTCCCCCGCCTCCACCGCCTCCTTCACCTGGCCTTTGAGCAGGGCCAGCGCGTCGATCGTCGAACGCCCTCGACGGAAGCCGAATTGGGCGTCCGACAGGTCCGGCCCCACTCCCCGCAAAAGACCAGCGAGCCGGGACGCGACGATCCCCTCGAACATCTTACCGACCTCATCGAGCAGGACGATGGGCCGGTATGCCGATGGGGAGTCCACCGGGCGTCCCTCCTTTCGAAGGAGGCAGAGCTGCCCCTCCTTCCAGATCTTCGGGAACCTCCCAGCCGTAAAGCACGCGCTGAAGAGGTCCCGAAACTTGTCCTCCATTTGGGAGGCGGCGATCGCCACCACCCGTGCCGGGACGCCGTCTGGTCCGGGGGCCGTCTTCTTTGCGCGGAGGCTGAGGACCCCCTCGCGGAATTCCGACGCAGTCACCGGAGGGACCTCCTCCTCCGGTGGAGCCGCCCCTTGCGGGGGAGCCATCGTTGGTGGGGCGAAGTCGGTCCTGCGCGGAAACAGGGACCGGACCACCCCATCCAGCAACGCTGGCTCGAGGGTCTCCGTCAGGGGGGGACCATAGGGGCGGAGCTGGTTCCGCGCCGCCTTGTACGGTCTCCCATACGGGTCCCTGTCGAGACCCTCCAGCATCTCGGCCCTCGCCGAGTCCTCTGCAGCGCCCATTGCAGCCTTCAGGACCGTCTTCGCCTCTCGGTAAGAGGCGTAAAGGCGGTCCTCTTCCGCGGGGACTCGGTTTCGGGCGCTGCGTCGTCGGCTCCGCGTGTAGGCCCTTCTGGCCGCCACGCAGGCGCTCCGGAGACCCGACAGCTCCTCCGTCCACCAGTAGACGGCACGACGGGGAGGCGGGCGGCGAGACCGAGGCATGCTGGAGTCGCACACCTCGGTCAGGGACCCCCTGAGCCGGACCGCTGCGGCGTCCACGTCCAGGACCTCGACAGGGGGCGACAGCCAGTCCTGGAGGAAGGCCGCCTCCTCGGCAGCCTCCCGGTCCAGGCGGGTGAGTGCCCAACGCGGGAAGGGAGATTGCCCGGCGCGGGCCGTCCCCCCCCCCTGGGTGGAGATGTCGAACCGCACATATCGGTGGTCCGACAGCGTCTCCACCATCTCCACCCGCCAGTTGACGACGCGGGCGGCTAGCGCGGGGGTGGCAAACGAGACGTCCACCACCGACCCGCCGTGTTGCCGCACACACGTGTGGACCGCCCCCCTGTTGAGGAGGGACACACCGCAAGAGGCCGCCCAAAACTCCACGGCACGTCCCCGGACGTTGCAGCCCGCGGCCGGGTTGCCCCAGGCCGCCGACTTGGCGTTCAGGTCGCCCAGCACCACGACCTGGCGTGGCGCCGCCCTCCCTACGACTGCGGTGAGGACCTCGAGGAAATCCTCAAAGTCCGAGAGAGGGCGGTTTGGGGAGAAGTAGACCCCTACCAGGGCCATGTCTCCCCACGCGGCGGCCACGTATCCCGGTCCCCTCTCTAAGAGCGAGAGGGGAGGGGAGTCCGTGGAAGACCGCGACACCAACGCCACCAAGCCGTCCCGGTCGCCCAGCCAACGGCCGGGGACCGAGTAAGGCTCGGCGACCACCGCCAAGTCCACCAACCACTCAGCCATGGTCTGCATCAGCAGATCCTGGGCTGCCCTGCAGTGGTTGGCGTTCGCCTGGAGGATGCGATGTTCGACCCTATCCATCGATGGACATCGCACCCCCCTCCGCAGCCACCGTCGCAGGAACGACGGCGCTCTTGGCAGCCGCAGCAGGACCGGTCGGCGCCTGCGCTTTGCCCCGCTTAGGGGGAGGATTGCAGTTCCTCCCCCTCATCGTGTGGTCTGCCGGGCAGCCACTGGCGGCACACACCGCGCAGTGCGGCGTGGCGGCCTTGCAGGAGGCGGCTTTGTGGCCCTCCTTGCCGCAGCGGAAGCAGGTGTCCGTCCTGTCGACTGTGGACGGACACAGGGGCCGGGTGTGTCCGATGCCGAGGCACCGGAAACACCGCAGGGGCTGCTCCTCGAGCACCCGGACAGCCCCCGAGCTGTAGCCAACTGTGAGCCGTCCCTTAGCAAGGACGGCTTTGGCAGCGGCGATTGGGCACTCTAGGCGAATGGTGCCCATGCCGCCGCGGCCGGGCCTTATGGCCCTGCCCTGGACCGCCGCGATGCCACAGCCCCCTACCGCTGCGACCGCCGCCACCACCTCCTCCTTGGTGACCGAGTCGTCCAAGTCGGCCACCTCTATGGCCGCCGACTTGACCGGTCGGGCCACCTTGGCAGAATCGGCGATCACCTCCGCGAGCTTGGCTGCGAAGAGGTCCGCATGGGCACCCCCCTCCGCCCCCGGGAACTCGAAGATTCGAGCCCCGGCCTGCGTCTTGCGGCAGGTGACGCTGCCGATCCCCAACTGGGCGGGGTCGGCATTGGCACGCGCCCGCACCAAGACGGACGCGTACGTCTCCCCCCGTTCCGCAGCCTCCGCGGTGAGCGTCACCACGACGGCCGCGGTTTTCGGGGGGACCAGGCGCCCCTTTCCCCTCCCTTTCCCTTTCGCCGTCCCCTTTCCCTTGCCGGCCGTCTGCGACTGGGTGGGAACGGTGGCGGCGCGGACGGCAGGGACGGCCGTCGCCGACTTCTTGCCCTTCCCCTTCCCCTTACGGACCACCTCCGTCCACTCGTTGGACGGGGTCGTCGAGGGGAGGAGGAGGGCGTCTTCCGCTTGGGCGGAGGCGGACGGTCCCGGCTCGCAGGGCGTCGCATCCGCCGCAAGCGGCGGCCGGAGGCGCTTCTCCGGCAGGAGCCGGTCCTCGATGCCTGCGATGCAGGCTCTTGTGAAGGCCCTCTCCTCCCGTACTACCTTGCGGATAATTTCCTCAAGGTTGGAGGAGGGGCCCTCTGCCGCAGGGCTCGTCTTGGCCTGTTGTGGCCGGGCCGTGGCTTCAGCCAACTTCTGATGAAGCTGGCTGACCTCCGACTGCAGGCGATCCACCTTCGCCTGCAGTTGCCGCGTCTCTTCGCTGGCCTTTCGTCGCACCAGCTCCGCGACTACCCCGCGCATGCTGGCGGCCCTGCACTTCAGGGCCTTTTGTAAGGTCCCCTTCAGGTTGGAGGACTTAGAGGCGACCTCAACAATCTCCTCCTCGTCCTCCTCCGCCATTCTCTCTAGCTCGGCCAGAGAGTGGTCCGCGTAAACAACGCGGGACGCCCCGTACCCGGACTTAGCCCGGGCGACGTGCGCCCGCTTCTCCTTGGCGGCAACTCGCTCCTCCAGCTCTTGCTGGAGCTGAGCCCGCCGAGCCAGGTCCAGCTGGCGTTGGGCGTCCGCGAGCCCAACGACATGGGTCTCCGCGGCCACCGTCGGCTTTTTAGCCTTCGGCACCCGCGTCGACCCCGAGGCCGAGGAGCCCTCGGACCCACCACTGAGGTGCGTTCGCTTTCGCGATCGCGAGTCGTCCGCTTCCGACACACTGATGAGTGAGTCGTTGTCGGACGAGTCTTCCGCCGTTCCAAACAGGCTCGCCGCAGAAGGCGCGCGGCTAGCCTCTGACGCCGAAGCGTCGGAGGGTTGGCCCTGAGAAGGGCCTTTGGTTTGGCCCTGAGAAGGGCCTTTTTTCTTTAAAAATCGCCCGCAGGCATCCCGCATAGGGCTCGACATCTCTTCCAGCAGATCGTATACGCACAAGACAATAAAAACAGAATAAAATCGCAACGATGCACAGTGCACTTTGGCCGTACCCAGTCTGCCACTCCGTTACGGTGGTCAGAGCTGGGCCGTTTCCAGGGGACACGACGAGGACGTAAGCACTGTGGGGTGGTCCCCCAACCTAACCTAACCTAACCTAACCTAACCTAACCTAACCTAACCTAACCTAACCTAACCTAACCTAACCTAACCTAACCTAACCTAACCTAACCTAACCTAACCTAACCTAACCTAACCTAACCTAACCTAACCTAACCTAACCTAACCTAACCTAACCTAACCTAACCTAACCTAACCTAACCTAACCTAACCTAACCTAACCTAACCTAACCTAACCTAACCTAACCTAACCTAACCTAACCTAACCTAACCTAACCTAACCTAACCTAACCTAACCTAACCTAACCTAACCTAACCTAACCTAACCTAACCTAACCTAACCTAACCTAACCTAACCTAACCTAACCTAACCTAACCTAACCTAACCTAACCTAACCTAACCTAACCTAACCTAACCTAACCTAACCTAACCTAACCTAACCTAACCTAACCTAACCTAACCTAACCTAACCTAACCTAACCTAACCTAACCTAACCTAACCTAACCTAACCTAACCTAACCTAACCTAACCTAACCTAACCTAACCTAACCTAACCTAACCTAACCTAACCTAACCTAACCTAACCTAACCTAACCTAACCTAACCTAACCTAACCTAACCTAACCTAACCTAACCTAACCTAACCTAACCTAACCTAACCTAACCTTTTTTTTTTTTTTTTTTTTTTTTCGCTGAGAAATGACTTTACGCATCTCCGCTCGTCGGGGGAAGAGACGGAGTATGTGGGACTCCCTGCCAGGGTGGCAGTATACCCACTAAAACTCAGCGGTGTTCCCTCATCGCCTTGATGGGGAGGTCATGGGAATCCGGCTCAGCCTTTGCATCCACAACCCCCCCGGCGCATGCCCGCCTAGCTGGCGGGCCCCGCATGTCCCCCCGTCTGGGGGGCTACGGGAATGGCCGGGAACACCTGGCCATTCCCGTCCGGCACTGGTGGAAGCCTGTGCAATACAGGCGAGGGTGCCCCCGCACC
Source organism: Oligia fasciuncula (assembly GCA_963082905.1). Lineage (NCBI taxonomy): Eukaryota > Metazoa > Arthropoda > Insecta > Lepidoptera > Noctuidae > Oligia > Oligia fasciuncula. The sequence goes on along the minus strand of OY720415.1, from coordinate 10,572,325 downwards.
CGTCGCCTGCTGGCTTCCCCCTGGGAGGAGTCGAAGATGACTGTCATACTGACGTCTTCTTCGACCCCTCCTCCGCCTTCGGAGCGGCGCCGCGAGAGGGTCTTCCTCCCGCACGCGCTCCGCCGCCTCCTTCTGGGACATGACGTGTTCGCAGAAGGAGGCGACTGCCGCCCAGGACCCCTCATCCCCTAGCATGGCGTTGACCAAGCCGGGGAGGGAGAGGTCCGTTCCGATCGCCGCGGTGAGACTGCGGCGCGGCTCGGACCACGACGGGCACACCTCGAGAGTGTGCTGCGCCGTGTCCTCCGCCGCGCCACAGTCGTGACACGACGGCGTCTCCTCCCGCCCGATACGGTGCAGGTACGATCCGAAGCAACCGTGTCCGGACAGCACCTGCACCAGACGGAAGGAGAGGAACCCGTGCGACCGCTCGAGCCAGTCTCGCAGGACCGGCCCAATCGCGTCGAGGGCTCGGCGGCCGAAGGCTGCGGCGGCGAGGTCCCGCGTCCAGTGGACGACTATGGCGTCCTTTGCCTCCCGCCGGACGGCCTCCCGCTCTTCCGGGGCTGGGCGTTCTCCTCTCGCCCTTCGCCCCGCCGTCCATTCATATACTCTGGCGAGCACCCACGCCTCGAGTTCCCAAGGCGGGGTGCCGGCCAGAGCACATGCCGCGGAGAAGCCGACCGTGCGGTAGGCCCTCGCCGCCCGCTGGGCTATGACCCTTTGGGGGGCCCGCAATGCGGCGGCGTTCTCCCTCCTGTGGAGGGAGTCCTCCCAAATAGGGGCCCCGTAAAGGGCCATACTCCTCAAGATGCCGGCGTAGAGTTGCCGGCATCTCACGCTGGGCCCCCCCAAGTTGGGGAGCAGCCACGAGAGGGCGCCCGCAGTCTTCAGCAGGCGCGTCGATAGCCCGCTAAAATGCGGGCCGAAACGCCACCTGCTGTCGAGTACAAGGCCCAGATATTTCATCTGGGCCTTCACCTCGATTCGGACGCCCTCCACGAAGATGTGGGCGTCTGGTGGTTGGCGCTGCCGAGGCCCGTGGAAGAACACGGCCTCGGTCTTGTGCAGCGCCACCGTCAATCCTAGGCGGCGGATCCTCCCTGCGACCAAAGATCCGCCCGCCGAGGCCAAGTTGGCCGCCTCCCTGAAACTCTCCCCCCGGGCAGTGAGGAGAGTGTCATCCGCGTAGCAGACGACACTCGTGCCTCGGAGGAGAGTTCCCCGCAAGAGCCAGTCGTAGCCGACGTTCCAGAGGAGAGGTCCCACGACTGACCCCTGTGGAACGCCGGCCTCGACTGCGTACCGCCGGACTTGGCCAGCCCTGTTCACGAGGACGATCGCCCGATCCTCCAGGTAGCTGGCCAGTAGACGCCGCATGTATAGAGGCACCCCGTGGAATCGGAGCGCCTCTAGGATGGTGCTGTGGGGAACAGAGTTGAAGGCGTTGGCTATGTCGAATGACACCGCCAACAATCCGTCCCCCACCTCCATCGCCTCCTTCACCTGGCCCTTAAGGCGGGCCAGCGCGTCCACTGTGGAACGCTCAGCCCGAAAACCAAACTGAGCGTCCGACAAATCCGGCCCCACATTCCGCAGGTGGCTCTTTAGGCGGGCAGCGATTATCCCCTCGAACATTTTGCCGACCTCATCGAGCAGGACGATGGGTCGGTATGCCGAGGGCGAGTCTGCAGGGCGGCCCTCCTTGCGAAGAAGGCACAACTGCCCCTCCTTCCACGGCTTCGGGAACCTCCCAGACGCAAGACATGCGCTAAAGAGGTCCCGAAACCGCTCCTCCATTTGGGTGGCGGCAATTGCCACCACCCTCGCCGGGACACCGTCGGGGCCCGGAGCCGTCTTCTTGGCGCGGATGTGCACAATCGCCGCGCTGAGTTCCGACTCCGTGACAGGAGGGGCCTCCTCTTCCTCCTCAGCTGGCGGAGCCATCCCCCGCGGAGGGTCCATCACTGGTGGGGTGAAGTTGTCCCTGCATGGGAACAGGGACTGAACCACCCCATCCAGGAAAGAGGGCTCCAGGGTCTCGGCCACCGGGGGACCAAAGGGGCGCAGCTTGTTGCGCGCCACCCTGTATGGCCTCCCGTAGGGATCGTTGTCGAGACCCTCCAGCATCTCCGCTCTCGCCGAGTCCCTGGCGTCGGCGATGGCCCGCTCGAGGACCAGTTTTGCCTCTATGTACACCTCATAGAGGTGGTCCTCGTGGGCGTGGTCTCGTCGACGCCGCCGCCGGCTCCGCGCGTAGGCCCTCCTGGCCCCCACGCACGCCGCTCGAAGCCCCTCCAGCTCCACCGACCACCAGTACACCGCCCGATTGGGCAGCGGTCGGCCTGACCGAGGCATGCTAGAATTGCACACCTCGGTCAGAGACTCCCTCAGGTGTCCCGCCACGGTGTCCACGTCCAGACCAGCGGAAGGCGGCGAAAGCCAGTCCTGGATAAACGCCGCCTCCGCCGCCGCCTCCCTGTCCAGGCGGGTGAGAGCCCACCGTGGAAACGCTGACCGCCCCGAGGGGGGCCGCGTCTCTCCGGAGCCACCAGTGGAGATGTCGAACCGCACGTAGCGGTGGTCCGACATGGTCTCCACCAGATCCACCCGCCAGTTCAGCACGCGCGCGGCCAACGCAGGGGTGGCAAAAGTGACGTCCACTATCGAGCCACCCCGTCGCCGCACGCATGTCTGGACGTTCCCTCTGTTGAGGAGGGAGAGCCCAGAGAATGCTGCCCACATCCGCCCGCCCGCGAGGGTCAGTGACTGGGTTGCCCCAGGTCACCGACTTGGCATTCAGGTCTCCCAATACGGAGACCTGACGCGGCGCCGCCCTGCCGACCACTGCGGCCAGGACTCCGAGATAGTTCTCGAAGTCCTGGAGAGGGCGGTTTGGGGAGAAATAGACGCCCACGAGGGCTACCTCTCCCCACGCGGCGGCCACGTATCCCGGCCCCCTCTCTAATAGCGAGAGGGGAGGGGAGTCTGTGGAGGACCGCGCCGCTAGTGCCACCAAGCCGTCCTCGTCACCCAGCCAACTGCCGGGGATCGAGTAGGGCTCGGCGACCACCGCTACGTTCACCGACCACTCAGCCATGGCCTGCACCAGCAGGTCCTGGGCCGCTCTGCAGTGGTTGGTGTTCGCCTGGAGGATGCGATGATTAGAAACCATTATTCTGACATCGCACCCCCCTCCTCAGTTACCGCCGCTGGAGCTGGAGTTACAGCGGCGGTGACAGGGGCGGTGGCGGCGACAGGGCGAACCTGCGCCGGCACTATGCCCTTCCTCGTGGGCGGCTGGCAACTCCTGCCCCCCATTCTGTGCCCCGCGGGGCGGCCACTGGCAGCACACGCCGGGCAGTGTGGCGTGGCGGCGCTACAAGTGGCACTCCTGTGTCCCTCCTGTCCGCACTGGAAGCAAGACTCTCCCCAGTCGGACTTGGAGGGACACGTAGATCGGGTGTGGCCCGGCGCGAAGCACTTGAAGCACCGCGCAGGCTTGTCCTCAAGCGGCCGGACCACAGCCGAGCTGAAGCCCACGAGCAGCCGTCCCTTGGTCGCTTTAAGGGCGGCCGCCGCCGCGGCGACTGGGCACTCGACGCGGATGACGCCCATGCCGCGGCGACCGGGCCTGATGGCTCCCCCCTTCACCGCGCTAGCGCTGCAGCCTCCCGCAGCGGCGACGGCCGCCACCACATCCTCTTTGGTGACCGAATCGTCCATATCGATCACCTCCAAGGATGCGGTCTTAACTGGTCTGGCGACCGTCGCCACATCCGCGATGACCTCTTCCAACTTTTTTGCAAAGAGGTCCGCATTTGCACCGCGCTGCTCCCCCCCGAACTCAAAAATTCGGGCTCCGGCCTGGGTGCGGCGGCACGTAATGTTGCCGATCCCCAGCCGGGAGGGGTCCGCGTTAGTACGAGCCAGTCTTAGGACGGACTCGTACGTTTCGCCCCGCTCCGCGGCCTCCGGGGTGATGGTCACCACTACCGCCGCAGTTTTGGGAGGAACCAACTTCCTCCCTCCCGCCGGAGCCTTCTGGGCTGCCGAAGCAGTCGCAGCGGGCTTGGGCTTTTTGGCCTTTCTCCCCCTGCCCACCTCCGTCCACGCCTGGTTGGACGGCGTGGTAGAGGGAAGCATGGCGTCCTCCCGCTGCGTATTCTGGGGGGCTGCCGGAGTGGCAGACGCTCCCTCCGCGCTTGTGGTGGGGGTTTGAGGGGCCACAGTGCTCCTCTTGCCCTTCCCTTTGCCCTTGGAGGGCTTCGAGGCCTGGGTCTGCGCATCCGATCGCAGGTCTCCCGCAGGCTGCGCAGGCACAGGCACCGGCTCCGTCGGTGGCGGACTCTTATCCGCCGCTAACGGCGGGCGGAGCCGCTTTTCCGGCAAGAGCCGGCCCTCAATGCCCGCGAAGCAGCCTCTGATGAAGGCCCTCTCCTCCATGACAACCCCGCGGATTATTTCCACGAGGCTGCCAGGGGAGGAGGAGCCTCCGTCTGCCAGACCAGGGGCAGGGGCAGGCGCAGGTTGGGCGTGCCGGGCCGTGGCCTCAGCCAGCTTCTGGTGCAGCTGGCTGACCTCCAGCTGCAGGCGATCCACCTTCGCCTGCAGCTGCCGCGTCTCGTCCGTGGCTGTGCGCTGCATCAGCTCCAGGACAATGCCGTGCATGCTCACAGCCCGGCATTTGAGGGCCTTCTGGAAGGTCCCCTTCAAGTTCGAGGACTTAGAGGCGACCTCCAGTACCTCCTCCTTGTCCTGGAGCGCCATGCGCTCCAGCTCCGCCAGGGAGTGGTCGGCGTACAGCACTGTAGACGTGCCATAGCCAGCCCTCGACCTGGCGGCCCGCGCCTGCCGCTCCCTGGCAGCGACCTTCTCCTCCAGGTCCTGCTGGAGCTGCTCCCTCCTTGCCAAGCCTAACTGACGCTCGGCGTCCACCAGGCCCACATCGTGGGTGGGAGTCGAAGCAGGACTCGAAGCCTTTTTTGACTTCGCCTTTCTCCCCGACTTGCCCACCGACTCCGAGGAGCCCCCGGACCCGAGCCTAAGGTAGGCCCGCTTCCGCTGGAGGCGGTCGTTTTCGGCCGCCGACGTGTCCATGACGGACTCGTCGGAGTCCGAAAACTCCGCCCGCAGGCTGAATAAGCTGGCCGCAGATGGTGCGCGGTCAGCTTCGGCGTGGCCCTTAGAGGGGCCGGTGGATTGGCCCTGGTAAGGGCCACTGCGTTGGCCCTGAGAAGGGCCGTTTGGATCGTCCTGGGAGGGACTTTCAGATAAAAACCGCCCGGAGGCGTCTCGCCTTAGTTTCTTCGGCATCCTTGCAGTCGTCCGCCTTTTGTCTGCAAGTCACAGCACACTTTTGCCGCCGGTCTGCCACTCCGTTACGGTGGTCAGACACGGCGTTGCCCGGGGATCACGACGAGGACGTAAGTGCTGTGGGGGGACCCCCAACCTAACCTTTTTTTTTTTTTTTTTTTTTTTTGTTTGCGCTGGGAAAAAATGCATTACGCATACCCGCCCATCGGGGGATGGGGGGCTATGTGGGACTCCCCGGGCTGACCCGGTATACCCACTAAAATAACCCAGCGATACTCCCGCTTCGTCCTAGTGGCGGGGGACTGGGAAACCGGCAAAGCCTTGACGTCCAGTCCTCCGCCGACGATTGCCCTCCGAGGCGGACCCCTCACGCCCCCCCCGTGGGGAGGGGGAGAGGCCCGGGAGTTACAGACGAGGGTGGTGATGGGTGCAATGCGGGCGAAGGCACCCCCGTGCCTGTCGCCCGCCCATCGCCACCATGAGGAGGGAGAGGGCGGCGCCTTCTCCGACCCCTTCGTCTGCGGAGCGGCGCAGCGGCGCGCGCTCCGCCTCCTCCTTTTGCGAGATTGCGTCCTCGCAAAAGGAGGCTACTGCTGCTGCCCAGGCCCCCTCGCTCCCCAGCATGGCGTTGACCACGCCGGGAAGCGAGAGGTCCTGTCCGATCACCGGACCAGGGCGGTTTGGGGAGAAGTTGACCCCTACCAGGGCCAACTCTCCCCACGCGGCGGCCACGTATCCCGGTCCCCTCTCTAAGAGAGAGAGGGGAGGGGAGTCCGTGGAAGACCGCGACACCTGGATGCGATGTTCGACCCTACCCATCAGTCGGACATCGCACCCCCCTCCGCAGCCACCGTCGCAGGAGCGACGGTGCTTTTCGCAGCAGCAGCAGGACCGGTCGGCGCCTGCGCTTTGCCCCGCTTAGGGGGAGGATTGCAGTTCCTCCCCCTCATCATGTGGTCTGCCGGGCAGCCACTGGCGGCACACACCGCGCAGTGCGGCGTGGCGGCCTCGCAGGAGGCGGCTTTGTGGCCCTCCTTGCCGCACCGGAAGCACGTGTCCGTCCTGTCCACCGCGGACGGACACAGGGGCCGGGTGTGTCCGATGCCGAGGCACCGGAAACACCGCAGGGGCTGCTCCTCGAGCGCCCGGACCGCACCCGAGCTGTATCCGACGGTAAGCCGTCCCTTGGCAAGGACGGCTTTGGCAGCGGCGATTGGGCACTCTAGGCGGATGGTGCCCATGCCGCCGCGGCCGGGCCTTATGGCCCTGGCTTGGACCGCCGCGATGTCACAGCCCCCTACAGCTGCGACCGCCGCCACCACCTCCTCCTTGGTGACCGAGTCGTCCAAGTCAGCGACCTCTATGGCCGCAGACTTGACCGGTCGGGCCACCTTGGCCGAATCGGCGATTGCCTCCTTGAGCTTGGCGGCAAAGAGGTCCGCATGGGCACTCCCCTCCTTCCCCGGGAACTCGAAGATTCGAGCCCCGGCTTGCGTCTTGCGGCAAGTGACGCTGCCGATCCCCAGTTGGGTGGGATCGGCATTCGCACGCGCCCGCACCAAGACGGACATGTAGGTCTCCCCTCGGTCCGCAGCCTCCGCGGTGAGAGTCACCACGACGGCCGCGGTTTTCGGGGGGACCAGCCGCCTCTTTCCCTTCCCTTTCGCCGTCGCCTTTCCCTTGCCGGTCGTCTGCTGCGACTGGCTGGGAGCGGTGGGGGCGCGGACGGCGGGGACGGCCGTCGCCGACTTCTTGGCCTTCCCCTTACGGACCACCTCCGTCCACTCGTTGGACGGGGTCGTCGAGGGGAGGAGGAGGGCGTCTTCCGCCTGGGAGGAGGTGGACGGTGCCGGCTCGCAGTGCGTCGCATCCGCCGCAAGCGGTGGCCGGAGGCGCTTCTCCGGCAGGAGCCGGTCCTCGATGCCTGCGATGCAGGCTCTCGTGTAGGCCCTCTCCTCCCGCACCACCTTGCGGATGATGTCCTCAAGGTTGGAGGGAGGGCCCTCTGCCGCAGGGCTCGTCTCGGCCTGTTGTGGTCGGGCCGTGACCTCAGCCAGCTTCTGATGAAGCTGGCTAACCTCCGACTGCAGGCGATCCACCCTCGCCTGCAGTTGCCGCGTCTCGTCGCTGGTCGTGCGCTGCACCAGCTCCGCGACGACACCGCGCAAGCTCGCGGCTCTACATTTTAGGGCCTTCTGCAGGGTGCCCTTCAGGTTGGAGGACTTAGAGGCGACCTCCACAATCTCCTCCTCGTCCTCTTCCGCCATCCTCTGCAGCTCCGCCAATGACTTGTCCGCGTACAAAACGCGGGACGCGCCGTACCCGGACTTGGCCCGGGCGACGTGCGCCCGCTTTTCCGCGGCGGCGACCCGCTCCTCCAGCTCCTGCTGCAGCTGAGCCCGCCGAGCCAGGTCCAGCTGGCGCTGGGCGTTTGCGAGCCCAACGACATGGGTCTCCGCGGCCACCGTCGGCCTTCCAGCCTTCGGCAACCGCGTCGACCCCGAGCCCGAGGAGCCCTCAGACCCACCACTCCGGTGGATGCGCTTCCGCGATCGCTCGATGGAGTCGTCCGCGTCTGACACAGTCAGTATCGAGTCGTCTGACAACGACTCGTCCGCCGTTGCGAAGAAGCTGGCCGCAGAAGTCGCGCGGCCAGCCTCTGACGCCGAAGCGTCGGATTGGCCCTGAGAAGGGCCTTTTGGTTGGCCCTGAGAAGGGCCTTTTGGTTGGCCCTGAGAAGGGCCTTTTGGTTGGCCCTGAGAAGGGCCTTTTGGTTGGCCCTGAGAAGGGCCTTTTGGTTGCTTCGAAAAGCGCCCGCAGGCATCCCGCATAGGGCTAGACATGACAATTCCAACAGGTTCGCAAACTCGACAAGGCAGAGATAAGGATAAAATAAGCTGCGAATGCACAGTGCACTTTGGCCGTACCCAGTCTGCCACTCCGTTACGGTGGTCAGAGCTGGGCCGTTTCCAGGGGACACGACGAGGACGTAAGCACTGTGGGGTGGTCCCCCAACCTAACCTAACCTTTTTTTTTTTTTTTTTTTTTTTTTTTGTTTGCGCTGGGAAAAAATGCATTACGCATACCCTCCCATCGGGGGATGGGGGGCTATGTGGGACTCCCCGGGCTGACCCGGTATACCCACTAAAATAACCCAGCGACACTCCCGCTTCGTCAGAGTGGCGGGGGACTGGGAAACCGGCAAAGCCTTGACGTCCAGTCCTCCGCCGACGATGGCCCTCCAAGGCGGACCCCTCACGCCCCCCCCGTGGGGAGGGGGAAGGGCCCGGGAGTGAGAGACGACCCCTTCGTCTGCGGAGCGGCGCAGCGAGAGGATCATCCTCCCGCGCGCGCTCCGCCTCCTCCTTTTGCGAGATTACGTCCTCGCAAAAGGAGGCTACCGCTGACCAGGCCCCCTCGCTCTCCAGCATGGCGTTGATCACGCTGGGGAGCGAGAGGTCCTGTCCGACCACCGCGGTCAGACCGCGGCGCAGCTCGGACCACGCTGGGCACACCTCCAGTGTGTGCTGTGCCGTGTCCTCCGCCGCGCCGCAGTCGTGGCAGGCCGGGGTCTCCTCCCTCCCGATCCGGTGCAGGTGCGTTCCGAAACAGCCGTGTCCGGACAACACCTGCACCAGACGGAACGAGAGGAAACCGTGGGACCGCTCGAGCCAGCCCTGCAGGACCGGACCGAGCGCGTCCAGCGTGCGGCGGCCGAAGGCGGCGGTGGCGAGGTCCTCCGTCCAGTGGAGGACGATGGCGTCCCTCGCCTCCCGCCGCACGGCTTCCCGCTCCTCGGCGACGGGGCGCTCCCCGAGCGCCCTCCGCTGCGCGGTCCACTCGTAGACTCTGGCCAGCACCCAAGCCTCCAACTCCCAAGGAGGGGTGCCGGCCAGAGCGCACGCCGCCGAAAAGCCCACCGAGCGGTAGGCCCTCGCCACCCGCAGTGCAATGGCCCTTTGGGGCTTGCGGATGGCGGTCGCATTCTCCCTCCTGTGGAGGGAGTCCGCCCAGATGGGAGCCCCGTATAGGGCCATGCTCTTCAGGATGCCGGCATAGAGGCGCCGGCATTTCTCCTTGGGCCCCCCAAGGTTCGGGAGGAGCCACGAGAGGGCGTCAGCGGCTTTCAGAAGGCGCGTCGACAGCCCGCTGAAATGCGGGCCGAAGCGCCACCTTTCGTCCAGCACCAGGCCCAGATATTTCATCTGGGGCTGGACCCCTATCCTGACGCCCTCTACGACTATGTGGGCGTCGGGAGGGCAGCGCTGCCGAGGCCCGCGAAAGAATACGGCCTCGGTCTTGTGCAGCGCCACCTTCAATCCGAGCCGGCGGATCCTCTCTGCGACCAAGGATCCGCCAGCCGAGGCCAGACAGGCCGCCTCCCCAAAGCTCCTCCCCCGGGCAGTGAGGAGAGTGTCATCCGCGTAGCAGATGACACTCGTACCCTCAAGGAGGGCCCCCCTCAGGAGCCAGTCGAATCCGATGTTCCACAGGGGGGGCCCCAGCACTGACCCCTGCGGAACACCGGACTCTGCGCCGTACCGCCTCACCGTGGCCGTCTTGTCCACAAGGAGGACCTCTCGGCCCTCCAAGTAGCTGGCCAGGAGGCTCTGCAGGTATTGGGGCACTCCGTGATACCGGAGCGCCTCCAATATCGTCGAGTGGGGGATGGAGTTGAAGGCATTTGCGATGTCGAACGACACCGCCAGCACTCCGTCCCCCGCCTCCACCGCCTCCTTCACCTGGTCTTTGAGCAGGGCCAGCGCGTCGATCGTCGAACGCCCTCGACGGAAGCCGAATTGGGCGTCCGACAGGTCCGGCCCCACTCCCCGCAAAAGACCAGCGAGCCGGGACGCGACGATCCCCTCGAACATCTTACCGACCTCATCGAGCAGGACGATGGGCCGGTATGCCGATGGGGAGTCCACCGGGCGTCCCTCCTTTCGGAGGAGGCACAGCTGCCCCTCCTTCCATAGTTTCGGGAACCTCCCAGCCGTAAAGCACGCGCTGAAGAGGTCCCGAAACCTCTCCTCCATTTGGGAGGCGGCGATCGCCACCACCCGTGCCGGGACGCCGTCTGGTCCGGGGGCCGTCTTCTTCGCGCGGAGGCTGAGGACCCCCTCGCGGAATTCCGACGCCGTCACCGGAGGTATCTCCTCCTCCGGTGGAGCCGCCCCTTGCGGGGGAGCCATCGTTGGTGGGGCGAAGTCGGTCCTGCGCGGAAACAGGGACCGGACCACCCCATCCAGCAACGCTGGCTCGAGGGTCTCCGTCAGGGGGGGACCATAGGGGCGGAGCTGGTTCCGCGCCGCCTTGTATGGTCTCCCATAAGGGTCCCTGTCGAGACCCTCCAGCATCTCGGCCCTCGCCGAGTCCTCTGCAGCGCCCATCGCCGCCTTGAGGACCGTCTTCGCCTCTCGGTAAGAGGCGTAAAGGCGGTCCTCTTCCGCGGGGACTCGGTTTCGGGCGCTGCGGCGTCGGCTCCGCGTGTAGGCCCTTCTGGCCGCCACGCAGGCGCTTCGGAGACCCGACAGCTCCTCCGTCCACCAATAGACGGCACGACGGGGAGGCGGGCGGCGAGACCGAGGCATGCTGGAGTCGCACACCTCGGTCAAGGACCCCCTGAGTCGGACCGCTGCGACGTCCACGTCCAGGACCTCGACAGGGGGCGACAGCCAGTCTTGGAGGAAGGCCGCCTCCTCGGCTGCCTCCCGGTCCAGGCGGGTGAGTGCCCATCGCGGGAAGGGAGATTGCCCAGCGCGGGCCGTCCCCCCCCCCTGGGTGGAGATGTCGAACCGCACATATCGGTGGTCCGACAACGTCTCCACCATCTCCACCCGCCAGTTGACGACGCGGGCGGCTAGCGCGGGGGTGGCAAACGAGACGTCCACCACCGACCCGCCGTGTTGCCGCACACACGTGTGGACCGCCCCCCTGTTGAGGAGGGACACACCGCAAGAGGCCGCCCAAAACTCGACGGCGCGTCCCCGGACGTTGCAACCTGCGGCCGGGTTGCCCCAGGCCGCCGACTTGGCGTTCAGGTCGCCCAGCACCACGACCTGGCGTGGCGCCGCCCTCCCTACGACGGCGGTGAGGACCTCGAGGAAGTCCTCAAAGTCCGAGAGAGGGCGGTTTGGGGAGAAGTAGACCCCTACCAGGGCCATGTCTCCCCACGCGGCGGCCACGTATCCCGGTCCCCTCTCTAAGAGCGAGAGGGGAGGGGAGTCCGTGGAAGACCGCGACACCAACGCCACCAAGCCGTCCCGGTCGCCCAGCCAACGGCCGGGGACCGAGTAAGGCTCGGCGACCACCGCCAAGTCCACCAACCACTCAGCCATGGTCTGCATGAGCAGATCCTGGGCTGCCCTGCAGTGGTTGGCGTTCGCCTGGAGGATGCGATGTTCGACCCTATCCATCGATGGACATCGCACCCCCCTCCGCAGCCACCGTCGCAGGAACGACGGTGCTCTTGGCAGCCGCAGCAGGACCGGTCGGCGCCTGCGCTTTGCCCCGCTTAGGGGGAGGATTGCAATTCCTCCCCTTCATTATGTGGCCTGCCGGGCAGCCACTGGCGGCACACACCGCGCAGTGCGGCGTGGCGGCCTCGCAGGAGGCGGCCTTGTGGCCCTCCTTGCCGCAGCGAAAGCAGGTGTCCGTCCTGTCGACCGTGGACGGACACAGAGGCCGGGTGTGTCCGATGCCGAGGCACCGGAAACACCGCAGAGGCTGGTCCTCGAGTGCCCGCACTGCACCCGAGCTGAACCCGACCGTGAGCCGTCCCTTGGCAAGGACGGCTTTGGCGGCGGCGATTGGGCACTCTAGGCGAATGGTGCCCATGCCGCCGCGGCCGGGCCTTATGGCCCTGCCTTGGACCGCCGCGATGCCGCAGCCCCCTACCGCTGCGACCGCCGCCACCACCTCCTCCTTGGTGACGGAGTCGTCCAAGTCGGCCACCTCTATGGCCGCCGACTTGACCGGCCGGGCCACCTTGGCCGAATCGGCGATCGCCTCCTGCAGCTTGGCTGCGAAGAGGTCGGCATGGGCACTCCCCTCCGCCCCCGGGAACTCGAAAATTCGAGCCCCGGCCTGCGTCTTGCGGCAGGTGACGCTGCCGATCCCCAATTGGGCGGGGTCGGCATTGGCACGCGCCCGCACCAAGACGGACGCGTACGTCTCCCCCCGTTCCGCAGCCTCTGCGGTGAGCGTCACCACGACGGCTGCGGTTTTCGGGGGGACCAGGCGAGCCTTACCCCTCCCTTTTCCTTTCCCCGTCCCCTTTCCCTTGCCAGTCGTCTGTGACTGGGTGGGAACGGTGGCGGCGCGGACGGCAGGGACGGCCGTCGCCGACTTCTTACCTTTGCCCTTCCCCTTTCGGACCACTTCCGTCCACGCGTTGGACGGGGTCGTCGAGGGGAGGAGGAGGGCGTCTTCCACCTGGGCGGAGGTGGACGGCTCCGGCTCGCGCTGAGTCACATCCGCCGCAAGCGGCGGCCGGAGGCGCTTCTCCGGCAGGAGCCGGTCCTCTATTCCTGCAATGCAGGCTCTTGTGAAGGCCCTCTCCTCCCGTACTACCTTGCGGATAATTTCCTCAAGGTTGGAGGAGGGGCCCTCTGCCGCAGGGCTCGTCTTGACCTGTTGTGGCCGGGCCGTGGCTTCCGCCAGCTTCTGATGAAGCTGGCTGACCTCCGACTGCAGGCGATCCACCTTCGCCTGCAGTTGCCGCGTTTCGTCGGAGGCCTTGCGCTGGACCAGCTCCGCAACAACACCGCGCATGCTTGCGGCCCGGCACTTCAGGGCCTTTTGCAAGGTCCCCTTTAAGTTAGAGGACTTAGAGGCGACCTCGCAGATCTCCTCCATGTCCTCCTCCGCCATCCTCTCCAGCTCGGCCAGAGAGTGGTCCGCATATAAAACGCGGGACGCCCCGTAGCCGGACTTGGCCCGGGCGACGTGCGCCCGCTTTTCTGTAGCAGCGACTCGCTCCTCCAGCTCCCGCTGTAGCTGATCCCGCCGGGCCAGGTCCAGCTGGCGTTGGGCGTTCGCGAGCCCAACTACATGGGTCTCCGCGGCCACCGTCGGCTTTTTAGCCTTCGGCACCCGCGTCGACCCCGAGGCCGAGGAGCCCTCTGACCCACCACTGAGGTGGGTTCGCTTTCGCGATCGGGAGTCGTCCAAGTCCGACACACTTATCAGTGAGTCGTTATCGGACGAATCCTCCGCCGTTCCAAAAAGGCTTGCCGCAGAAGGCGCGCGGCTAGCCTCTGACGCCGAAGCGTCTGAGGGTTGGCCCTGAGAAGGGCCTTTGGTTTGGCCCTGAGAAGGGCCTTTTTCTTTAAAAACCGCCCGAAGGCATCCCGCATAGGGCTCGACATTCTTCCCAGCAGATCGTAATACTCGCAAGTCAGAATAAAATAAAATAGCAACGATGCACAGTGCACTTTGGCCGTACCCAGTCTGCCACTCCGTTTACGGTGGTCAGAGCTGGGCCGTTTCCAGGGGACACGACGAGGACGTAAGCACTGTGGGGTGGTCCCCCCCCCCCAACCTAACCTAACCTAACCTAACCTAACCTTTTTTTTTTTTTTTTTTTTTTTTTTTTTTTAACGTGGAGAAATGCTCATGCATTCTGCACTACCACGGGGAGGATAGCGCAGTTATGTGGGACTCTAACCCACTAAAAACTCCACGGTGTCCTCCTCTGCCGCTTACGGCGTGAACACGGGCACGCGTTAGCATTCATCCGTGAACCCGCCACTCCCTCGCCACCCGCAGTGCAATGGCCCTTTGGGGCTTGCGGAGGGCGGTCGCATTCTCCCTCCTTCGGAGGGAGTCCGCCCAGATGGGGGCCCCGTATAGGGCCATGCTTTTGAGGATGCCGGCATACAGGCGCCGGCACTTCTCCTTGGGCCCCCCCAGGTTCGGGAGGAGCCACGAGAGGGCGTCAGCAGCTTTTAACAGGCGCGTCGACAGCCCGCTGAAATGCGGGCCGAAGCGCCACCTGTCGTCCAGCACCAGACCCAGATACTTCATCTGGGGCCGGACCGCTATCCTGACGCCCTCTACGACGATGTGCGCGTCGGGAGGGCAGCGCTGCCGAGGCCCGCGGAAGAATACGGCCTCGGTCTTGTGCAGCGCCACCTTCAATCCGAGCCGGCGGATCCTCTCTGCGACCAAGGATCCGCCAGCCGAGGCCAGACAGGCCGCGTCTCCAAAGTTCCTCCCCCGGGCAGTGAGGAGAGTGTCATCCGCGTAACAGATGACACTCGTGCCCGGAAGGAGGGCTCCCCGCAGGAGCCAATCGAACCCGATGTTCCACAGGGGGGGCCCCAGCACTGACCCCTGCGGAACACCGGACTCTGCGCCATACCGCCTCACTGTGGCCGTCTTGTCTACGAGGAGGACCTCTCGGCCCTCCAAGTAGCTGGCCAGGAGGCTCTGCAGGTATTGGGGCACTCCGTGATATCGGAGCGCCTCCAATATCGTCGAGTGGGGAACGGAGTTGAAGGCATTTGCAATGTCGAACGACACCGCCAGCACTCCGTCCCCCGCCTCCACCGCCTCCTTCACCTGGCCTTTGAGCAGGGCCAGCGCGTCGATCGTCGAACGCCCTCGACGGAAGCCGAATTGGGCGTCCGACAGGTCCGGCCCCACTCCCCGCAAAAGACCAGCGAGCCGGGACGCGACGATCCCCTCGAACATCTTACCGACCTCATCGAGCAGGACGATGGGCCGGTATGCCGATGGGGAGTCCACCGGGCGTCCCTCCTTTCGGAGGAGGCAGAGCTGCCCCTCCTTCCAGAGCTTCGGGAACCTCCCAGCCGTAAAGCACGCGCTGAAGAGGTCCCGAAGCCTGTCCTCCATTTGCGAGGCGGCGATCGCCACCACCCGTGCCGGGACGCCGTCTGGTCCGGGGGCCGTCTTCTTCGCGCGGAGGCTGAGGACCCCCTCGCGGAATTCCGACGCCGTCACCGGGGGGACCTCCTCCTCCGGTGGAGCCGCCCCTTGCGGGGGAGCCATCGTTGGTGGGGCGAAGTCGGTCCTGCGCGGAAACAGGGACCGGACCACCCCATCCAGCAACGCTGGCTCGAGGGTCTCCGTCAGGGGGGGACCATAGGGGCGGAGCTGGTTCCGCGCCGCCTTGTATGGTCTCCCATAAGGGTCCCTGTCGAGACCCTCCAGCATCTCGGCCCTCGCCGAGTCCTCTGCAGCGCCCATCGCAGCCTTCAGGACCGTCTTCGCCTCTCGGTAAGAGGCGTAAAGGCGGTCCTCTTCCGCGGGGACTCGGTTTCGGGCGCTGCGGCGTCGGCTCCGCGTGTAGGCCCTTCTGGCCGCCACGCAGGCGCTCCGGAGACCCGACAGCTCCTCCGTCCACCAATAGACGGCACGACGGGGAGGCGGGCGGCGTGACCGAGGCATGCTGGAGTCGCACACCTCGGTCAGGGACCCCCTGAGCCGGACCGCTGCGGCGTCCACGTCCAGGACCTCGACAGGGGGCGACAGCCAGTCCTGGAGAAAGGCCGCCTCCTCGGCTGCCTCCCGGTCCAGGCGGGTGAGTGCCCAACGCGGGAAGGGAGATTGCCCGGCGCGGGCCGTCCCCCCCCCCTGGGTGGAGATGTCGAACCGCACATATCGGTGGTCCGACAACGTCTCCACCATCTCCACCCGCCAGTTGACGACGCGGGCGGCTAGCGCGGGGGTGGCAAACGAGACGTCCACCACCGACCCGCCGTGTTGCCGCACACACGTGTGGACCGCCCCCCTGTTGAGGAGGGACACACCGCACGAGGCCGCCCAAAACTCGACGGCACGTCCCCGGACGTTGCAACCCGCGGCCGGGTTGCCCCAGGCCGCCGACTTGGCGTTTAGGTCGCCCAGCACCACGACCTGGCGTGGCGCCGCCCTCCCTACGACTGCGGTGAGGACCTCGAGGAAATCCTCAAAGTCCGAGAGAGGGCGGTTTGGGGAGAAGTAGACCCCTACCAGGGCCATGTCTCCCCACGCGGCGGCCACGTATCCCGGTCCCCTCTCTAAGAGCGAGAGGGGAGGGGAGTCCGTGGAAGACCGCGACACCAACGCCACCAAGCCGTCCCGGTCGCCCAGCCAACGGCCGGGGACCGAGTAAGGCTCGGCGACCACCGCCAAGTCCACCAACCACTCAGCCATGGTCTGCATCAGCAGATCCTGGGCTGCCCTGCAGTGGTTGGCGTTCGCCTGGAGGATGCGATGTTCGACCCTATCCATCGATGGACATCGCACCCCCCTCCGCAGCCACCGTCGCAGGAACGACGGTGCTCTTGGCAGCCGCAGCAGGACCGGTCGGCGCCTGCGCTTTACCCCGCTTAAGGGGAGGATTGCAGTTCCTCCCCTTCATTATGTGGCCTGCCGGGCAGCCACTGGCGGCACACACCGCGCAGTGCGGCGTGGCGGCCTCGCAGGAGGCGGCTTTGTGGCCGTCCTTGCCGCAGCGGAAGCACGTGTCCGTCCTGTCCACCGCGGACGGACACAGGGGCCGGGTGTGTCCGATGCCGAGGCACCGGAAACACCGGAGAGGCTGTTCTTCGAGCGCCCGAACCGCACCCGAGCTGAACCCGACCAAGATCCGTCCCTTGGCAAGGACAGCCCTGGCGGCGGTGATTGGGCACTCGAGGCGTATGGTGCCCATGCCGCCGCGGCCGGGCCTTATGGCCCTGCCTTGGACCGCCGCGATGCCGCAGCCCCCTACCGCTGCGACCGCCGCCACCACCTCCTCTTTGGTGACGGAGTCGTCCAAGTCGGCCACCTCTATGGCCGCCGACTTGACCGGCCGGGCCACCTTGGCCGAATCGGCGATCGCCTCCTGCAGCTTGGCGGCAAATAGGTCGGCATGGGCACTCCCCTCCGCCCCCGGGAACTCGAAAATTCGAGCTCCGGCTTGCGTCTTGCGGCAAGTGACGCTGCCGATCCCCAATTGGGCGGGGTCGGCATTGGCACGCGCCCGCACCAAGACGGACGCGTACGTCTCCCCCCGTTCCGCAGCCTCTGCGGTGAGCGTCACCACGACGGCCGCGGTTTTCGGGGGGACCAGGCGCCCCTTTCCCCTCCCTTTCCCTTTCGCCGTCCCCTTTCCCTTGCCGGTCGTCTGCGACTGGGTGGGAACGGTGGCGGCGCGGACGGCAGGGACGGCCGTCGCCGACTTCTTGCCCTTCCCCTTCCCCTTACGGACCACCTCCGTCCACTCGTTGGACGGGGTCGTCGAGGGGAGGAGGAGGGCGTCTTCCGCCTGGGCGGAGGTGGACGGTACCGGCTCACTCTGCCTCGTTTCCGCCGCAAGCGGCGGTCGGAGGCGCTTCTCCGGCAGGAGCCGGTCCTCTATTCCTGCTATGCAGGCTCTCGTGAGGGCCCTCTCCTCCCGTACCACCTTGCGGATAATTTCCTCAAGGTTGGGGGAGGGGCCCTCTGCCGCAGGGCTCGTTTTGGCCTGTTGTGGCCGGGCCGTGGCCTCAGCCAGCTTCTGATGAAGCTGGCTGACCTCCGACTGCAGGCGATCCACCTTCGCCTGCAGTTGCCGCGTCTCGTCAGTGGACTTGCGCAGTACCAGCTCCGCTACCACACCGCGCATGCTGGCGGCCCTGCATTTCAGGGCCTTCTGCAGGGTCCCCTTGAGGTTTGAGGACTTAGAGGCGACCTCCACGATCTCCTCCTCGTCCTCCTCCGCCATTTTCTCTAGCTCTGCTAGAGAGTGGTCCGCGTATAGGACGCGGGAAGCACCGTACCCGGCCTTAGCCCGGGCTACGTGCGCCCGCTTCTCCCTGGCGGCCACCCGCTCCTCCAGCTCCCGCTGTAGCTGATCCCGCCGGGCCAGGTCCAGCTGGCGTTGGGCGTTCGCGAGCCCAACGACATGGGTCTCCGCGGCCACCGTCGGCTTTTTAGCCTTCGGCACCCGCGTCGACCCCGAGGCCGAGGAGCCCTCGGACCCACCACTGAGGTGGGTTCGCTTTCGCGATCGGGAGTCGTCCAAGTCCGACACACTGACAAGTGAGTCGTTGTCGGACGAGTCCTCCGCCGTTCCAAATAGGCTCGCCGCAGAAGGCGCGCGGCTAGCCTCTGACGCCGAAGCGTCTGAGGGTTGGCCCTGAGAAGGGCCTTTGGTTTGGCCCTGAGAAGGGCCTTTTTTCTTTAAAAACCGCCCGAAGGCATCCCGCATAGGGCTCGACATTCTTCCCAGCAGATCGTAATACTCGCAAGTCAGAATAAAATAAAATAGCAACGATGCACAGTGCACTTTGGCCGTACCCAGTCTGCCACTCCGTTACGGTGGTCAGAGCTGGGCCGTTTCCAGGGGACACGACGAGGACGTAAGCACTGTGGGGTGGTCCCCCGGGGGGGGGGAACCTAACCTAACCTAACCTAACCTAACCTTTTTTTTTTTTTTTTTTTTTTTTTTGTTTTTTTTTTTTTTTTTTTTTGTTTGCGCTGGGAAAAAATGCATTACGCATACCCTCCCATCGGGGGATGGGGGGCTATGTGGGACTCCCCGGGCTGACCCGGTATACCCACTAAAATAACCCAGCGACACTCCCGCTTCGTCAGAGTGGCGGGGGACTGGGAAACCGGCAAAGCCTTGACATCCAGTCCTCCGCCGACGATGGCCCTCCAAGGCGGGCCCCTCACGCCCCCCCCGTGGGGAGGGGGAAGGGCCCGGGAGTGACAGACGAAGGTGGTGATGGGTGCAATGCGGGCGAAGGCACCCCCGTGCCTGTCGCCCGCCCATCGCCACCATGAGGAGGGAGAGGACGGCGCCTTCTCCGACCCCTTCGTCTGCGGAGCGGCGCAGCGAGAGGGTCATCCTCCCGCGCGCGCTCCGCCTCCTCCTTTTGCGAGATTACATCCTCGCAAAAGGAGGCTACCGCTGACCAGGCCCCCTCGCTCTCCAGCATGGCGTTGATCACGCTGGGGAGCGAGAGGTCCTGTCCGACCACCGCGGTCAGACCGCGGCGCAGCTCGGACCACGCTGGGCACACTTCGAGCGTGTGCTGTGCCGTGTCCTCCGCCGCGCCGCAGTCGTGGCAGGCCGGGGTCTCCTCCCTTCCAATCCGGTGCAGGTGCGTTCCGAAACAGCCGTGGCCGGACAACACCTGCACCAGGCGGAACGAGAGGAAACCGTGGGACCGCTCGAGCCAGCCCTGCAGGACCGGACCGAGCGCGTCCAACGTGCGGCGGCCGAAGGCGGCGGTGGCGAGGTCCTCCGTCCAGTGGAGGACGATGGCGTCCCTCGCCTCCCGCCGCACCGCCTCTCGTTCTTCGGCGACGGGGCGCTCCCCGAGCGCCCTCCGCTCCGCAGTCCACTCGTAGACTCTGGCCAGCACCCAAGCCTCCAACTCCCAAGGAGGGGTGCCGGCCAGAGCGCACGCCGCCGAAAAGCCTACGGAGCGGTAGGCCCTCGCCACCCGCAGTGCAATGGCCCTTTGGGGCTTGCGGAGGGCGGTCGCATTCTCCCTCCTGTGGAGGGAGTCCGCCCAGATGGGGGCCCCGTAAAGGGCCATACTCTTCAGAATGCCGGCATAGAGGCGCCGGCATTTCTCCTTGGGCCCCCCCAGGTTCGGGAGGAGCCACGAGAGGGCGTCAGCAGCTTTCAACAGGCGCGTCGACAGCCCGCTGAAATGCGGGCCGAAGCGCCACCTGTCGTCCAGCACCAGACCCAGATACTTCATCTGGGGCTGGACCGCTATCCTGACGCCCTCTACGACTATGTGGGCGTCGGGAGGGCAGCGCTGCCGAGGCCCGCGAAAGAACACGGCCTCGGTCTTGTGTAGCGCCACCCTCAATCCCAGGCGGCGGATCCTCTCTGCGACCAAGGATCCGCCAGCCGAGGCCAGACAGGCCGCCTCCGCAAAGCTCCTCCCCCGGGCAGTGAGGAGAGTGTCATCCGCGTAGCAGATGACACTCGTACCCTCAAGGAGGGCCCCCCTCAGGAGCCAGTCGAAACCGATGTTCCACAGGGGGGGCCCCAGCACTGACCCCTGCGGAACACCGGACTCTGCGCCGTACCGCCTCACCGTGGCCGTCTTGTCCACAAGGAGGACCTCTCGGCCCTCCAAGTAGCTGGCCAGGAGGTTCTGGAGGTATTGGGGCACTCCGTGATATCGGAGCGCCTCCAATATCGTCGAGTGGGGGACGGAGTTGAAGGCATTTGCAATGTCGAACGACACCGCCAGCACTCCGTCCCCCGCCTCCACCGCCTCCTTCACCTGGCCTTTGAGCAGGGCCAGCGCGTCGATCGTCGAACGCCCTCGACGGAAGCCGAATTGGGCGTCCGACAGATCCGGCCCCACTCCCCGCAAAAGACCAGCGAGCCGGGACGCGACGATCCCCTCGAACATCTTACCGACCTCATCGAGCAGGACGATGGGCCGGTATGCCGATGGGGAGTCCACCGGGCGTCCCTCCTTTCGGAGGAGGCAGAGCTGCCCCTCAACCTAACCTAACCTAACCTAACCTTTTTTTTTTTTTTTTTTTTTTTTTTTTTTTTTTTTTTTTTGCGCTGGGAAAAAATGCATTACGCATACCCTCCCATCGGGGGATGGGGGGCTATGTGGGACTCCCCGGGCTGTCCCGGTATACCCACTAAAATAACCCAGCGATACTCCCGCTTCGTCCTAGTGGCGGGGGACTGGGAAACCGGCAAAGCCTTGACGTCCAGTCCTCCGCCGACGATTGCCCACCAAGGCGGACCCCTCACGCCCCCCCGTGGGGAGGGGGAGGGGCCCGGGAGTTACAGACGAAGATGGTGATGGGTGCAATGCGGGCGAAGGCACCCCCGTGCCTGTCGCCCGCCCATCGCCACCATGAGGAGGGAGAGGGCGGCGCCTTCTCCGACCCCTTCGTCTGCGGAGCGGCGCAGCGAGAGGGTCATCCCCCCGCGCGCGCTCCGCCTCCTCCCTTTGCGAGATTGCGTCCTCGCAAAAGGAGGCTGCTGCCGCTGCCCAGGCCCCCTCGCTCCCCAGCATGGCGTCGACCACGCCGGGAAGCGAGAGGTCCTGTCCGATCACTGGACCAGGGCGGTTTGGGGAGAAGTTGACCCCCACCAGGGCCAACTCTCCCCACGCGGCGGCCACGTATCCCGGTCCCCTCTCTGAGAGCGAGAGGGGAGGGGAGTCTGTGGGAGACCGCGACACCAGGATGCGATGCTCGACCCTGCCCATCAGTCGGACATCGCACCCCCCTCCGCAGCCACCGTCGCAGGGGCGACGGTGCTTTTCGCAGCAGCAGCAGGACCGGTCGGCGCCTGCGCTTTGCCCCGCTTAGGGGGAGGATTGCAGTTCCTCCCCCTCATCATGTGGTCTGCCGGGCAGCCACTGGCGGCACACACCGCGCAGTGCGGCGTGGCGGCCTCGCAGGAGGCGGCCTTGTGGCCCTCCTTGCCGCACCGGAAGCACGTGTCCGTCCTGTCCACCGCGGACGGACACAGGGGCCGGGTGTGTCCGATGCCGAGGCACCGGAAACACCGCAGGGGCTGCTCCTCGAGCGCCCGGACGGCACCCGAGCTGTATCCGACGGTAAGCCGTCCCTTGGCAAGGACGGCTTTGGCAGCGGCGATTGGGCACTCTAGGCGGATGGTGCCCATGCCGCCGCGGCCGGGCCTTATGGCCCTGGCTTGGACCGCCGCGATGCCACAGCCCCCTACAGCTGCGACCGCCGCCACCACCTCCTCCTTGGTGACCGAGTCGTCCAAGTCAGCGACCTCTATGGCCACCGACTTGACCGGTCGGGCCACCTTGGCCGAATCGGCGATCACCTCCTTCAGCTTTGCGGCAAAGAGGTCCGCATGAACCTAACCTAACCTTTTTTTTTTTTTTTTTTTTTGCGCTGGGAAAAAATGCATTACGCATACCCTCCCATCGGGGGATGGGGGGCTATGTGGGACTCCCCGGGCTGACCCGGTATACCCACTAAAATAACCCAGCGATACTCCCGCTTCGTCCTAGTGGCGGGGGACTGGGAAACCGGCAAAGCCTTGACGTCCAGTCCTCCGCCGACGATTGCCCTCCAGGGCGGACCCCTCACGCCCCCCCCGTGGGGAGGGGGAGGGGCCCGGGAGTAACAGACGAAGGTGGTGATGGGTGCAATGCGGGCGAAGGCACCCCCGTGCCTGTCGCCCGCCCATCGCCACCATGAGGAGGGAGAGGGCGGCGCCTACTCCGACCCCTTCGTCTGCGGAGCGGCGCAGCGAGAGGGTCATCCCCCCGCGCGCGCTCCGCCTCCTCCTTTTGCGAGATTGCGTCCTCGCAAAAGGAGGCTGCTGCTGCTGCCCAGGCCCCCCCGCTCCCCAGCATGGCGTTGACCACGCCGGGAAGCGAGAGGTCCTGTCCGATCACCGGACCAGGGCGGTTTGGGGAGAAGTTGACCCCCACCAGGGCCAACTCTCCCCACGCGGCGGCCACGTATCCCGGTCCCCTCTCTAAGAGCGAGAGGGGAGGGGAGTCTGTGGGAGACCGCGACACCAGGATGCGATGCTCGACCCTGCCCATCAGTCGGACATCGCACCCCCCTCCGCAGCCACCGTCGCGGGAGCGACGGTGCTTTTCGCAGCAGCAGCAGGACCGGTCGGCGCCTGCGCTTTGCCCCGCTTAGGGGGAGGATTGCAGTTCCTCCCCCTCATCATGTGGTCTGCCGGGCAGCCACTGGCGGCACACACCGCGCAGTGCGGCGTGGCGGCCTCGCAGGAGGCGGCCTTGTGGCCCTCCTTGCCGCAGCGGAAGCATGTCTCGGTCCTGTCGACCGTGGACGGACACAGGGGCCGGGTGTGTCCGATGCCAAGGCACCGGAAACACCGCAGAGGCTGCTCCTCCAGTGCCCGGACTGCACCCGAGCTGTAGCCGACGGTGAGCCGACCCTTGGCAAGGACGGCTTTAGCAGCGGCGACTGGGCACTCCAGGCGAATGGTGCCCATGCCGCCGCGGCCGGGCCTTATGTCCCTGCCTCGGACCGCCGCGATGCCACAGCCCCCTACCGCTGCGACCGCCGCCACCACCTCCTCCTTGGTGACCGAGTCGTCCAAGTCAGCGACCTCTATGGCCGCCGACTTGACCGGCCGGGCCACCTTGGCCGAATCGGCGATCACCTCCTTCAGCTTGGCGGCAAAGAGGTCCGCATGGGCACTCCCCTCCTTTCCCGGGAACTCAAAGATGCGAGCCCCGGCCTGAGTCCGCCTGCATGTCACGCTGCCGATCCCCAGTTGGGTGGGATCGGCATTCGCGCGCGCCCGCACCAAGACGGACATGTAGGTCTCCCCTCGGTCCGCAGCCTCCGCGGTGAGAGTCACCACGACGGCCGCGGTTTTCGGGGGGACCAGCCGCCTCTTTCCCTTCCCTTTCCCCGTCGCCTTTCCCTTGCCGGTCGTCTGCGACTGGCTGGGAGCGGTGGGGGCGCGAACGGCAGGGACGGCCTGGCAGCACTGGGCCGCCTTGTGGCCGGCCTGACCGCAGCGATAGCACTGCTCACTGCGGTCTACTGAGGTGCACCGTGCCCTGACATGCCCAATGTCGAGGCAACGGTAGCACCGCAAGGCCCTGGGTTGCAGCAGCTTCACCCTCGCTGCAACCCATCCCACCAACAGACGCCCAGCGTCGGCGACTTTGTTCGCCGCCACCACCGGGCACCGTACCCAGATCGCGCCGAGCCCAGAAGCGTCGACGCGAATCTCGCCCGTCCGCACGTTCTCGGGCGGACATCCTCCAGCTCTGGCGACAGCCGCCGCGACCTCGGCCGGAGTCGTCGAGTCGTCCAGTCCGTCGACGCGCATTTCAGCGGTCTTCATCGGCCTGGACACCCGAACGTCCTCCGGGTTGAGGACCTCCTTCAGCTTGGCGGCCAGGACGTCCGCCTTTTCACCGCTAGAGGCACCCGACACCTCTAGCAGTCGCGCCCCCGTAATCGCCGGCCTCATTCTGAGGCCGGACGGTATGCCAAGGTCGGGGAACGCGACTTTGGCTTTTGCCTCCGTAAGGACCGCCTTATAGGAGACGCCCCTTTCGACGGCTCCGGGCTGCAGCGTAATCACTACAGCCGCGGAGCGTGGGGCTCTGACCCTAGGCGGCCCCTGAGCCTTCTTGGGTGCCGGTGCTCCAGCGGATGCCAGTGGCGGCTGTGCCGCCTTCTTCCTACGGCGGCCCCTCTTGACGACCGTCGTCCAGGTCTCCGTGGTGGACCCGGGCGCAGTCGCCGAGGGTGCGGTCGCCGGGGCTGCAGTCGCCGAGGCCGCGGCCGCTTGGGGCGCGGCCGTCCGGGTAGCGGACGCGGACTTTTTGGCCCCCTTCCCGGCCTGACTCGACCCAGCCACCGCGGCCCTTGGCCCTGGTTTTTCTGGCCCTTTCTCCCTCCGTTTGTCCGCAGCGAGCGGTGGGCGAAGGTTTTCGGCCGGGAGGAGTCTAGCCTCTATGGCCTCCAACCGGGCACCCACCATACTCCCACACTGCATCATGCAGATGCGCGCGATCCTCTCGACCTCCGCATCCGCAAGTGCAGGAGCCAACGACGGAGCTGGAAACGGAGCCAATGCCGGGGCCGCGCCGGGAGAGTTGCCAACGGCCGGGGGAGTTGCCCTCTGGGCAGCAAACTGCCGTTTGAGGTCCTCCAGCTCGGATCGGAGACGGCTGTTCTCCTCCCATAGCTTCGCCGTCTCCTCCGTGCTCGTGCGATTAAGGAGGACCCCAACCGCCTCCTTGATGTCGTCAGCCGCCTCCTTTAGGGCGCGCGTGAACGTGCCCTTCAGGCTACCGGATTTGGTGGCAACCTTTAGGACGACATCCACGCCGTCCATCACTTGGCGGCTGAGAGCCACCGCCGACACGCTCCCCCCGGCAGCTATCCGAGCGGATCGCCGCTCTCGGGCCTGTCGGGCCAACTCGCTGACTTCGTCAGCCGCGACAGCCTTCCTTTGCGCCCGCTTAGCAGCGTTCGCCTCCGCCTTGTTGGACCCCAGCAAGGGCCCGGGGTCACTCTCCGCGCCCTCCGTCGGACGCGCTACGGGAGCTGGTGTTGCGGGCCGAGAGATCGGCACAAATCGACCCGCACGGTCACGGCCGGGAGCTCCGCTCGCGCGACCCCGCCCTCTCTGTGCCGTTGGCACCTTGGCGGCCGACAGGTTCTCTTCACTGGAAGAGAGGCCCATCGACCCCGAGTCCCTGCTTAGTGGGCGCTTCCTCCAAAATTTGGAGGTGCACTCCTGGAAGTTTAAGTCCTTTTCAGGACATGAGCCTCCTCGGCTCTTGTTGCCATCAACGATGGCAAACGGTTCTTTTGCATCGCACAGGCGCTCCAGGCTAACCCGGAGCTCCTTTTCTTGCGACGCAAGTGGTTGACGCAGGTCGGCGGTGGTCTGCCGGCCCACGAGACTATTGGTGCCCCCCCCAGATACGAAGGGGCTGCCTTCCGAAGAAGGGCGGGATTGTCCCTCCTTGGGTAGGAGGGTACCCGCCTGGGGAATAGTTTTTCCATTAGCCTTTTCCATGTTTTTCCTTTTAAGGGTGAGGTCCCTTTTCGCCGCGCTAACGACCGGATCCCCTCCGGCCATTCATCCCCTCGGCGCGCTAGACCTTGGGATTGGGGTGATTTTTTATAGAGGTTGTCTACCTCGCGGCCCGGGCCTCAGTGGCCCGGACCCCCGGTCCTGTCAATTCAGGATTACGGGGTGGCCGACGGTTGGGCAGAACCAACCGCCGCCCCGGCGTCCCCACGCTGCCGCCGGATGCCGGACAGACGCAGCGCGGACATTGGACACCCTCCACTACCCACGCTCTCGCAGGTACAGCGGCGCGAACCGCCCCTACCCAGTCTACGCCCACTCACATCCCTCTGTAATCAGAGGAGGAGTGGACGTATGACCGTCCATCTGTAGCCCGGTTCCCTTCACCGACCATCAAGGATGATCGGTGATTGGAACCTGACCTTCCCCCGTGTGTTGAAAATTAGCCGCCAGCCCCAAGTGTCCACCAAAACCTAGTGGGCAGTTGGTGCTGACGTTGCCCAGGATGCGCCACGAGGAGGCTTTCAACATGCACCCCAACCTAACCTAACCTAACCTAACCTTTTTTTTTTTTTTTTTTGTTTGCGCTGGGAAAAAATGCATTACGCATACCCTCCCATCGGGGGATGGGGGGCTATGTGGGACTCCCCGGGCTGACCCGGTATACCCACTAAAATAACCCAGCGATACTCCCGCTTCGTCCTGGTGGCGGGGGACTGGGAAACCGGCAAAGCCTTGACGTCCAGTCCTCCGCCGACGATTGCCCTCCAAGGCGGACCCCTCACGCCCCCATCGTGGGGAGGGGGAGGGGCCCGGGAGTTACAGACGAAGGTGGTGATGGGTGCAATGCGGGCGAAGGCACCCCCGTGCCTGTCGCCCGCCCATCGCCACCATGAGGAGGGAGAGGGCGGCGCCTTCTCCGACCCCTTCGTCTGCGGAGCGGCGCAGCGGCGCGCGCTCCGCCTCCTCCTTTTGCGAGATTGCGTCCTCGCAAAAGGAGGCTGCTGCTGCTGCCCAGGCCCCCTCGCTCCCCAGCATGGCGTTGCCCACGCCGGGAAGCGAGAGGTCCTGTCCGATCACCGGACCAGGGCGGTTTGGGGAGAAGTTGACCCCTACCAGGGCCAACTCTCCCCACGCGGCGGCCACGTATCCCGGTCCCCTCTCTAAGAGCGAGAGGGGAGGGGAGTCTGTGGGGGACCGCGACACCAGGATGCGATGCTCGACCCTGCCCATCAGTCGGACATCGCACCCACCTCCGCAGCCACCGTCGCAGGAGCGACGGTGCTTTTCGCAGCAGCAGCAGGACCGCTCGGCGCCTGTGCTTTGCCCCGCGTAGGGGGAGGATTGCAGTTCCTCCCCCTCATCATGTGGTCTGCCGGGCAGCCACTGGCGGCACACACCGCGCAGTGCGGCGTGGCGGCCTCGCAGGAGGCGGCCTTGTGGCCCCCCTTGCCGCAACGGAAGCATGTATCCGTCCTGTCGACAGTGGACGGACACAGGGGCCGGGTGTGTCCGATGCCGAGGCACCGGAAACACCGCAGGGGCTGCTCCTCGAGCGCCCGGACTGCACCCGAGCTGTAACCAACTGTGAGCCGTCCCTTAGCAAGGACGGCTTTGGCAGCGGCGACTGGGCACTCGAGGCGGATGGTGCCCATGCCGCCGCGGCCGGGCCTTATGTCCCTGCCTCGGACCGCCGCGATGTCACAGCCCCCTATCGCTGCGACCGCCGCCACCACCTCCTCTTTGGTGACGGAGTCGTCGAGGTCAGCGACCTCTAAGGCCGCTGACTTCACCGGCCGCGCCACCTTGGCCGAATCGGCGATCACTTCCTTCAGCTTCGCGGCAAAGAGGTCCGCATGCGCACTCCCCTCCTTCCCCGGGAACTCGAAGATGCGGGCCCCGGCCTGCGTCTTGCGGCAAGTGACGCTGCCGATCCCCAGTTGGGTGGGATCGGCATTCGCACGCGCCCGCACCAGGACGGACATGTAGGTCTCCCCTCGGTCCGCAGCCTCCGCGGTGAGAGTCACCACGACGGCCGCGGTTTTCGGGGGGACCAGCCGCCTCTTTCCCCTCCCTTTCGCCGTCGCCTTTCCTTTGCCGGTCGTCTGCTGCGACTGGCTGGGAGCGGTGGGGGCGCGGACGGCGGGGACGGCCGTCGCCGACTTTTTGCCCTTCCCCTTGCGGACCACCTCCGTCCACTCGTTGGACGGGGTCGTCGAGGGGAGGAGGAGGGCGTCTTCCGCCTGGGAGGAGGTGGACGGTCCCGGCTCACACTGCCTCGTATCCGCCGCAAGCGGCGGCCGGTGGCGCTTCTCCGGCAGGAGCCGGTCCTCGATGCCTGCAATACAGGCTCTTGTGAAGGCCCTCTCCTCCCGCACCACCTTGCGGATGATGTCCTCAAGGTTGGAGGGAGGGCCCTCTGCTGCAGGGCTCGTCCCGGCCTGTTGTGGCAGGGCCGTGACCTCAGCCAGCTTCTGATGAAGCTGGCTGACCTCCGACTGCAGGCGATCCACCCTCGCCTGCAGTTGCCGCGTCTCGTCGCTGGTCTTCCGCTGCACCAGCTCCGCGACGACACCTCGCATGCTGGCGGCCCTACATTTCAGGGCCTTCTGCAACGTGCCCTTCAGGTTAGAGGACTTAGAGGCGACCTCCACGATCTCCTCCTCGTCCTCCTCCGCCATTCTCTGGAGCTCCGCCAGAGACCGGTCCGCATAAACAACACGGGACGCGCCGTACCCGGACTTGGCCCGGGCGACGTGCGCCCGCTTTTCCGCGGCGGCGACCCGCTCCTCCAGCTCCTGCTGGAGCTGAGCCCGCCGAGCCAGGTCCAGTTGGCGTTGGGCGTTCGCCAGCCCAACGACATGGGTCTCCGCGGCCACCGTCGGCCTTCCAGCCTTCGGCAACCGCGTCGACCCCGAGCCCGAGGAGCCCTCGGACCCACCACTCCGGTGGATTCGCTTGAGCGAACGCGCTCCGGTGGAGTCGTCCGCGTCCGACACTGTGAGCAGCGAGTCGCTGTCAGACGACTCGTCCGCCGCTGCGAAGAAGCTAGCCGCAGAAGTCGCGCGGCCAGCTTCTGACGCCGAAGCGTCGGATTGGCCCTGAGAAGGGCCTTTTGGTTGGCCCTGAGAAGGGCCTTTTGGTTGGCCCTGAGAAGGGCCTTTTGGTTGGCCCTGAGAAGGGCCTTTTGGTTGGCCCTGAGAAGGGCCTTTTGGTTGCTTCGAAAAGCGCCCGCAGGCATCCCGCATAGGGCTCGACATAGTATTTCCGCAGTATTTCGTAGCACACAAGACAGGATAAAATAAAATATGATAGCTACGAAGGCACAGTGCACTTTGGCCGTACCCAGTCTGCCACTCCGTTACGGTGGTCAGAGCTGGGCCGTTTCCAGGGGACACGACGAGGACGTAAGCACTGTGGGGTGGTCCCCCAACCTAACCTAACCTTTTTTTTTTTTTTTTTTTTTTTTTTTTTTTTTTTGTTTGCGCTGGGAAAAAATGCATTACGCATACCCGCCCATCGGGGGATGGGGGGCTATGTGGGACTCCCCGGGCTGACCCGGTATACCCACTAAAATAACCCAGCGATACTCCCGCTTCGTCCTAGTGGCGGGGGACTGGGAAACCGGCAAAGCCTTGACGTCCAGTCCTCCGCCGACGATTGCCCTCCGAGGCGGACCCCTCACGCCCCCCCCGTGGGGAGGGGGAGAGGCCCGGGAGTTACAGACGAGGGTGGTGATGGGTGCAATGCGGGCGAAGGCACCCCCGTGCCTGTCGCCCGCCCATCGCCACCATGAGGAGGGAGAGGGCGGCGCCTTCTCCGACCCCTTCGTCTGCGGAGCGGCGCAGCGGCGCGCGCTCCGCCTCCTCCTTTTGCGAGATTGCGTCCTCGCAAAAGGAGGCTACTGCTGCTGCCCAGGCCCCCTCGCTCCCCAGCATGGCGTTGACCACGCCGGGAAGCGAGAGGTCCTGTCCGATCACCGGACCAGGGCGGTTTGGGGAGAAGTTGACCCCTACCAGGGCCAACTCTCCCCACGCGGCGGCCACGTATCCCGGTCCCCTCTCTAAGAGAGAGAGGGGAGGGGAGTCCGTGGAAGACCGCGACACCTGGATGCGATGTTCGACCCTACCCATCAGTCGGACATCGCACCCCCCTCCGCAGCCACCGTCGCAGGAGCGACGGTGCTTTTCGCAGCAGCAGCAGGACCGGTCGGCGCCTGCGCTTTGCCCCGCTTAGGGGGAGGATTGCAGTTCCTCCCCCTCATCATGTGGTCTGCCGGGCAGCCACTGGCGGCACACACCGCGCAGTGCGGCGTGGCGGCCTCGCAGGAGGCGGCTTTGTGGCCCTCCTTGCCGCACCGGAAGCACGTGTCCGTCCTGTCCACCGCGGACGGACACAGGGGCCGGGTGTGTCCGATGCCGAGGCACCGGAAACACCGCAGGGGCTGCTCCTCGAGCGCCCGGACCGCACCCGAGCTGTATCCGACGGTAAGCCGTCCCTTGGCAAGGACGGCTTTGGCAGCGGCGATTGGGCACTCTAGGCGGATGGTGCCCATGCCGCCGCGGCCGGGCCTTATGGCCCTGGCTTGGACCGCCGCGATGTCACAGCCCCCTACAGCTGCGACCGCCGCCACCACCTCCTCCTTGGTGACCGAGTCGTCCAAGTCAGCGACCTCTATGGCCGCAGACTTGACCGGTCGGGCCACCTTGGCCGAATCGGCGATTGCCTCCTTGAGCTTGGCGGCAAAGAGGTCCGCATGGGCACTCCCCTCCTTCCCCGGGAACTCGAAGATTCGAGCCCCGGCTTGCGTCTTGCGGCAAGTGACGCTGCCGATCCCCAGTTGGGTGGGATCGGCATTCGCACGCGCCCGCACCAAGACGGACATGTAGGTCTCCCCTCGGTCCGCAGCCTCCGCGGTGAGAGTCACCACGACGGCCGCGGTTTTCGGGGGGACCAGCCGCCTCTTTCCCTTCCCTTTCGCCGTCGCCTTTCCCTTGCCGGTCGTCTGCTGCGACTGGCTGGGAGCGGTGGGGGCGCGGACGGCGGGGACGGCCGTCGCCGACTTCTTGGCCTTCCCCTTACGGACCACCTCCGTCCACTCGTTGGACGGGGTCGTCGAGGGGAGGAGGAGGGCGTCTTCCGCCTGGGAGGAGGTGGACGGTGCCGGCTCGCAGTGCGTCGCATCCGCCGCAAGCGGTGGCCGGAGGCGCTTCTCCGGCAGGAGCCGGTCCTCGATGCCTGCGATGCAGGCTCTCGTGTAGGCCCTCTCCTCCCGCACCACCTTGCGGATGATGTCCTCAAGGTTGGAGGGAGGGCCCTCTGCCGCAGGGCTCGTCTCGGCCTGTTGTGGTCGGGCCGTGACCTCAGCCAGCTTCTGATGAAGCTGGCTAACCTCCGACTGCAGGCGATCCACCCTCGCCTGCAGTTGCCGCGTCTCGTCGCTGGTCGTGCGCTGCACCAGCTCCGCGACGACACCGCGCAAGCTCGCGGCTCTACATTTTAGGGCCTTCTGCAGGGTGCCCTTCAGGTTGGAGGACTTAGAGGCGACCTCCACAATCTCCTCCTCGTCCTCTTCCGCCATCCTCTGCAGCTCCGCCAATGACTTGTCCGCGTACAAAACGCGGGACGCGCCGTACCCGGACTTGGCCCGGGCGACGTGCGCCCGCTTTTCCGCGGCGGCGACCCGCTCCTCCAGCTCCTGCTGCAGCTGAGCCCGCCGAGCCAGGTCCAGCTGGCGCTGGGCGTTTGCGAGCCCAACGACATGGGTCTCCGCGGCCACCGTCGGCCTTCCAGCCTTCGGCAACCGCGTCGACCCCGAGCCCGAGGAGCCCTCAGACCCACCACTCCGGTGGATGCGCTTCCGCGATCGCTCGATGGAGTCGTCCGCGTCTGACACAGTCAGTATCGAGTCGTCTGACAACGACTCGTCCGCCGTTGCGAAGAAGCTGGCCGCAGAAGTCGCGCGGCCAGCCTCTGACGCCGAAGCGTCGGATTGGCCCTGAGAAGGGCCTTTTGGTTGGCCCTGAGAAGGGCCTTTTGGTTGGCCCTGAGAAGGGCCTTTTGGTTGGCCCTGAGAAGGGCCTTTTGGTTGCTTCGAAAAGCGCCCGCAGGCATCCCGCATAGGGCTAGACATGACAATTCCAACAGGTTCGCAAACTCGACAAGGCAGAGATAAGGATAAAATAAGCTGCGAATGCACAGTGCACTTTGGCCGTACCCAGTCTGCCACTCCGTTACGGTGGTCAGAGCTGGGCCGTTTCCAGGGGACACGACGAGGACGTAAGCACTGTGGGGTGGTCCCCCAACCTAACCTAACCTTTTTTTTTTTTTTTTTTTTTTTTTGTTTGCGCTGGGAAAAAATGCATTACGCATACCCTCCCATCGGGGGATGGGGGGCTATGTGGGACTCCCCGGGCTGACCCGGTATACCCACTAAAATAACCCAGCGACACTCCCGCTTCGTCAGAGTGGCGGGGGACTGGGAAACCGGCAAAGCCTTGACATCCAGTCCTCCGCCGACGATGGCCCTCCAAGGCGGACCCCTCACGCCCCCCCCGTGGGGAGGGGGAAGGGCCCGGGAGTGACAGACGAAGGTGGTGATGGGTGCAATGCGGGCGAAGGCACCCCCGTGCCTGTCGCCCGCCCATCGCCACCATGAGGAGGGAGAGGACGGCGCCTTCTCCGACCCCTTCGTCTGCGGAGCGGCGCAGCGAGAGGGTCATCCTCCCGCGCGCGCTCCGCCTCCTCCTTTTGCGAGATTACGTCCTCGCAAAAGGAGGCTACCGCTGACCAGGACTCCTCGCTCTCCAGCATGGCGTTGATCACGCTGGGGAGCGAGAGGTCCTGTCCGACCACTGCTGTCAGACCGCGGCGCAGCTCGGACCACGCTGGGCACACCTCCAGCGTGTGCTGTGCCGTGTCCTCCGCCGCGCCGCAGTCGTGGCAGGCCGGGGTCTCCTCCCTTCCAATCCGGTGCAGGTGCGTTCCGAAACAGCCGTGGCCGGACAACACCTGCACCAGGCGGAACGAGAGGAAACCGTGGGACCGCTCGAGCCAGCCCTGCAGGACCGGACCGAGCGCGTCCAGCGTGCGGCGGCCAAAGGCGGCGGTGGCGAGGTCCTCCGTCCAGTGGAGGACGATGGCGTCCCTCGCCTCCCGCCGCACGGCTTCCCGTTCTTCGGCGACAGGGCGCTCCCCGAGCGACCTCCGCTGCGCAGTCCACTCGTAGACTCTGGCCAGCACCCAAGCCTCCAACTCCCAAGGAGGGGTGCCGGCCAGAGCGCACGCCGCCGAAAAGCCCACGGAGCGGTAGGCCCTCGCCACCCGCAGTGCAATGGCCCTTTGGGGCTTGCGGAGGGCGGTCGCATTCTCCCTCCTTCGGAGGGAGTCCGCCCAGATGGGGGCCCCGTATAGGGCCATGCTTTTGAGGATGCCGGCATACAGGCGCCGGCACTTCTCCTTGGGCCCCCCCAGGTTCGGGAGGAGCCACGAGAGCTGAAATGCGGGCCGAAGCGCCACCTGTCGTCCAGCACCAGACCCAGATACTTCATCTGGGGCTGGACCGCTATCCTGACGCCCTCTACGACGATGTGCGCGTCGGGAGGGCAGCGCTGCCGAGGCCCGCGGAAGAATACGGCCTCGGTCTTGTGCAGCGCCACCTTCAATCCGAGCCGGCGGATCCTCTCTGCGACCAAGGATCCGCCAGCCGAGGCCAGACAGGCCGCGTCTCCAAAGTTCCTCCCCCGGGCAGTGAGGAGAGTGTCATCCGCGTAACAGATGACACTCGTGCCCGGAAGGAGGGCTCCCCGCAGGAGCCAATCGAACCCGATGTTCCACAGGGGGGGCCCCAGCACTGACCCCTGCGGAACACCGGACTCTGCGCCGTACCGCCTCACTGTGGCCGTCTTGTCTACGAGGAGGACCTCTCGGCCCTCCAAGTAGCTGGCCAGGAGGCTCTGCAGGTATTGGGGCACTCCGTGATATCGGAGCGCCTCCAATATCGTCGAGTGGGGAACGGAGTTGAAGGCATTTGCAATGTCGAACGACACCGCCAGCACTCCGTCCCCCGCCTCCACCGCCTCCTTCACCTGGCCTTTGAGCAGGGCCAGCGCGTCGATCGTCGAACGCCCTCGACGGAAGCCGAATTGGGCGTCCGACAGGTCCGGCCCCACTCCCCGCAAAAGACCAGCGAGCCGGGACGCGACGATCCCCTCGAACATCTTACCGACCTCATCGAGCAGGACGATGGGCCGGTATGCCGATGGGGAGTCCACCGGGCGTCCCTCCTTTCGGAGGAGGCAGAGCTGCCCCTCCTTCCAGAGCTTCGGGAACCTCCCAGCCGTAAAGCACGCGCTGAAGAGGTCCCGAAGCCTGTCCTCCATTTGCGAGGCGGCGATCGCCACCACCCGTGCCGGGACGCCGTCTGGTCCGGGGGCCGTCTTCTTCGCGCGGAGGCTGAGGACCCCCTCGCGGAATTCCGACGCCGTCACCGGGGGGACCTCCTCCTCCGGTGGAGCCGCCCCTTGCGGGGGAGCCATCGTTGGTGGGGCGAAGTCGGTCCTGCGCGGAAACAGGGACCGGACCACCCCATCCAGCAACGCTGGCTCGAGGGTCTCCGTCAGGGGGGGACCGTAGGGGCGGAGCTGGTTCCGCGCCGCCTTGTACGGTCTCCCATAAGGGTCCCTGTCGAGACCCTCCAGCATCTCGGCCCTCGCCGAGTCCTCTGCAGCGCCCATCGCCGACTTGAGGACCGTCTTCGCCTCTCGGTAAGAGGCGTAAAGGCGGTCCTCTTCCGCGGGGACTCGGTTTAGGGCGCTGCGGCGTCGGCTCCGCGTGTAGGCCCTTCTGGCCGCCACGCAGGCGCTCCGGAGACCCGACAGCTCCTCCGTCCACCAATAGACGGCACGACGGGGAGGCGGGCGGCGAGACCGAGGCATGCTGGAGTCGCACACCTCGGTCAAGGACCCCCTGAGCCGGACCGCTGCGGCGTCCACGTCCAGGACCTCGACAGGGGGCGACAGCCAGTCCTGGAGGAAGGCCGCCTCCTCGGCTGCCTCCCGGTCCAGGCGGGTGAGTGCCCACCGCGGGAAGGGAGATTGCCCGGCTCGGGCCGTCCCCCCCCCCTGGGTGGAGATGTCGAACCGCACATATCGGTGGTCCGACAACGTCTCCACCATCTCCACCCGCCAGTTGACGACGCGGGCGGCTAGCGCGGGGGTGGCAAACGAGACGTCCACCACCGAACCGCCGTGTTGCCGCACACACGTGTGGACCGCCCCCCTGTTGAGGAGGGACACACCGCACGAGGCCGCCCAAAACTCGACGGCGCGCCCCCGGACGTTGCAACCCGCGGCCGGGTTGCCCCAGGCCGCCGACTTGGCGTTCAGGTCGCCCAGCACCACGACCTGGCGTGGCGCCGCCCTCCCTACGACTGCGGTGAGGACCTCGAGGAAGTCCTCAAAGTCCGAGAGAGGGCGGTTTGGGGAGAAGTAGACCCCTACCAGGGCCATGTCTCCCCACGCGGCGGCCACGTATCCCGGTCCCCTCTCTAAGAGCGAGAGGGGAGGGGAGTCCGTGGAAGACCGCGACACCAACGCCACCAAGCCGTCCCGGTCGCCCAGCCAACGGCCGGGGACCGAGTAAGGCTCGGCGACCACCGCCAAGTCCACCAACCACTCAGCCATGGTCTGCATCAGCAGATCCTGGGCTGCCCTGCAGTGGTTGGCGTTCGCCTGGAGGATGCGATGTTCGACCCTATCCATCGATGGACATCGCACCCCCCTCCGCAGCCACCGTCGCAGGAACGACGGCGCTCTTGGCAGCCGCAGCAGGACCGGTCGGCGCCTGCGCTTTGCCCCGCTTAGGGGGAGGATTGCAGTTCCTCCCCCTCATCGTGTGGTCTGCCGGGCAGCCACTGGCGGCACACACCGCGCAGTGCGGCGTGGCGGCCTTGCAGGAGGCGGCTTTGTGGCCCTCCTTGCCGCAGCGGAAGCAGGTGTCCGTCCTGTCGACTGTGGACGGACACAGGGGCCGGGTGTGTCCGATGCCGAGGCACCGGAAACACCGCAGGGGCTGCTCCTCGAGCGCCCGGACGGCGCCCGAGCTGAACCCGACCGTGATCCGTCCTTTGGCAAGGACGGCTTTGGCGGCGGCGATTGGGCACTCGAGGCGTATGGTGCCCATGCCGCCGCGGCCGGGCCTTATGGCCCTGCCTTGGACCGCCGCGATGCCGCAGCCCCCTACCGCTGCGACCGCCGCCACCACCTCCTCCTTGGTGACGGAGTCGTCCAAGTCGGCCACCTCTATGGCCGCCGACTTGACCGGCCGGGCCACCTTGGCCGAATCGGCGATCGCCTCCTGCAGCTTGGCTGCGAAGAGGTCGGCATGGGCACTCCCCTCCGCCCCCGGGAACTCGAAGATTCGAGCCCCGGCCTGCGTCTTGCGGCAGGTGACGCTGCCGATCCCCAATTGGGCGGGGTCGGCATTGGCACGCGCCCGCACCAAGACGGACGCGTACGTCTCCCCCCGTTCCGCAGCCTCTGCGGTGAGCGTCACCACGACGGCTGCGGTTTTCGGGGGGACCAGCCGCCCCTTTCCTCTCCCTCTCCCTTTCGCCGTCCCCTTTCCCTTTCCGGTCGTCTGCGACTGGGTGGGAACGGTGGTGGCGCGGACGGCAGGGACGGCCGTCGCCGACTTCTTCCCTTTGCCCTTCCCCTTTCGGACCACCTCCGTCCACTCGTTGGACGGGGTCGTCGAGGGGAGGAGGAGGGCGTCTTCCGCCTGGGCGGAGGTGGACGGTACCGGCTCGCGCTGCGCCGCATCCGCCGCAAGCGGCGGCCGGAGGCGCTTCTCCGGTAGGAGCCGGTCCTCTATTCCTGCAATGCAGGCTCTCGTGAAGGCCCTCTCCTCCCGTACTACCTTGCGGATAATTTCCTCAAGGTTGGGGGAGGGGCCCTCTGCCGCAGGGCTCGTTTTGGCCTGTTGTGGCCGGGCCGTGGCCTCAGCCAGCTTCTGATGAAGCTGGCTGACCTCCGACTGCAGGCGATCCACCTTCGCCTGCAGTTGCCGCGTTTCGTCGGTGGTCTTACGCTGCACCAGCTCAGCGACGACCCCGCGCATGCTGGCGGCCCTGCATTTCAGGGCCTTTTGTAAGGTCCCCTTCAGGTTGGAGGACTTAGACGCGACTTCGACAATCTCCTCCTCGTCCTCCTCCGCCATTTTCTCTAGCTCTGCTAGAGAGTGGTCCGCGTATAGGACGCGGGACGCACCGTACCCGGCCTTAGCCCGGGCTACGTGCGCCCGCTTCTCCCTGGCGGCCACCCGCTCCTCCAGCTCCCGCTGTAGCTGATCCCGCCGGGCCAGGTCCAGCTGGCGTTGGGCGTTCGCGAGCCCAACGACATGGGTCTCCGCGGCCACCGTCGGCTTTTTAGCCTTCGGCACCCGCGTCGACCCCGAGGCCGAGGAGCCCTCGGACCCACCACTGAGGTGCGTTCGCTTTCGCGATCGCGAGTCGTCCGCTTCCGACACACTGATGAGTGAGTCGTTGTCGGACGAGTCTTCCGCCGTGCCAAATAGGCTCGCCGCAGAAGGCGCGCGGCTAGCCTCTGACGCCGAAGCGTCTGAGGGTTGGCCCTGAGAAGGGCCTTTGGTTTGGCCCTGAGAAGGGCCTTTTTTCTTTAAAAATCGCCCGCAGGCATCCCGCATAGGGCTCGGCATTTTCCAGCAGATCGAATACGCACAAGGCAGTAGAATAAAATAAAATCGCAACGATGCACAGTGCACTTTGGCCGTACCCAGTCTGCCACTCCGTTACGGTGGTCAGAGCTGGGCCGTTTCCAGGGGACACGACGAGGACGTAAGCACTGTGGGGTGGTCCCCCAACCTAACCTAACCTTTTTTTTTTTTTTTTTTTGTTTGCGCTGGGAAAAAATGCATTACGCATACCCTCCCATCGGGGGATGGGGGGCTATGTGGGACTCCCCGGGCTGTCCCGGTATACCCACTAAAATAACCCAGCGATACTCCCGCTTCGTCCTAGTGGCGGGGGACTGGGAAACCGGCAAAGCCTTGACGTCCAGTCCTCCGCCGACGATTGCCCACCAAGGCGGACCCCTCACGCCCCCCCGTGGGGAGGGGGAGGGGCCCGGGAGTTACAGACGAAGGTGGTGATGGGTGCAATGCGGGCGAGGGCACCCCCGTGCCTGTCGCCCGCCCATCGCCACCATGAGGAGGGAGAGGACGGCGCCTTCTCCGACCCCTTCGTCTGCGGAGCGGCGCAGCGAGAGGGTCCTCCTCCCGCGCGCGCTCCGCCTCCTCCTTTTGCGAGATTGCGTCCTCGCAAAAGGAGGCTACTGCTGCTGCCCAGGCCCCCTCGCTCCCCAGCATGGCGTTGACCACGCCGGGAAGCGAGAGGTCCTGTCCGATCCCCGGACCAGGGCGGTTTGGGGAGAAGTTGACCCCTACCAGGGCCAACTCTCCCCACGCGGCGGCCACGTATCCCGGTCCCCTCTCTAAGAGCGAGAGGGGAGGGGAGTCTGTGGGAGACCGCGACACCAGGATGCGATGTTCGACCCTGCCCATCAGTCGGACATCGCACCCCCCTCCGCAGCCACCGTCGCAGGGGCGACGGTGCTTTTCGCAGCAGCAGCAGGACCGCTCGGCGCCTGTGCTTTGCCCCGCGTAGGGGGAGGATTGCAGTTCCTCCCCCTCATCATGTGGTCAACCTTTTTTTTTTTTTTTTTTTTTTTTTTTGTTTGCGCTGGGAAAAAATGCATTACGCATACCCTCCCATCGGGGGATGGGGGGCTATGTGGGACTCCCCGGGCTGACCCGGTATACCCACTAAAATAACCCAGCGACACTCCCGCTTCGTCAGAGTGGCGGGGGACTGGGAAACCGGCTAAGCCTTGACATCCAGTCCTCCGCCGACGATGGCCCTCCAAGGCGGGCCCCTCACGCCCCCCCCGTGGGGAGGGGGAAGGGCCCGGGAGTGACAGACGAAGGTGGTGATGGGTGCAATGCGGGCGAAGGCACCCCCGTGCCTGTCGCCCGCCCATCGCCACCATGAGGAGGGAGAGGGCGGCGCCTTCTCCGACCCCTTCGTCTGCGGAGCGGCGCAGCGAGAGGGTCATCCTCCCGCGCGCGCTCCGCCTCCTCCTTTTGCGAGATTACGTCCTCGCAAAAGGAGGCTACCGCTGACCAGGACTCCTCGCTCTCCAGCATGGCGTTGATCACGCTGGGGAGCGAGAGGTCCTGCCCGACCACTGCTGTCAGACCGCGGCGCAGCTCGGACCACGCTGGGCACACCTCCAGCGTGTGCTGTGCCGTGTCCTCCGCCGCGCCGCAGTCGTGGCAGGCCGGGGTCTCCTCCCTTCCAATCCGGTGCAGGTGCGTTCCGAAACAGCCGTGGCCGGACAACACCTGCACCAGGCGGAACGAGAGGAAACCGTGGGACCGCTCGAGCCAGCCCTGCAGGACCGGACCGAGCGCGTCCAACGTACGGCGGCCGAAGGCGGCGGTGGCGAGGTCCTCCGTCCAGTGGAGGACGATGGCGTCCCTCGCCTCCCGCCGCACGGCCTCCCGCTCCTCGGCGACGGGGCGCTCCCCGAGCGCCCTCCGCTGCGCAGTCCACTCGTAGACTCTGGCCAGCACCCAAGCCTCCAACTCCCAAGGAGGGGTGCCGGCCAGAGCGCACGCCGCCGAAAAGCCCACGGAGCGGTAGGCCCTCGCCACCCGCAGTGCAATGGCCCTTTGGGGCTTGCGGATGGCGGTCGCGTTCTCCCTCCTGTGCAGGGAGTCCGCCCAGATGGGGGCCCCATACAGGGCCATGCTCTTGAGGATGCCAGCATACAGGCGCCGGCACTTCTCCTTGGGCCCCCCCAGGTTCGGGAGGAGCCACGAGAGGGCGTCAGCGGCTTTCAGGAGGCGCGTCGACAGCCCGCTGAAATGCGGGCCGAAGCGCCACCTGTCGTCCAGCACCAGACCCAGATACTTCATCTGGGGCTGGACCTCTATCCTGACGCCCTCTACGACGATGTGGGCGTCTGGAGGGCAGCGCTGCCGAGGCCCGCGAAAGAACACGGCCTCGGTCTTGTGCAGCGCCACCGTCAATCCCAGGCGGCGGATCCTCTCTGCGACCAAGGATCCGCCAGCCGAGGCCAGACAGGCCGCCTCCGCAAAGCTCCTCCCCCGGGCAGTGAGGAGAGTGTCATCCGCGTAGCAGATGACACTCGTACCCTCAAGGAGGGCCCCCCTCAAGAGCCAGTCGAACCCGATGTTCCACAGGGGGGGCCCCAGCACTGACCCCTGCGGAACACCGGACTCTGCGCCGTACCGCCTCACCGTGGCCGTCTTGTCCACGAGGAGGACCTCTCGGCCCTCCAAGTAGCTGGCCAGGAGGTTTCGCAGGTATTGGGGCACCCCGTGATACCGGAGCGCCTCCAATATCGTCGAGTGGGGGACGGAGTTGAAGGCATTTGCAATGTCGAACGACACCGCCAGCACTCCGTCCCCCGCCTCCACCGCCTCCTTCACCTGGCCTTTGAGCAGGGCCAGCGCGTCGATCGTCGAACGCCCTCGACGGAAGCCGAATTGGGCGTCCGACAGGTCCGGCCCCACTCCCCGCAAAAGACCAGCGAGCCGGGACGCGACGATCCCCTCGAACATCTTACCGACCTCATCGAGCAGGACGATGGGCCGGTATGCCGATGGGGAGTCCACCGGGCGTCCCTCCTTTCGAAGGAGGCAGAGCTGCCCCTCCTTCCAGATCTTCGGGAACCTCCCAGCCGTAAAGCACGCGCTGAAGAGGTCCCGAAACCTGTCCTCCATTTGGGAGGCGGCGATCGCCACCACCCGTGCCGGGACGCCGTCTGGTCCGGGGGCCGTCTTCTTTGCGCGGAGGCTGAGGACCCCCTCGCGGAATTCCGACGCAGTCACCGGAGGGGCCTCCTCCTCCGGTGGAGCCGCCCCTTGCGGGGGAGCCATCGTTGGTGGGGCGAAGTCGGTCCTGCGCGGAAACAGGGACCGGACCACCCCATCCAGCAACGCTGGCTCGAGGGTCTCCGTCAGGGGGGGACCATAGGGGCGGAGCTGGTTCCGCGCCGCCTTGTACGGTCTCCCATACGGGTCCCTGTCGAGACCCTCCAGCATCTCGGCCCTCGCCGAGTCCTCTGCAGCGCCCATTGCAGCCTTCAGGACCGTCTTCGCCTCTCGGTAAGAGGCGTAAAGGCGGTCCTCTTCCGCGGGGACTCGGTTTCGGGCGCTGCGTCGTCGGCTCCGCGTGTAGGCCCTTCTGGCCGCCACGCAGGCGCTCCGGAGACCCGACAGCTCCTCCGTCCACCAGTAGACGGCACGACGGGGAGGCGGGCGGCGAGACCGAGGCATGCTGGAGTCGCACACCTCGGTCAGGGACCCCCTGAGCCGGACCGCTGCGGCGTCCACGTCCAGGACCTCGACAGGGGGCGACAGCCAGTCCTGGAGGAAGGCCGCCTCCTCGGCAGCCTCCCGGTCCAGGCGGGTGAGTGCCCAACGCGGGAAGGGAGATTGCCCGGCGCGGGCCGTCCCCCCCCCCTGGGTGGAGATGTCGAACCGCACATATCGGTGGTCCGACAGCGTCTCCACCATCTCCACCCGCCAGTTGACGACGCGGGCGGCTAGCGCGGGGGTGGCAAACGAGACGTCCACCACCGACCCGCCGTGTTGCCGCACACACGTGTGGACCGCCCCCCTGTTGAGGAGGGACACACCGCAAGAGGCCGCCCAAAACTCCACGGCACGTCCCCGGACGTTGCAGCCCGCGGCCGGGTTGCCCCAGGCCGCCGACTTGGCGTTCAGGTCGCCCAGCACCACGACCTGGCGTGGCGCCGCCCTCCCTACGACTGCGGTGAGGACCTCGAGGAAATCCTCAAAGTCCGAGAGAGGGCGGTTTGGGGAGAAGTAGACCCCTACCAGGGCCATGTCTCCCCACGCGGCGGCCACGTATCCCGGTCCCCTCTCTAAGAGCGAGAGGGGAGGGGAGTCCGTGGAAGACCGCGACACCAACGCCACCAAGCCGTCCCGGTCGCCCAGCCAACGGCCGGGGACCGAGTAAGGCTCGGCGACCACCGCCAAGTCCACCAACCACTCAGCCATGGTCTGCATCAGCAGATCCTGGGCTGCCCTGCAGTGGTTGGCGTTCGCCTGGAGGATGCGATGTTCGACCCTATCCATCGATGGACATCGCACCCCCCTCCGCAGCCACCGTCGCAGGAACGACGGCGCTCTTGGCAGCCGCAGCAGGACCGGTCGGCGCCTGCGCTTTGCCCCGCTTAGGGGGAGGATTGCAGTTCCTCCCCCTCATCGTGTGGTCTGCCGGGCAGCCACTGGCGGCACACACCGCGCAGTGCGGCGTGGCGGCCTTGCAGGAGGCGGCTTTGTGGCCCTCCTTGCCGCAGCGGAAGCAGGTGTCCGTCCTGTCCACCGCGGACGGACACAGGGGCCGGGTGTGTCCGATGCCGAGGCACCGGAAACACCGCAGGGGCTGCTCCTCGAGCGCCCGGACTGCGCCCGAGCTGAACCCGACCGTGATCCGTCCTTTGGCAAGGACGGCTTTGGCGGCGGCGATTGGGCACTCGAGGCGTATGGTGCCCATGCCGCCGCGGCCGGGCCTTATGGCCCTGCCTTGGACCGCCGCGATGCCGCAGCCCCCCACCCCTGCGACCGCCGCCACCACCTCCTCCTTGGTGACGGAGTCGTCCAAGTCGGCCACCTCTATGGCCGCCGACTTGACCGGCCGGGCCACCTTGGCCGAATCGGCGATCGCCTCCTGCAGCTTGGCTGCGAAGAGGTCGGCATGGGCACCCCCCTCCGCCCCCGGGAACTCGAAGATTCGAGCCCCGGCCTGCGTCTTGCGGCAGGTGACGCTGCCGATCCCCAACTGGGCGGGGTCGGCATTGGCACGCGCCCGCACCAAGACGGACGCGTACGTCTCCCCCCGTTCCGCAGCCTCCGCGGTGAGCGTCACCACGACGGCCGCGGTTTTCGGGGGGACCAGGCGCCCCTTTCCCCTCCCTTTCCCTTTCGCCGTCCCCTTTCCCTTGCCGGCCGTCTGCGACTGGGTGGGAACGGTGGCGGCGCGGACGGCAGGGACGGCCGTCGCCGACTTCTTGCCCTTCCCCTTCCCCTTACGGACCACCTCCGTCCACTCGTTGTACGGGGTCGTCGAGGGGAGGAGGAGGGCGTCTTCCGCTTGGGCGGAGGCGGACGGTCCCGGCTCGCAGGGCGTCGCATCCGCCGCAAGCGGCGGCCGGAGGCGCTTCTCCGGCAGGAGCCGGTCCTCGATGCCTGCGATGCAGGCTCTTGTGAAGGCCCTCTCCTCCCGTACTACCTTGCGGATAATTTCCTCAAGGTTGGAGGAGGGGCCCTCTGCCGCAGGGCTCGTCTTGGCCTGTTGTGGCCGGGCCGTGGCTTCAGCCAACTTCTGATGAAGCTGGCTGACCTCCGACTGCAGGCGATCCACCTTCGCCTGCAGTTGCCGCGTCTCTTCGCTGGCCTTTCGTCGCACCAGCTCCGCGACTACCCCGCGCATGCTGGCGGCCCTGCACTTCAGGGCCTTTTGTAAGGTCCCCTTCAGGTTGGAGGACTTAGAGGCGACCTCAACAATCTCCTCCTCGTCCTCCTCCGCCATTCTCTCTAGCTCGGCCAGAGAGTGGTCCGCGTAAACAACGCGGGACGCCCCGTACCCGGACTTAGCCCGGGCGACGTGCGCCCGCTTCTCCTTGGCGGCAACTCGCTCCTCCAGCTCTTGCTGGAGCTGAGCCCGCCGAGCCAGGTCCAGCTGGCGTTGGGCGTCCGCGAGCCCAACGACATGGGTCTCCGCGGCCACCGTCGGCTTTTTAGCCTTCGGCACCCGCGTCGACCCCGAGGCCGAGGAGCCCTCGGACCCACCACTGAGGTGCGTTCGCTTTCGCGATCGCGAGTCGTCCGCTTCCGACACACTGATGAGTGAGTCGTTGTCGGACGAGTCTTCCGCCGTTCCAAACAGGCTCGCCGCAGAAGGCGCGCGGCTAGCCTCTGACGCCGAAGCGTCGGAGGGTTGGCCCTGAGAAGGGCCTTTGGTTTGGCCCTGAGAAGGGCCTTTTTTCTTTAAAAATCGCCCGCAGGCATCCCGCATAGGGCTCGACATCTCTTCCAGCAGATCGTATACGCACAAGA
The DNA here is from genome assembly GCA_963082905.1 of Oligia fasciuncula. Taxonomy (NCBI): domain Eukaryota; kingdom Metazoa; phylum Arthropoda; class Insecta; order Lepidoptera; family Noctuidae; genus Oligia; species Oligia fasciuncula. Next base: position 10,528,320 of record OY720415.1, on the reverse strand, counting down.
CAATAAAAACAGAATAAAATCGCAACGATGCACAGTGCACTTTGGCCGTACCCAGTCTGCCACTCCGTTACGGTGGTCAGAGCTGGGCCGTTTCCAGGGGACACGACGAGGACGTAAGCACTGTGGGGTGGTCCCCCAAAAAACTGGCCCAACTAGGATTCGAACCTACACCTATCCCGTTCACATTAGCAAGTGCAGCCTCGTTACCGATCTAGCTAATGTTAACTTATCATGTGGTCAACCTTTTTTTTTTTTTTTTTTTTTTTTTTTTTTTTTTTTTTTTTTTTTTTTTTTTGTTTGCGCTGGGAAAAAAATGCATTACGCATACCCGCCCATCGGGGGATGGGGGGCTATGTGGGACTCCCCGGGCTGACCCGGTATACCCACTAAAATAACCCAGCGATACTCCCGCTTCGTCCTAGTGGCGGGGGACTGGGAAACCGGCAAAGCCTTGACGTCCAGTCCTCCGCCGACGATTGCCCTCCGAGGCGGACCCCTCACGCCCCCCCCGTGGGGAGGGGGAGAGGCCCGGGAGTTACAGACGAGGGTGGTGATGGGTGCAATGCGGGCGAAGGCACCCCCGTGCCTGTCGCCCGCCCATCGCCACCATGAGGAGGGAGAGGGCGGCGCCTTCTCCGACCCCTTCGTCTGCGGAGCGGCGCAGCGGCGCGCGCTCCGCCTCCTCCTTTTGCGAGATTGCGTCCTCGCAAAAGGAGGCTACTGCTGCTGCCCAGGCCCCCTCGCTCCCCAGCATGGCGTTGACCACGCCGGGAAGCGAGAGGTCCTGTCCGATCACCGGACCAGGGCGGTTTGGGGAGAAGTTGACCCCTACCAGGGCCAACTCTCCCCACGCGGCGGCCACGTATCCCGGTCCCCTCTCTAAGAGAGAGAGGGGAGGGGAGTCCGTGGAAGACCGCGACACCTGGATGCGATGTTCGACCCTACCCATCAGTCGGACATCGCACCCCCCTCCGCAGCCACCGTCGCAGGAGCGACGGTGCTTTTCGCAGCAGCAGCAGGACCGGTCGGCGCCTGCGCTTTGCCCCGCTTAGGGGGAGGATTGCAGTTCCTCCCCCTCATCATGTGGTCTGCCGGGCAGCCACTGGCGGCACACACCGCGCAGTGCGGCGTGGCGGCCTCGCAGGAGGCGGCTTTGTGGCCCTCCTTGCCGCACCGGAAGCACGTGTCCGTCCTGTCCACCGCGGACGGACACAGGGGCCGGGTGTGTCCGATGCCGAGGCACCGGAAACACCGCAGGGGCTGCTCCTCGAGCGCCCGGACCGCACCCGAGCTGTATCCGACGGTAAGCCGTCCCTTGGCAAGGACGGCTTTGGCAGCGGCGATTGGGCACTCTAGGCGGATGGTGCCCATGCCGCCGCGGCCGGGCCTTATGGCCCTGGCTTGGACCGCCGCGATGTCACAGCCCCCTACAGCTGCGACCGCCGCCACCACCTCCTCCTTGGTGACCGAGTCGTCCAAGTCAGCGACCTCTATGGCCGCAGACTTGACCGGTCGGGCCACCTTGGCCGAATCGGCGATTGCCTCCTTGAGCTTGGCGGCAAAGAGGTCCGCATGGGCACTCCCCTCCTTCCCCGGGAACTCGAAGATTCGAGCCCCGGCTTGCGTCTTGCGGCAAGTGACGCTGCCGATCCCCAGTTGGGTGGGATCGGCATTCGCACGCGCCCGCACCAAGACGGACATGTAGGTCTCCCCTCGGTCCGCAGCCTCCGCGGTGAGAGTCACCACGACGGCCGCGGTTTTCGGGGGGACCAGCCGCCTCTTTCCCTTCCCTTTCGCCGTCGCCTTTCCCTTGCCGGTCGTCTGCTGCGACTGGCTGGGAGCGGTGGGGGCGCGGACGGCGGGGACGGCCGTCGCCGACTTCTTGGCCTTCCCCTTACGGACCACCTCCGTCCACTCGTTGGACGGGGTCGTCGAGGGGAGGAGGAGGGCGTCTTCCGCCTGGGAGGAGGTGGACGGTGCCGGCTCGCAGTGCGTCGCATCCGCCGCAAGCGGTGGCCGGAGGCGCTTCTCCGGCAGGAGCCGGTCCTCGATGCCTGCGATGCAGGCTCTCGTGTAGGCCCTCTCCTCCCGCACCACCTTGCGGATGATGTCCTCAAGGTTGGAGGGAGGGCCCTCTGCCGCAGGGCTCGTCTCGGCCTGTTGTGGTCGGGCCGTGACCTCAGCCAGCTTCTGATGAAGCTGGCTAACCTCCGACTGCAGGCGATCCACCCTCGCCTGCAGTTGCCGCGTCTCGTCGCTGGTCGTGCGCTGCACCAGCTCCGCGACGACACCGCGCAAGCTCGCGGCTCTACATTTTAGGGCCTTCTGCAGGGTGCCCTTCAGGTTGGAGGACTTAGAGGCGACCTCCACAATCTCCTCCTCGTCCTCTTCCGCCATCCTCTGCAGCTCCGCCAATGACTTGTCCGCGTACAAAACGCGGGACGCGCCGTACCCGGACTTGGCCCGGGCGACGTGCGCCCGCTTTTCCGCGGCGGCGACCCGCTCCTCCAGCTCCTGCTGCAGCTGAGCCCGCCGAGCCAGGTCCAGCTGGCGCTGGGCGTTTGCGAGCCCAACGACATGGGTCTCCGCGGCCACCGTCGGCCTTCCAGCCTTCGGCAACCGCGTCGACCCCGAGCCCGAGGAGCCCTCAGACCCACCACTCCGGTGGATGCGCTTCCGCGATCGCTCGATGGAGTCGTCCGCGTCTGACACAGTCAGTATCGAGTCGTCTGACAACGACTCGTCCGCCGTTGCGAAGAAGCTGGCCGCAGAAGTCGCGCGGCCAGCCTCTGACGCCGAAGCGTCGGATTGGCCCTGAGAAGGGCCTTTTGGTTGGCCCTGAGAAGGGCCTTTTGGTTGGCCCTGAGAAGGGCCTTTTGGTTGGCCCTGAGAAGGGCCTTTTGGTTGGCCCTGAGAAGGGCCTTTTGGTTGCTTCGAAAAGCGCCCGCAGGCATCCCGCATAGGGCTAGACATGACAATTCCAACAGGTTCGCAAACTCGACAAGGCAGAGATAAGGATAAAATAAGCTGCGAATGCACAGTGCACTTTGGCCGTACCCAGTCTGCCACTCCGTTACGGTGGTCAGAGCTGGGCCGTTTCCAGGGGACACGACGAGGACGTAAGCACTGTGGGGTGGTCCCCCATCATGTGGTCAACCTAACCTAACCTAACCTAACCAGTCTGGCTTCACCCGCCGCCCCGAACGCCACGAAATAACCGCGCTCCGTAACTTAAAACCGCAAAAATAGCAAAAAGTGTTCAAAGTGACTAGTGTTATACACCAAAACACGCGGAATCGCGAGGCGAACACGTTCGTGGTAAAAGTTTTGTGATCGGTCCACGCAAGTGAAAGTTATCACCGAAAAAGTGAAATTCCTGGAACGATAATCCTAAAAAGTGTAATAACTTGAAAACTACAGCGGCGACACGGTGATTTTAAATAACCATCAGGACAGTACCCTCGAGATCTGCGATTCTGTGGAAAATCCAGAATTTTTCCCCGCAGGCGCGCGGAAATACAGGGAAAAACAAACATCTACGAGACGAGTTCCCGTTCCAGGGGCATAAAGTTATCCCTGACTACCTACCAGCACCGCTGACAACTCTTCGAGAAGGAGAACGAGGAGAAGACCCTGGAGGTATTTTAAAAATCTAGATTCAAGCTAAGATTGACTAGTTTATTGAGTAAACAAACTTGACGTGCGGTCGTGAAAACGACATACAGTTTTTCCGACCTAGATAATTCCAAATTATCAGTGGCGACCTAGGTTGAAACTTCCTGGGAAGACAGCTTGGACGTCCCCAAACCCGTATCTGCGAAAAGAAAAATTTTAGGACCATCAGTTTAGAAATTAGTAAAACTTCTGTAAACCGCCAAATAATTTCCGGCCGCAAGATAAATGATAAATGATAAATGATAAATGATTTTTATTTCTGTAAGTAGGTTTGTACAAACACTTTTACACGTCAATCATATTTTTTTTTTTTTAAACTAGATGAGGTCGGCGTTTCCTAACTGACTATTCTGAGAAGAAAGGCCGAAACAAACTCAGAAGTCACAGTCTCTTTTAAAGTCCAGACAAAATCTTGGTCAGATCGTGTGAAGACCATGTAGGTTGGTGTCTGGAATGGTCTTTTGAGGAAAGAACCACACAGATTGAGCGGACCTGTCCAATCAGTGCAAGCATTTGCCAAAAATCGTGCAGCTCAACTCAGAACTTGAGGAGCTCAACGATTCGACGAACAATACCAAAGACAGGACATTTGGGTAGGCCGCATAATCTACTCAAACTGCCAGATCATGATTAAAACTAAGAAGGAAAAAAGAAGAAATGACCCACATAGTCCTCACATTCACAATAATTAAAAAATAAAAAATAATAATAAAAATTACTTACAAAGTAAATATTCATGTCATTGTCTAAATAAAATTCATCAATGTCAATGTGTATATAAAAAATCCGGACATAATCTTTGAGGACCATGTAGATTAGTGTCTGAAATGGTCTTTTGAGGAAAGAACCACACAGATTGAGCGGACCTGTCCAGTCAGTGCACGCATTTGTCAGTAACCGTGCAGCTCAACACAGAACTTAAGGAGCTCAACGATTCGACGAACAATACCAAAGACAGGACATTTGGGTAGGCCGCATAAACTACTCAAACTGCCAGATCATGATTAAAACGAAGAGAGAAAAAAACAAAAAAATTACCCACATAGTCCTCACATTCACAATAATTAAAATCATATAATACTTTATACAGTAAATGTACATGTCATTATTTAAGTAAATAGATACTTAAAAAAAAAAGAAAATTATTAAAGTGTAAAATAGCAAAATAAAAACAACATTCTAAACCTATTGGAGCAGCTCAATCCCAAGCCTTTTTGTCCTCAATATAGTCTTTTACAGTATAATAGGCTTTCTGACATAGTTTTTGCTTTATAAAAGATTTGAATTTATTAAGGCTTAGTTCTTGAATGTGGCTAGGAAGTTTATTATAAAAACGTATACATTGGCATCTAAACGAGCCACCTATTTTTTTGAGCCTTGTTGTAGGAACAACAAATTTGTGTTTGTTCCTAGTATTTATGTTATGGATATCACTGTATTTTTTAAACAGATTAATATTTTTATGTGCATACAAAAGATTATCATAAATGTACTGAGAAGGCACAGTCATTATATTAATCTCTTTAAATTTGTCTCTGAGGGAGTGTCTGGGACTTAATTTATAAATGGAACGAATTGCCCTTTTTTGTAGAATAAAAATTGTCTGAATATCGGCGGCATTTCCCCACAACAGAATACCGTACGACATCACACTATGAAAATAACTAAAGTATACTAAACGGGCTGTCTCTAAATCAGTTAAATCACGAATTTTCCTAACGGCGTATGCTGCAGAGCTAAGCTTTTTTGACAATTTATCTATATGGGGGCCCCATTGAAGCTTGGCATCCAACGTTATGCCTAGGAATACTGTGGTATCTTCAGGTTTCAACTCTTCATCCTTAATGAGAACACTAGTTTCTACTTGTCTAACGTGGGGTATGGTAAACTTAATACATTTCGTTTTTTTTCCGTTAAGAAGTAGGTTATTGACATTAAACCAGTTAACTACTTTTGCAAGGGCGTTATTTACATTGTCAGTAACCAGCTGCTGACGTTTGAGTTTAAATAAAAGTGAAGTGTCATCTGCAAACAACACTATATCATGTTCATCCCTTATGAGGTAAGGCAAGTCATTTATATAAATAATAAATAAAAATGGGCCGAGAATTGAGCCCTGGGGGACCCCCATTCTTACTACAGATCCGGGTGACCTTTTTCCGTTAACATCAACTCTCTGAATCCTATCACTTAAGTAAGAAGTAAGAAGATCCAGAGAGGCGTTCCGGATTCCGTAGTGGTGCAGTTTCCTGATTAATGTTTCATGAAGAACACAATCGAATGCCTTGGACAAGTCGCAAAAGATGCCCAAAGCATCGCATTTGTCCTCCCATGCATTATAAATATGTCCTAAAAGTTCAACTCCTGCATCGGTAGTCGAACGACCCCTTGTAAATCCGAACTGTTTGTTATGAAGTAATTTATTTTTATTAAAAAATCTTTGCAATTGATTTAAAATAAGTTTTTCAAAAATTTTACTAAAGGTAGGTAGTACTGAAATAGGTCTATAATTAGTAGGGTCTGATGTACTACCCGATTTAAACAACGGTATTATTTTACTGTTTTTCATAAGATCAGGAAACTCACCACGGTCAATACAATTATTAAATATAACAGCTAAAGTAGGTGCTACAATGTCTATAATCGACTTAGCAACATCCACAGAATTACCCCATAGATCTGCGGTCTTTTTAACATTTAACGTGTGAAAAGTTTTAATTATATCTTTACAGGTTACATATTGGAAGTGAAATTCAGAATCGCAAACTGGAACGTTTTCTTTAAGTAAAGACTCTGCAGCAATGGGTGATGAGTTAAGAGATTTAGTAGTTGATACGGGAATCTCTGCAAAGAAATTTTCAAAGGCCGCGGCGACTTGACAATCTGATTTAATTATATTGTCATCAATAACAAGGCTGTAGTCACTACTTCGGGTGCATGACCTTCCCGTTTCGCTATTAATGACATTCCAAGTCGTTTTAATAATGTTACTACTATTTTTAATTTTTGAACTCAAATAACGTGACTTGGCAATACTACAAACTTTTTTAAATATTTTAGAATAATTCTTAACATATAAATTAAATTCAGCAGTGTTTATACAAATCCGTTCTTCATATAATTCATAAAGTCGTTTTCTACTTTTATGTATACCAATGGTGGCCCAGTCACTGAAGGAAGCAATACTATTAACCGATAATGTTTTTGGAATAAATGTGTTATCAAATTGTGTGCAATACATATTAAAAAAATCATTATATTGTTGATTAGGGTCATCATTAGTGAACAAAAGTGGTAATTTACCCATGAGTTTAGTTTTAAATGTTTCCAAGCGATTAGTTGTTTTTGGATTAACAGTGATATCTTTTTTAGTAACTTTTTTGTTTTTATTTGGAATAGTGATTAATTGTCCACAATGATCTGAGTCTATTAGGTTAATAATGTCTTTGTGGGTTGGTATAACATCTGTATAAATGTTATCTAGGCATGTGGCACTAGTAGGAGTTATTCTAGTGGGCTCCAAAAATTGGTTTGCAAGATTGTATGACTGAAACAAACTTATAATTTTAGTACTTAACCCAGAATTTTCTAACAAATTAACATTAAAATCACCACAAATGATGATGGACTTGTTTGTATTACAGATTTTGTGCAACACTTCATCCATAACTTTTTCAAAACAATCATACAATCCTGAAGGAGGTCTGTACACACTTAATATAATGAACTGCTCCAATTCTATACAGGCAATTTCAATTGTCCGTTCAACAGAGAGGCTCACAATATCCTTTCGGTCTTTAAACTTAAGCTGGTTATTTATTAAAATTAATGAGCCACCATGTATAGCATTTACTCTGCTGAATGAACTACCAACCTGGTGATTACTAAAATTGAACATGAACTGGTGACTTTTAAGCCAATGTTCTGTCATACAAAGAATATCTATATTGTAACAATTCAGAAATAATTCTACTTCTAAGTCTTTGTTTGAAAAGCCTTGAATATTTTGATGCACCAGATTGATACTATTTAATTTTTTTACACTTTCATTTGACTTATTTACATTTTTGCAAGAGGTTGCCTCTATTGTCTTAATTTCTAATTTAAATGATTAATGTCAATAATTTCAACCAAATTATTACCAGAGTAATTTAAAAAGTCATTGCATTGCTCAATAGGAGCAATTTGTTTAGCCAAATGTTTGGCTGAAATAGAAAAAAAATATGATAGCGACACAGCTATCTGTCTTTTTTGATAGTTAGAAAGATAGTACATAACAATATTATATCTATCTTTTGTCAAATATAAATTATTACCAACATAATAGTTAGTATCAATTAACTGGAATAAGTTATCATTATATGTCAAATTGTGCAATGTCATGTTTATATCAAATCTTAAGTTATTTTCCTCCTGTGGCAAACTGTTACTGTAAGGCAATGTAAACAAAACAATTTTTCTTAAGCTAAGGTTGCACAATGTTCTATGATATTGGAGCAATTCTCCTTTATTTAAATTACCCCTATTTCCCATAAATATTAATAAAGTTGTTTCCTTTTTAAAGTTACATTTAACAATTGCTTTCATAATATCAAATAAAGAACAACCAGGCATACAGTAATTTATTATTGAGTGTCCCGGATATTCATCTGTCAACAAGTGACCTAACTCCTTTCCAATCTCATCACAAAATAAAATAATATCATGATTTACAATTTCTTTAGATGGTATAATGGTACTATTAACAGAGGAAATTGTCAAATCAACACAAGGCTGCGGTAATGTGGTATTGCATGCCGATAATGAATGGTCTGGTGTAGGTACATTGGATGGTGTTTGACAGCGCTCACAGCTGTTCGTTTGTGAGTTCACCAGCTCATTCATTGCCAACACATATTCCCTCATTAGATCTTCAGAGGTATTATATTTGTTAGTCATTGATTTTAGTTTCTCCTGCAGCTGGTCAAGTTGAGATTGCAAGTCCTGTGTGTCAATGTTGTATTTCCTAGTACTTTGCTCCAGATTAAAAGAATACATATCTAGCTGTTTAAGTAGATTTAACCTTTCCCTATTAAGTTTAACATTTTTAATAAAGAACTTTTGTCTTTTTACCATTTTTTGGGTTTTAACAATGTATTTATTAATTTTGATGTACTTTTTAAGTTTATTTCTACTAGTGACTACCCTCACTGAATTACATGATTTTGATTCATCATCACCTGTCAAATCAATAGTGGGGTTTATGGCAGAAACCATTGACGGGGCAATAGACACCAACTCATTGAACAGACTTTGATTCAGCGAGGCGGTGATGTTAAGGTTTGTAGTCTCAAGTTGTGTAATCTGACTTTGAGCCTCAAGTAGCTGCTGTTGTAATAAGTGTTTGTGGCTAAGAGCTTGTTCATACTCTACGCTACACTGGCTGAACCCGTCCACAACAAGCTGAAGTCTATCCCGTTCTTCTATGGCATCAGTGTATTGAGTATATATCTGAGCCATTTCAATTTTTAACTTCCTATTCTTTTCATGGGCATCAAAGAGCACCCTTTCATTGTCATCTATTTCCTTAATTAGTTGGTCACAGGACTCCTTTGACGCCTTTAAAGCGCTCAAAGCCTCATTGAGTTTGGACTCTTCGAGGCGAGCACGGGCGCTACGAGTCATAATCATGATTAAAAGTAAGGAAGCGAAGCGACAAGAAATAAGAATAGAGAAGGTTGTTGTGGCAGCAGTTGAAAAGGTAATTAGTTTAAAAGGAAAATATATAAGTCAATGGGAAAAACGAAATTTAGATGTAAATAAAAGGAGTTCTGTCACCAAACCTAAGTAAGGTTATGTTTACGTTCAAAGGTCATTGGCATCAAGTAGCCTTACTAAAAGTGAACAAAGTAGGTAATTGCTGGTGTAATTGAACTAATTGTAGTACGTAAACTAACTAATAGCAAGTAAAATATAAAGTATTGTACCTGATATCAAGATGACAATGCAAGTTTCCTTGTGCCGGCAACTGTCACCGATTTACATTGAATTATGTACACTTAATTTGCACTAGCTATGTGAATCTAACACAAAATACACATTATTATCATAATTACTTGAAGAGTAATTGGAAAATAGGCCTAAAAAACAATGAAATATAATATTTAAGATAAAAATTTCGAGAACAAATTCTAAACAGCTGTTAGCTGTAGTGTTGCCACAGGAAAAAAAAAGTTAAGTTAAGTTAAGTTAAAAAGTTAAGTTGTTTTCTTCGAAAGAAATTATAACCTACGTCATAGTTTTATTTTTTAATTGTTTAAATATTTCATTTTTATTTTATTCATAAGTTAATTTATTCAATACCACATTAAGTGTCAAAGTTTTAGGCCCCAAATTTGATCCAAAAATTGATAGCAAAATTTTTAAATTTTGTCTCCAACCGGGAATCGAACCTGGGACTTAAAAAATATTAAAAACGCCCATATCTCGGGAACGGAGTGAGATAGCCCATTTTTGACCACACCCTGTAGATCTATACTTACGTATAGATATACAGCATCCCTCTCCTAACCACCCTCTTTCGAACCCCCCCATTTCATTAAATTAATCGTTTAATTAACTAAAATCCCCCCCCCTACCCCGCTACCCCGCTCCCCGCAAGCATCTTCCGCGGGCCACTTTATCATCACTATATTATATGTATACGTTATAACCCCTCAAAGTAACCCCCCCCCCCCATTTAATCGCCCCCCCTACCTCTTACCGCTCACCTGCAATAAATTATTACTTTATATTGTGTATTACTGTGTATTACTGTGTATTATTTTATTGTATATTATTGTGTATGCAGCAGCAGTCCCCCAGTCACCCACTTTTGTAACTTTCTCCCCCGGAACTTGTTTACCCCCCATTATCTCGGGAACGGCTGGGAATATCCAAATTCTGAGCAAATTTTCCCCCCCCCTATAACCCCCCTCTCATCCTAAACCTATATTGATATAAGACCCCTAGACCCCCTTTTGGACCCCCTCCGTTAGTGACCCCCAGATAAACTTTTCAGTACTCTATTAGACATTAGAATCCCATAGTCCACTTACATTTGACCCCATTATATCCCTCCCCCCCCCCTTCCTATTTATTGCTACAAGGCTACCTCACCCCCCCTGGGTCTAACTTTTGAACCAGTGATCTTGGACCCATCAAGTTTGGGGTCCCTGTAACCAGCACAAAAAGACCTGTCTTTTGGCTCCGACCAATTTATTAAATTATTTGTTGCGTGTTGTTTTTATTGTTATTACTGTTTATACATTTTACTTTTAAAAATTTTTCGGCCTGAAAACCGTACAGGAGGATAGCTTGAGCCGGGCCCAGTCAGGGGAGTCCAAGCACGGTGATATTTGGACTAACGACGCCAGAGATAATCGCAAGTAACCAACTATCGGCCGCCATCTTGGATTGGCATCCAAGTTTACGATAGCGATATCTCGGGAGTCCTTTGGGCTAGAGTAGCCGTGTTTGGGTTCATCGGGAAGGGCTCGACGAGACCTGTCTCCTGGCGGGTAGGGATCAGCTCTACATAGAGTCATTGACAGAGCAAGTCTCTAAAAAACAGTCGTTACTTGTGACAACTTTCAAAACGAACGGAGTGTGTTCTCACAGAGGTTAAATACATTGACAACCAGAAACTGACCGCACCTCTACTACCCCTACCCTTCCTAAGCGCAGACTTGGGTCTTATATCACGTGATAGTTTGGCAGATCCATCCGCGAGTAAATTAGAGATCGGCTATATCTCGTTCTATCGACCTGCTACTACTACTTTGTTAACAGTAGATCTGACTGGAGTGCGCCTGTTGTCTCACAGTCGCGTGCGTAACAAATGAGGTTGACAAGATTCTTTAGAATCTAATTATTTATTGTTTTTATTGTTTGTTATTGTTGTTTTGTTTTACGGCTGTTATTGCAGTATTATTGTTATATACAACAGACAGGGGTACTTTTTACAATACCCCATTGACGTCGGACTAGTTCGAACCGAAATCCATACAGGACAAGATGCTCGGTATACACACACCTGTCAAGAAGCCGGCAAACCGGGAAGCCAAAAGCCCACCGAACCCCACAGAAGAGGCTGGACCCTCGACGCAAAGTGTCAGGAAGAGTGTGGGTGAATGGGAGGCTGGAAACCCCGGAAGTAAGGTGATGCCCCAGACGGAGGATGCTGCAGCAAAGAGGCCGACGAAGTCGACACTAGAGAAGTCGCAACGACCATCCCTCGAAATTGTCTTCCAGAGTCCGCCGGCTATAAAACCCAGAGTCGCGCAGGCCAGAATATGCCTGAATATAATAAAGGCCCACATGACGAACTCAAAAACAACGAAAAGGGAGATCAAAGAAGAGGTCAAGGCCCAGGCGGACCGGCTCTACCTCCTTATAAAGGAGTCTGAGCAGGAGAAAGGACGAGCCCCACTCCCGAAGATTATAACAAAAACAAAGGAGACACAGACACAAGCGGAAGTGGAGGAAGAGAAAGAAGTAGTTTCCGGGAAGGAGGTTAATATGGAGTCCTTTACGAAGGCCCTGGAGGACCACAGCCGAAACCTGCGGGAAAACAGCGAGAAGCTTGATAGGCTGAAAGAGGCACTAAAGACTAGCGAAGAGCATATGGAGAAGTTCTCCTACGCTAGTGTAGCGGCAAGTCAGCCTATAAAGCAACCACCAAAGCAGACGGCTCTTCACTCTATTGTGGTCACCTCCACCAAGGAAACCGAAACGGGGGACGAAATCATCGACCACATCAGGAAGGCAGTCAATGCGAAGGAGGGCTGGGTCACAGTGGATAGGATACGAAAAGCAAAAGACAGGAAAATAGTACTAGGGTGCAAAACGGAAGAAGAAAGAGAAAGGATTAAGAACAGATTGGCAAGTGTGGGGGAGTTGTTGAAGGTTGAAGACGTCAAGAACAGGGACCCTCTGGTGATCCTGAGGGACGTCTTGACCTACAACACAGACGAAGACATTCTCAAGGCTCTACGAAACCAAAACAGGGATGTGTTCGTAGAGCTTACGAAAGAAGAAGACCGGGTAGAGGTACTATACAAAAAGAAGACACGGAACCCCCACACTCACCATGTTGTCCTCAGGGTCTCCCCAAAATTGTGGAACAGACTGCAGGATCGGCAGGCGGTCCATATTGACCTGCAAAGGATCCGAGTGTCCGACCAAAGTCCACTGGTCCAGTGTTCCCTGTGCCTAGGATTTGGACACGGGCGACGGCTCTGTAAGGAGCAAGTGGAAAAGTGCAGCCACTGTGGGGGCCCTCACATGAGGACGCAATGCCCAGACTGGATGGCAGGGACAGCCCCATCATGCTGTAACTGTGTGCATGCAAAGCTGGAAAGTTTTGAGCATAATGCTTTTAGCGACGAATGCCCAGTAAGAAAGAGATGTGAGGTCCTGGCCAGAGCCAGGGTAGCGTATTGCTAAAGTGGAGACTGGCGACAGGGCAGGCACCCCAACCAGAGGATATGTAGTAGCCCAAGCCAACCTACAAAGGAAGGAACTGGCAACCACCGAACTCTTCTTAGAGGCCAGTGAGCGAGCAATCGCATGGGCACTGATCCAGGAGCCGTACGTGGGGGGGGCTAGGAGCATGAAGAGCTACCGTGGCGCGAGAGTCTACCAGTGCCAGGTTGAAGGAAGCGGGAGGGTAAAGGCGGCAATAGCCGTCTTTGATAATGACTTGGACGTCATTCCCTACCCAAAACTCACCACCAACAACATCGTGGTGGTGGGGATCCGGACCAAAGCCTGGGAAATCGCAGTAGTCTCTTATTACTTCGAGCCAGACCAACCCATAGGGCCATACTTGGATCAGCTGACCAAAACAAAGTTGGAGCTGGGCACCGGAAAACTATTGATAGGCGGAGACGCGAACGCAAAGAGTACCTGGTGGGGAAGCACCGTGGAAGACCCCAGGGGCGAAGAGATGTCCGGGACCCTGGAAGAGTTGGAGCTTCAGGTACTGAACACTGGAGACACGCCGACCTTTTACACAGTAAGAGGTGGCGTAGTTTATAAGAGCCACGTTGACGTCACGGCATGCTCGCTCGACCTATTTGACCTGGTGGACGGCTGGCGGGTCGACACAGGTGTAACGAGTTCGGACCACAACACCATTTTATTTAGAATTAAAGAGAAAAGGGAAAAAGGGATAAGCATTACTAGGACAACAAGGAAGTATAACACTAAAAAAGCTAATTGGGAAAAATTTAAAATTAAATTGGGGGAGTATAAAATTGAAAATAATATAAATGTAGATAGTATAAATAGGATTGGGTATAAGCATGAATTAGAACAGTTAGTAGTAGAGTATCAAAATTTAATTGAGAAAGCATGTGATGAGGCCATCCCTAAAGTTAAAAGTAAAGATAAAATTAAAATTCCGTGGTGGTCCGAGGAGCTCGCTGCGATGAAGAAGGAAGTCGTAACAAAGAAGAACCGTATCCGCAACGCCGCACCGGTCCGGAGAGCGATGGTCGTCGACGAGTACCTGAAAGCAAAAGAAGAGTATGAGTGCCAAGCCAAGAAAGCCCTAGTAGCCAGCTGGAAAAACTTCTGCGAAAGACAAGATGGAGAAGGCCTGTGGGAGGGTATATATAGAGTCATTAGGGGGACCACCAGGAGACAAGAAGATCTGACCTTGATGAACGATGGTGCATTCCTGAACCCGCAGGAATCGGCAGCCTTGCTCGCTGACACATTCTATCCAAAGGACACAGCAGAAGAGGACAACGCAGACCACAGGCTCACTAGAGAAGCAGCCAGACGGGTAAATGAATGGCAGCATGGTGAATATCATGACCCACCATTTACACCGCTGGAGCTGAAGACAGCCGTGGGTCATTTTAATCCAAAGAAGGCCCCCGGAATGGATGGATTTACGTCGGACATCTGCAGTCGAGCGATCTACCAGGACCTGGACGCTTTCCTTGCCCTGTACAACAAATGCCTAGAACTGGCGCACTTCCCGGACATCTGGAAAGAGGCAACGGTGGTGGTCCTCAGAAAACCGGGCAAGGAAAATTACACGAACCCCAAGTCATATAGACCGATAGGTCTTCTGCCGGTCCTGGGGAAGGTCCTGGAGAGGATGATAGTGGCGAGGATCAAGTGGCAGCTTGTGCCGCGGCTTAGTACTCGTCAGTTTGGCTTTATGCCCCAGAAGAGCACCGAGGACGCCCTCTATACGCTAATAAAGCACGTGCAGGACAAGTTGAGGCTGAAGAAGCTAATTGTCCTGGTGTCATTGGATATAGAGGGCGCCTTCGACAGCGCCTGGTGGCCGGCAATCAAAGTCAGACTGGCTGAGGAAAAGTGCCCGGTGAACACCAGGAGGCTACTCGACAGCTACCTCGACTGCAGAAAAGTAAGAGTGAGGTATGCCGGGGAGGAATGCACGAGAGAGACAAATAAGGGCTGTGTCCAAGGGTCAATTGGTGGTCCCATACTATGGAACCTTGTACTGGACCCGCTCTTGCAAGATCTGGGAGGAAAGGGATACTTTGTGCAGGCCTTCGCGGACGACGTGGTCCTGGTTGTAGACGGTGATACAGCAGCTGAAGTCTCCAGAACTGCCAATGAGGCCCTCGCCCGTGTTCAAAGTTGGGGCGTCAGAAACAAGCTTAGGTTTGCACCGCACAAAACCTGTGCGATGCTTATAACAAACAAGCTAAAGTACGACGCCCCAGCTTTGAGCATGGCCGGGGTTAGCATTGGTATGGTCAGGAGCATGAAGCTGCTCGGGCTCACCATAGATGACAGGCTGACATTCAACGAGCACACTAAGAATGTCTGCAGGAAGGTGGCGGAAGTCTACAAACAGTTATCGCGAGCGGCGAAAGTTAGCTGGGGATTGAATCGGGAGGTTATTCAAATAATTTACACGGCAACTATCGAACCCATAGTTACGTACGCAGCTGGAGCCTGGGCCCCCGCTACGAAAAAGTTGGGGATACGGAAGAAGCTAGGCTCTGTCCAACGAGGATTCGTCCAGAAGCTCTGCAGGTCTTACCGTACAGTCTCTCTAAACTCAGCGCTGGTGCTGGCTGGGATACTACCTCTAGACCTTCGCATACAAGAGGCAGCCGCTCTGTATGAGGCAAGGAGAGGGTCGTCCCAGTTCGTGCCAGGAGACAGGGAGATTGATGTTGCGGTGGGATTTGCAGAAACTTCTCACCCTGCCAAACAAATGGCCTTGGAGTTCATGAGCCTGGCAGACCAACAGCTTGTGGACAGTCAGAATGTGCAGGCAGTGCGAATATTCACTGACGGCAGCAAGATTGAGGGGAAGGTCGGAGCTGCATTATCCTTATGGGATAATGTAAGTGAAATCCAGAACCTCAAACTTAGTCTCGCCGCGTACTGCACTGTCTACCAGGCTGAACTACTGGCCATTTGCAAGGCAACAGAC
The DNA here is from genome assembly GCA_963082905.1 of Oligia fasciuncula. Classification (NCBI taxonomy): domain Eukaryota; kingdom Metazoa; phylum Arthropoda; class Insecta; order Lepidoptera; family Noctuidae; genus Oligia; species Oligia fasciuncula. The sequence goes on along the minus strand of OY720415.1, from coordinate 10,512,194 downwards.
GTTATCCTCAGGCGCAAAGAGGCGAGCTATGGAGTGTACAGCGACTCAATGTCAGCATTGCAGTCGCTTACAAACCATAGCTCCCTTCACCCTCTGGCAGTCCGCGCACGAGCAAATCTTGCTCGGGCTTTGGACCAAAACAAAGATGTTTCTTTCTTTTGGGTCAAGGCCCACGCAGGATTGCCCGGGAACGAGCGTGCGGATGAGCTGGCAAAGGAAGCAGCATTGTCGTCACGGAGGAAGCCGGACTATGACCGGTGTCCGATTTCATTCATCAAGCGTCAAATCCGTCTGGACTCGCTTGATGAATGGAATCGAAGATACGTGTCTGGCGAGACGGCCTCGGTGACGAAGATGTTCCTTCCGAATGCTGTAGCTGCCTACCGTATTGTACGAAAGGTGAGGCCAACAGGTGTGCTCACGCAAGTCTTGACGGGGCACGGTGGGTTCTCGGAATACTTAAACCGTTTTAAGTGTAAAGGGAGCCCATCGTGCCTCTGCGACCCTAATATGGTGGAATCAGTTCCACATATCATACTAGACTGCCCAATCTACTCAAAAGAAAGGTACAATGTAGAACAACAAATAGGCACAAGACTGACAAGAGAGAGCGTAGCGGACGTGATATCGGGAAAAAGTAGAAAAGACTTTATAGCCTACTGTGAGAATATAGCCCAAAAAGTGATTAGTAGGAACAAAACGAGATGAAACAACTATGTTTCTTTTTATATTGTATATATAAACAGTAAGCATGGGACACAATGTATGCAATTAAATAGTATAAGCAGTAGGTTAGGAGTATGTAAATATGATAATCTGGTTATAGTATATAAGATTAGATTATGATTAGTTTTTGTGTGACTTAAAAACATGTAGATTTAATATTTCCCTAAAAGTTAAATAGAACAAAAATAGCAAATAGGCAGAATAAAAATGTATGATTAGGTTAAGAAGATTATGTATTGGTGTAAGGTTAATAAGTATTAGTTATTAGTATTATGTAAACAAGAACAGTGAACTTCATGTAATAAAACAAAATTTGTGTAAATTATTTCCCTGATGTGAGTGAATAAAGAGATAAATTAAGTAGAAGAACAAGAAGTAGATAAAAAGTGGTAGTCCCACCCACAGCATAAATGGTGATGGATAAAAGAAAGAAATAGTATGAAGCATGGAAGTACGAGAGGCATGTAAGCGAGAACTGGTATGGAAAAGGTTGAGATAAAGAATAGGCGCCAATCATGTTGGCGGAACTAGTCCGTAAAAAAAAAAAAAAAAAAAAAAAAAAAAAAAAAAAAAAAAAAAAACCTAACCTAACCCCTCAATAACTTTGCATCCCGGTGACGCATTTACAAGCTGTTTTCAGCAAAACTAATCGTTTTTAGACTCCGTCCGACTATCCCGCACGTAAAAACTGACAAATCCGCGAAAAACATTTCCCGGTTATTGACTTAGTAAAATTTCAGTAAAAAACCTCTTTAAAACATTTTTATCTCAAAATTCACAGCAAAAACTACGTTTCTTATAATTTTAACAGACACTTACCTGCCTTACCTGCACTCCGGCGCGCGCCCCGCGAGCTCGAGTCCCGTTTGGCGGTGTTATTCCAAATTTCTTCATACTTTTTGGTCGTAAAACACGTATTTTCAGCTTTTTTCAAAATTTTTGTTCTGCATAAATTCCAAAAACCTCACAGTTAGCTGGCCCGCGCCGAGACACGTCTTTTGACACCTCGCACGCACGCCTAGCTCACATAGAAGTTCAAAAATTTTCAGGCATTAGGTTTTTCACTACAAGACAAAATCTACCTAAGGGATAGTACAAAATACACATACCTCAATAACTTTGCATCCCGGTGACGCATTTACAAGCTGTTTTCAGCAAAACTAATCGTTTTTAGACTCCGTCCGACTATCCCGCACGTAAAAACTGACAAATCCGCGAAAAACATTTCCCGGTTATTGACTTAGTAAAATTTCAGTAAAAAACCTCTTTAAAACATTTTTATCTCAAAATTCACAGCAAAAACTACGTTTCTTATAATTTTAACAGACACTTACCTGCCTTACCTGCACTCCGGCGCGCGCCCCGCGAGCTCGAGTCCCGTTTGGCGGTGTTATTCCAAATTTCTTCATACTTTTTGGTCGTAAAACACGTATTTTCAGCTTTTTTCAAAATTTTTGTTCTGCATAAATTCCAAAAACCTCACAGTTAGCTGGCCCGCGCCGAGACACGTCTTTTGACACCTCGCACGCACGCCTAGCTCACATAGAAGTTCAAAAATTTTCAGGCATTAGGTTTTTCACTACAAGACAAAATCTACCTAAGTAGTCTTGTGTAGTTCATGAACGATGAACGAATAGGAACCGTATCTTCGCACTGTACTAAAAGAAACGTTTCCGAACGCTGGCTTGTAACCGGTCTAATAGGTCTAATAGCTCTTTTCGTACTCGTACATCGCCCGAACGAGAAAATGAAATACAGTCTGAGCTGATTGTTTGACAGAAACGTTATACGTTTTCATTCGATGTCTGAATGAATGAGAACGAGAAAGAATAGCCGACGAATGACGATGCTATCCGAACCCGACCGACCGAATTCGCAAGAATGAGATGAGATGCGCGTTATTTCAATGCCTTAGTGTCTATTTTAGCTTATCGCCCAAACACGGGAGACGAGCTGTTTGAATGGTACAAAATAATTCAGTTAAAATTCTCTTAATATATCAGCTGTGTACTCTGTGGTAATAATAAATAAATAATTATGGATGTTGCATTTATATTTTTTTTTATTTATACGTAGTGGTTTATGTATAATAATGTCTGGAGTGCGTATTTGCTCTGTGAGTGATCCGGATCCGCGCTAGCGCGCTATCTATGCTCTATGGGAATGCTTACCGAGAGCGAAGACCGAATAGAGCTATTAGAACTAATAGAATGAACTAGTTCACTGTCCGAAATGAACTAGTACGGAGCGATCTTTAAAATGACCGAGCAGGCACAAGACTATACCTAAGGGATAGTACAAAATACACATACCTCAATAACTTTGCATCCCGGTGACGCATTTACAAGCTGTTTTCAGCAAAACTAATCGTTTTTAGACTCCGTCCGACTATCCCGCACGTAAAAACTGACAAATCCGCGAAAAACATTTCCCGGTTATTGACTTAGTAAAATTTCAGTAAAAAACCTCTTTAAAACATTTTTATCTCAAAATTCACAGCAAAAACTACGTTTCTTATAATTTTAACAGACACTTACCTGCCTTACCTGCACTCCGGCGCGCGCCCCGCGAGCTCGAGTCCCGTTTGGCGGTGTTATTCCAAATTTCTTCATACTTTTTGGTCGTAAAACACGTATTTTCAGCTTTTTTCAAAATTTTTGTTCTGCATAAATTCCAAAAACCTCACAGTTAGCTGGCCCGCGCCGAGACACGTCTTTTGACACCTCGCACGCACGCCTAGCTCACATAGAAGTTCAAAAATTTTCAGGCATTAGGTTTTTCACTACAAGACAAAATCTACCTAAGGGATAGTACAAAATACACATACCTCAATAACTTTGCATCCCGGTGACGCATTTACAAGCTGTTTTCAGCAAAACTAATCGTTTTTAGACTCCGTCCGACTATCCCGCACGTAAAAACTGACAAATCCGCGAAAAACATTTCCCGGTTATTGACTTAGTAAAATTTCAGTAAAAAACCTCTTTAAAACATTTTTATCTCAAAATTCACAGCAAAAACTACGTTTCTTATAATTTTAACAGACACTTACCTGCCTTACCTGCACTCCGGCGCGCGCCCCGCGAGCTCGAGTCCCGTTTGGCGGTGTTATTCCAAATTTCTTCATACTTTTTGGTCGTAAAACACGTATTTTCAGCTTTTTTCAAAATTTTTGTTCTGCATAAATTCCAAAAACCTCACAGTTAGCTGGCCCGCGCCGAGACACGTCTTTTGACACCTCGCACGCACGCCTAGCTCACATAGAAGTTCAAAAATTTTCAGGCATTAGGTTTTTCACTACAAGACAAAATCTACCTAAGGGATAGTACAAATCTGACGGACAGAGCCGTCAGCTACCCCGGTCGCGATGGGGAGTGGAACCGGCGAGAGATGTCGTGCGGTGTCCCGCAGGGATCGGTCGTGGGGCCGTTCCTGTGGGACATCGGCTACGACTGGGTGCTGCGGGCCGACCTCCCTGAGGGCGTCAGCGTGGTTTGCTACGCTGACGACACGCTGGTCCTGGCGCAGGGGAGGTCGCATCAGGCGGCGGCCGACGCGATGACACGCGGGGTTGCGATAGTCGTGGAGAGGATCCGGCAGTTGGGTCTCGAGGTGGCATTGCACAAGTCCGAGGCCATGTCGTTTCATGGGCCCCGGAACGCGCCACCATCGGGATCCCAACTAACGGTAGGAGGGGTTCACATCGGCGTCGAGACAACGATGAGGTACCTGGGTCTCGTCCTCGACAGCCGGTGGAACTTCGTCGAGCATTTCCGACGTTTGGCCCCCAAACTGGAACGGGCCGGGGCCGCCTTCAAGCGGCTCTTGCCCAACCTGAGGGGGCCAAACGCCTCCTGCCGGAGGCTTTACGCGGGGGTCGTGCGGTCCATGGCCCTATACGGGGCCCCGGTGTGGGCGCGTTCACTGCGGCGGCGAGCCGCCCACTACCTGAACGCGCCCCAGAAGGTGGTAGCCATAAGGCTTATCCGGGGCTACCGCACGATCTCTGGCGAGGCGGCAAGCCTCATTGCCGGACTGCCGCCATGGGATCTGGAGGCGATAGTCCTCGCGCGCGTCTATGAGTGGCGCGCGGAGGCACTAAGCCGGGGGGAAGTTCCGCTTCCGCGGCAAATCGCTGCGGAGCGGACTGAGCTCCGGCGCGATCTCATGGCGACATGGAAGGAACGACTGTCGCAACCCAGCGCAGGGCACGCCGCGATAGCGGCGATAAGACCCCTCTTTGAGGAGTGGCTAGGGAGGCGCCACGGCGCCCTCACCTACCGCCTGACGCAGGTCCTCACCGGACACGGAAGTTTCGGGAGGTTCCTGCACATCATCAGGCGGGAGGAAACGCCCGGGTGTCACCATTGCCAGGATCGCCCAGAGGACACGGTGGAGCACACGGTGGAGGTCTGCCCCGCTTGGGCGGAGCACCGCCGTGTCCTCGTAGAGGCGATCGGCGGCGGCGGCGACCTCTCGCGCCCGGCCCTGGTGCAAGCCATGGTCCGGGGCGAGAGGGAGTGGGAGGCAGTCACCTCCTTCTGCGAAGCAGTCATGCTAGCGAAGGAGGTGGCGGGACGGCTCAGGGAGAGAGCCTCCCGTCCCAGCCGCCGCGGGAGACGCTCCGGGCGTCGGGAGCCGCGCGACGACTCCCGGCCACCGTAGGCGCGGGCCTGCGGGCGGAGAGTAATGGGTAGCTCACCGTCCGATCAGGACCAGGCCCGTGCCGGACGGCGCGTACGTGTTCCACGCGCGCCTCAAAGAGATGTCAGCATCGAGGAGGGGCCCCATAGGGCCGAAGCCTGCCGGGTCAGCGGGATTGTCCGAAAGGGTTACCGCTGGCCCGGAACATAAAGGGCTAAGGAAGGAACACGGGTGGGTTTTAGTCAGTAAGAGTCTGACACTCCCTTCCGCTCCACCCAGAGCGGGAGGGGTCATTTGATGATTTCCCATCCGCAAAAAAAAAAAAAAAAAAAAAAAAAAAAAAGGGATAGTACAAAATACACATACCTCAATAACTTTGCATCCCGGTGACGCATTTACAAGCTGTTTTCAGCAAAACTAATCGTTTTTAGACTCCGTCCGACTATCCCGCACGTAAAAACTGACAAATCCGCGAAAAACATTTCCCGGTTATTGACTTAGTAAAATTTCAGTAAAAAACCTCTTTAAAACATTTTTATCTCAAAATTCACAGCAAAAACTACGTTTCTTATAATTTTAACAGACACTTACCTGCCTTACCTGCACTCCGGCGCGCGCCCCGCGAGCTCGAGTCCCGTTTGGCGGTGTTATTCCAAATTTCTTCATACTTTTTGGTCGTAAAACACGTATTTTCAGCTTTTTTCAAAATTTTTGTTCTGCATAAATTCCAAAAACCTCACAGTTAGCTGGCCCGCGCCGAGACACGTCTTTTGACACCTCGCACGCACGCCTAGCTCACATAGAAGTTCAAAAATTTTCAGGCATTAGGTTTTTCACTACAAGACAAAATCTACCTAAGGGATAGTACAAAATACACATACCTCAATAACTTTGCATCCCGGTGACGCATTTACAAGCTGTTTTCAGCAAAACTAATCGTTTTTAGACTCCGTCCGACTATCCCGCACGTAAAAACTGACAAATCCGCGAAAAACATTTCCCGGTTATTGACTTAGTAAAATTTCAGTAAAAAACCTCTTTAAAACATTTTTATCTCAAAATTCACAGCAAAAACTACGTTTCTTATAATTTTAACAGACACTTACCTGCCTTACCTGCACTCCGGCGCGCGCCCCGCGAGCTCGAGTCCCGTTTGGCGGTGTTATTCCAAATTTCTTCATACTTTTTGGTCGTAAAACACGTATTTTCAGCTTTTTTCAAAATTGTTGTTCTGCATAAATTCCAAAAACCTCACAGTTAGCTGGCCCGCGCCGAGACACGTCTTTTGACACCTCGCACGCACGCCTAGCTCACATAGAAGTTCAAAAATTTTCAGGCATTAGGTTTTTCACTACAAGACAAAATCTACCTAAGGGATAGTACAAAATACACATACCTCAATAACTTTGCATCCCGGTGACGCATTTACAAGCTGTTTTCAGCAAAACTAATCGTTTTTAGACTCCGTCCGACTATCCCGCACGTAAAAACTGACAAATCCGCGAAAAACATTTCCCGGTTATTGACTTAGTAAAATTTCAGTAAAAAACCTCTTTAAAACATTTTTATCTCAAAATTCACAGCAAAAACTACGTTTCTTATAATTTTAACAGACACTTACCTGCCTTACCTGCACTCCGGCGCGCGCCCCGCGAGCTCGAGTCCCGTTTGGCGGTGTTATTCCAAATTTCTTCATACTTTTTGGTCGTAAAACACGTATTTTCAGCTTTTTTCAAAATTTTTGTTCTGCATAAATTCCAAAAACCTCACAGTTAGCTGGCCCGCGCCGAGACACGTCTTTTGACACCTCGCACGCACGCCTAGCTCACATAGAAGTTCAAAAATTTTCAGGCATTAGGTTTTTCACTACAAGACAAAATCTACCTAAGGGATAGTACAAAATACACATACCTCAATAACTTTGCATCCCGGTGACGCATTTACAAGCTGTTTTCAGCAAAACTAATCGTTTTTAGACTCCGTCCGACTATCCCGCACGTAAAAACTGACAAATCCGCGAAAAACATTTCCCGGTTATTGACTTAGTAAAATTTCAGTAAAAAACCTCTTTAAAACATTTTTATCTCAAAATTCACAGCAAAAACTACGTTTCTTATAATTTTAACAGACACTTACCTGCCTTACCTGCACTCCGGCGCGCGCCCCGCGAGCTCGAGTCCCGTTTGGCGGTGTTATTCCAAATTTCTTCATACTTTTTGGTCGTAAAACACGTATTTTCAGCTTTTTTCAAAATTTTTGTTCTGCATAAATTCCAAAAACCTCACAGTTAGCTGGCCCGCGCCGAGACACGTCTTTTGACACCTCGCACGCACGCCTAGCTCACATAGAAGTTCAAAAATTTTCAGGCATTAGGTTTTTCACTACAAGACAAAATCTACCTAAGGGATAGTACAAAATACACATACCTCAATAACTTTGCATCCCGGTGACGCATTTACAAGCTGTTTTCAGCAAAACTAATCGTTTTTAGACTCCGTCCGACTATCCCGCACGTAAAAACTGACAAATCCGCGAAAAACATTTCCCGGTTATTGACTTAGTAAAATTTCAGTAAAAAACCTCTTTAAAACATTTTTATCTCAAAATTCACAGCAAAAACTACGTTTCTTATAATTTTAACAGACACTTACCTGCCTTACCTGCACTCCGGCGCGCGCCCCGCGAGCTCGAGTCCCGTTTGGCGGTGTTATTCCAAATTTCTTCATACTTTTTGGTCGTAAAACACGTATTTTCAGCTTTTTTCAAAATTTTTGTTCTGCATAAATTCCAAAAACCTCACAGTTAGCTGGCCCGCGCCGAGACACGTCTTTTGACACCTCGCACGCACGCCTAGCTCACATAGAAGTTCAAAAATTTTCAGGCATTAGGTTTTTCACTACAAGACAAAATCTACCTAAGGGATAGTACAAAATACACATACCTCAATAACTTTGCATCCCGGTGACGCATTTACAAGCTGTTTTCAGCAAAACTAATCGTTTTTAGACTCCGTCCGACTATCCCGCACGTAAAAACTGACAAATCCGCGAAAAACATTTCCCGGTTATTGACTTAGTAAAATTTCAGTAAAAAACCTCTTTAAAACATTTTTATCTCAAAATTCACAGCAAAAACTACGTTTCTTATAATTTTAACAGACACTTACCTGCCTTACCTGCACTCCGGCGCGCGCCCCGCGAGCTCGAGTCCCGTTTGGCGGTGTTATTCCAAATTTCTTCATACTTTTTGGTCGTAAAACACGTATTTTCAGCTTTTTTCAAAATTTTTGTTCTGCATAAATTCCAAAAACCTCACAGTTAGCTGGCCCGCGCCGAGACACGTCTTTTGACACCTCGCACGCACGCCTAGCTCACATAGAAGTTCAAAAATTTTCAGGCATTAGGTTTTTCACTACAAGACAAAATCTACCTAAGGGATAGTACAAAATACACATACCTCAATAACTTTGCATCCCGGTGACGCATTTACAAGCTGTTTTCAGCAAAACTAATCGTTTTTAGACTCCGTCCGACTATCCCGCACGTAAAAACTGACAAATCCGCGAAAAACATTTCCCGGTTATTGACTTAGTAAAATTTCAGTAAAAAACCTCTTTAAAACATTTTTATCTCAAAGTTCACAGCAAAAACTACGTTTCTTATAATTTTAACAGACACTTACCTGCCTTACCTGCACTCCGGCGCGCGCCCCGCGAGCTCGAGTCCCGTTTGGCGGTGTTATTCCAAATGTCTTCATACTTTTTGGTCGTAAAACACGTATTTTCAGCTTTTTTCAAAATTTTTGTTCTGCATAAATTCCAAAAACCTCACAGTTAGCTGGCCCGCGCCGAGACACGTCTTTTGACACCTCGCACGCACGCCTAGCTCACATAGAAGTTCAAAAATTTTCAGGCATTAGGTTTTTCACTACAAGACAAAATCTACCTAAGGGATAGTACAAAATACACATACCTCAATAACTTTGCATCCCGGTGACGCATTTACAAGCTGTTTTCAGCAAAACTAATCGTTTTTAGACTCCGTCCGACTATCCCGCACGTAAAAACTGACAAATCCGCGAAAAACATTTCCCGGTTATTGACTTAGTAAAATTTCAGTAAAAAACCTCTTTAAAACATTTTTATCTCAAAATTCACAGCAAAAACTACGTTTCTTATAATTTTAACAGACACTTACCTGCCTTACCTGCACTCCGGCGCGCGCCCCGCGAGCTCGAGTCCCGTTTGGCGGTGTTATTCCAAATTTCTTCATACTTTTTGGTCGTAAAACACGTATTTTCAGCTTTTTTCAAAATTTTTGTTCTGCATAAATTCCAAAAACCTCACAGTTAGCTGGCCCGCGCCGAGACACGTCTTTTGACACCTCGCACGCACGCCTAGCTCACATAGAAGTTCAAAAATTTTCAGGCATTAGGTTTTTCACTACAAGACAAAATCTACCTAAGGGATAGTACAAAATACACATACCTCAATAACTTTGCATCCCGGTGACGCATTTACAAGCTGTTTTCAGCAAAACTAATCGTTTTTAGACTCCGTCCGACTATCCCGCACGTAAAAACTGACAAATCCGCGAAAAACATTTCCCGGTTATTGACTTAGTAAAATTTCAGTAAAAAACCTCTTTAAAACATTTTTATCTCAAAGTTCACAGCAAAAACTACGTTTCTTATAATTTTAACAGACACTTACCTGCCTTACCTGCACTCCGGCGCGCGCCCCGCGAGCTCGAGTCCCGTTTGGCGGTGTTATTCCAAATGTCTTCATACTTTTTGGTCGTAAAACACGTATTTTCAGCTTTTTTCAAAATTTTTGTTCTGCATAAATTCCAAAAACCTCACAGTTAGCTGGCCCGCGCCGAGACACGTCTTTTGACACCTCGCACGCACGCCTAGCTCACATAGAAGTTCAAAAATTTTCAGGCATTAGGTTTTTCACTACAAGACAAAATCTACCTAAGGGATAGTACAAAATACACATACCTCAATAACTTTGCATCCCGGTGACGCATTTACAAGCTGTTTTCAGCAAAACTAATCGTTTTTAGACTCCGTCCGACTATCCCGCACGTAAAAACTGACAAATCCGCGAAAAACATTTCCCGGTTATTGACTTAGTAAAATTTCAGTAAAAAACCTCTTTAAAACATTTTTATCTCAAAATTCACAGCAAAAACTACGTTTCTTATAATTTTAACAGACACTTACCTGCCTTACCTGCACTCCGGCGCGCGCCCCGCGAGCTCGAGTCCCGTTTGGCGGTGTTATTCCAAATTTCTTCATACTTTTTGGTCGTAAAACACGTATTTTCAGCTTTTTTCAAAATTTTTGTTCTGCATAAATTCCAAAAACCTCACAGTTAGCTGGCCCGCGCCGAGACACGTCTTTTGACACCTCGCACGCACGCCTAGCTCACATAGAAGTTCAAAAATTTTCAGGCATTAGGTTTTTCACTACAAGACAAAATCTACCTAAGGGATAGTACAAAATACACATACCTCAATAACTTTGCATCCCGGTGACGCATTTACAAGCTGTTTTCAGCAAAACTAATCGTTTTTAGACTCCGTCCGACTATCCCGCACGTAAAAACTGACAAATCCGCGAAAAACATTTCCCGGTTATTGACTTAGTAAAATTTCAGTAAAAAACCTCTTTAAAACATTTTTATCTCAAAATTCACAGCAAAAACTACGTTTCTTATAATTTTAACAGACACTTACCTGCCTTACCTGCACTCCGGCGCGCGCCCCGCGAGCTCGAGTCCCGTTTGGCGGTGTTATTCCAAATTTCTTCATACTTTTTGGTCGTAAAACACGTATTTTCAGCTTTTTTCAAAATTTTTGTTCTGCATAAATTCCAAAAACCTCACAGTTAGCTGGCCCGCGCCGAGACACGTCTTTTGACACCTCGCACGCACGCCTAGCTCACATAGAAGTTCAAAAATTTTCAGGCATTAGGTTTTTCACTACAAGACAAAATCTACCTAAGGGATAGTACAAAATACACATACCTCAATAACTTTGCATCCCGGTGACGCATTTACAAGCTGTTTTCAGCAAAACTAATCGTTTTTAGACTCCGTCCGACTATCCCGCACGTAAAAACTGACAAATCCGCGAAAAACATTTCCCGGTTATTGACTTAGTAAAATTTCAGTAAAAAACCTCTTTAAAACATTTTTATCTCAAAATTCACAGCAAAAACTACGTTTCTTATAATTTTAACAGACACTTACCTGCCTTACCTGCACTCCGGCGCGCGCCCCGCGAGCTCGAGTCCCGTTTGGCGGTGTTATTCCAAATTTCTTCATACTTTTTGGTCGTAAAACACGTATTTTCAGCTTTTTTCAAAATTTTTGTTCTGCATAAATTCCAAAAACCTCACAGTTAGCTGGCCCGCGCCGAGACACGTCTTTTGACACCTCGCACGCACGCCTAGCTCACATAGAAGTTCAAAAATTTTCAGGCATTAGGTTTTTCACTACAAGACAAAATCTACCTAAGGGATAGTACAAAATACACATACCTCAATAACTTTGCATCCCGGTGACGCATTTACAAGCTGTTTTCAGCAAAACTAATCGTTTTTAGACTCCGTCCGACTATCCCGCACGTAAAAACTGACAAATCCGCGAAAAACATTTCCCGGTTATTGACTTAGTAAAATTTCAGTAAAAAACCTCTTTAAAACATTTTTATCTCAAAATTCACAGCAAAAACTACGTTTCTTATAATTTTAACAGACACTTACCTGCCTTACCTGCACTCCGGCGCGCGCCCCGCGAGCTCGAGTCCCGTTTGGCGGTGTTATTCCAAATTTCTTCATACTTTTTGGTCGTAAAACACGTATTTTCAGCTTTTTTCAAAATTTTTGTTCTGCATAAATTCCAAAAACCTCACAGTTAGCTGGCCCGCGCCGAGACACGTCTTTTGACACCTCGCACGCACGCCTAGCTCACATAGAAGTTCAAAAATTTTCAGGCATTAGGTTTTTCACTACAAGACAAAATCTACCTAAGGGATAGTACAAAATACACATACCTCAATAACTTTGCATCCCGGTGACGCATTTACAAGCTGTTTTCAGCAAAACTAATCGTTTTTAGACTCCGTCCGACTATCCCGCACGTAAAAACTGACAAATCCGCGAAAAACATTTCCCGGTTATTGACTTAGTAAAATTTCAGTAAAAAACCTCTTTAAAACATTTTTATCTCAAAATTCACAGCAAAAACTACGTTTCTTATAATTTTAACAGACACTTACCTGCCTTACCTGCACTCCGGCGCGCGCCCCGCGAGCTCGAGTCCCGTTTGGCGGTGTTATTCCAAATTTCTTCATACTTTTTGGTCGTAAAACACGTATTTTCAGCTTTTTTCAAAATTTTTGTTCTGCATAAATTCCAAAAACCTCACAGTTAGCTGGCCCGCGCCGAGACACGTCTTTTGACACCTCGCACGCACGCCTAGCTCACATAGAAGTTCAAAAATTTGCCCTCCCACCCACCCATTCGTGTCTGGGTAGGTAAACTTTTCAGTTTCGACGGAAAAATCAATTAGTGTTTTTATTGTCCCGGGTACTCTATTACCTTCTATATTAAGACGCTGGGGAAGAAAACGGTTTTTATGACTATTACCGCCTCTTGAAGGCGTTTTTATTATATTTTATCTTTATTTAAATTTTATTTCATTTTGACAACAAACAAATATACCTGACCAAGTCCGTATTTACAGGGCTCATACTCTACAAAGTTTTTCACTTGCTACTGATCCCCCCTGTACAGGGATCCAGTAACTGACACAAGTGCAAACCGAGCAAATCAATCAAAATGATCGGTAGGACTCCGGTGAGTAAACAAAAGGTCTCGGAAGAGAGCACACAGGCTGGCCCGTCTGACAGGCGTGGTGTCGGGGAGTTGGAGGCTGATGGACTGAGGTCTGGGCAGCCCTCCAAAACTCCGACGCCGCCGAAGAAGTCGCAGCAGCCTGGCACATCGCCAACAGGAGAGGACGGTATGAGAGCGGGCCCCTCAAAAATCACACAGGTGCGGAAGAACACAAGTGACATCGAGGCAAAAGGGAGATCACCTCCAATTCTCAGGCTGAAATTCTCAGCACCTGTTGCTGAGGCGCGCGCTCTCATGCTCAAGGCAAAGGCACAGTTGGACATGTCGGGGAACATAAAGTCCACCATAAAACAGACGGTGTCAGAATGCATAAAGGCGCTCTACGAAATCGTAAAGAGAATGGATAAACCGGAGGCTAAAGAAGAGGAAAGCAGGGGCGAGAGAGAAACTAAGCAGCTCGGAGAATCTGGAGATAACAGCGTCAGAATACTAAATGAAATTTTGGATATTAAAGAAATCTTGAAGAGGAATGAAAAGGAAGAAATCCCTGCCAGAATAGAAAGATCAAAAGTGGAGCTAAGCGATAGAATCGATGCGCAGATGGCAGAAATTAAACAACTGAAGGCGGTGTCAAAGCTACAAGTCGAGAAAGTAGAAGCCCGAATAGAAAGCATCGGAACCTACGCGCAAGTTGCAGCGATGCCGCCTCAACCATCGGCTAGGAAAAACTTGCACTCGATCATAGTGTCATCGTCACACGAGAGCGACACATCTGACACTGTAGTCGACAAAATTCGAGCGACTGTCGACGCAAAGAGTACAGGGCTGAGGATAGACCATCTGCGCAGAGCAAAAAACCAGTCGGTAATTATAAGCTGCTCGGAAAAAGAAGAAATAGGAAAGGTATCGGCAAGGCTCAAGAACTCCAGAGGGGACTTGAAAGTCGAGGAGGCAGTCAACAAGAACCCGCTCGTGGTCGTCAGGGATGTGATGAATTACATCACTGACGACGACTTGGTGACGGCAATAAGATCCCAAAACGGACACCTCCTGGAGGGCGCCGAAATCTGCGAGGGTGACATCCGGGTCATGTATAAGCGAAGGGCGAGGAACCCGCTGACGAGTCACGCGGTGCTGCGCGTCAAGCCAGTGATTTGGCAGCGGCTGACGTCAGCGGGTCGAATCCACGTGGACCTGCAGAGGGTGGTCGTAAGAGACCAGAGCCCGCTGATCCAGTGCACAAAGTGCCTCGGATACGGGCACAGCAGGAAGTACTGCACAGAACCGGCAGTCCTTTGCAGCCACTGTGGGGAACCGCACACGAGAGCAGAGTGTCCTGGGTTCACCCTCAACGAGCAGCCGAAATGCAGAAACTGCAGTCAGAGCAAGAAGGACGCAGCACATAACGCTTTTGACAGCGAGTGTCCCACGAGGAAAAAATGGGATGCACTGGCCAGGTCGGCAGTGGCATACTGTTAAGGTGGTGACGGGGACAGGAGCAAAAAATACCAATGTCACGTATCGTGTCGTGCAGGCGAACCCCCAAGGGAAAAAACTGGCCACTGAGGAACATATACTCAAAGCCGAGCGCAGGAAAGCTAAGTACGCTCATGTGCAAGAACCCTATGTGGGAGCGGCTGACAAGATCTGCATGAAAAACCAGCTCTACACTGTTATGAGGGGCTTCGCCCAGAAAATATGCAAGTCGTACAGGACGGTTTCTTTGAGTTCGGCCCAAATACTGACGGGACTGCTGCCGCTTGACCTGAGAGTCAAGGAAGCAGCATCCCTCTACGAGGCGAAGAGAGGGAAGCCTCAGCCAATTCTTAGGGACCGTTCTGTCGAGGAGAAAGCGGGTTTCTTGGCGGGGCCTCATCCAGCTGGGAAGGAGGATCTTGGATTCCAATGCTTAGAGAGCGACCCGGAGGTGCAGCTGCGCATGAGGGAGGGTACAGTACAAATCTCCACAGATGGGAGCAGAATAGAAGGAAAAGTTGGTGCTGCTCTTTCCTGGAGGAAAGGGACAGACGAAACTAAAATAAAGGAATTCAAGCTCGAGGAGTACTGTACCGTCCTTCAAGCGGAGCTGTACGCGGTACACAGAGCCATGGAGTTACTGAAAAGTAAAAAGAGACCTGATCCTGACAAATGTCCTGTCTCATCTGTTAAGCGAACCATAAGAAGTGGCTCGATTGACAGATGGGAGGAGAGATGCCAACGCAAACGCAAACAAGATGCAAACGCCTACAGAATAAGCAGTAACACTCACCTCATACACCTGCACACACAACTCTTCACAGGACATGGGGGCTTCTCCCAGTACCGAAACCGACCTAAGGAAAAGACTCACCTGCTTGTGTTTGTGTCCCAGCCGCGGAGGAATCGATCCTGCACCTGACAGTTGAGTGTCCAGAGTTTCAGCACGACAGATTAAACCTGGAAAATAAAATAGATGATAATATATGTAAAGAAAATAGATATGTAATTATGAAAAACAAAGACATCAGAAATAGATACATAGACTTTTGCCTAAAAATAATGAAAATAGAAATAGACAGAAATAAAAATAGACTAAGTAAATTAACACGGTAAATATAGTAAAGTATATTATACTAAGTGTTAAAGTAGAACTAAGTTAAGTAATTAAAAACAAAGAAAAAGAAAAAAAAAAAAAAAAAAAAAAAAAAAAAAAAAAAAAAAAACTAAGTATATATAGGAAAAATAATTAATAGAAACATCATAGGATAAGAAACATGTTAGGAATAACATACAATAGTAAAGAGATAGAACTGCCTCAAACAGGAAAAATAATTAAATACATATAAATAAAATAGAAATAAAAATTAGGAAAGCAATAAACATTAGGAATAACTTAGAATAGTTTAAGAAATAGTATTGCCTCAAACCTCTGTAGACCAAACTGGAACAAACACAGAAAGGAATGAAACATATCACCACCTGAAAATACGAAAAATAAAAAAGTCTTAGTATATATAGAAAAATAAGTAAATAGAAATAAAATAGAAATAAACATTAGGAATAACTTAAATTAGTTTATGAAATAGTATTGCCTCAAACCTCTGCAGACCTACCTGGAACAAACATAGAAAGGGAAAAAACATGCCACCACCTGACAATATGAAAAATAAAAATTGATCGCTCCCTAAAGGAAACAAGACATAAAAGCCTCCGACCGCAATATCGGAGAAAACCGGGTCCTTGGGCAGGAGTGTGGTTTTAGCCGGTAAGAGTCCGGCACTACCCAGACTGCATCACCAGTGGGACAGTCTGGGTGTCCATGAGGATTTCCCACTCCTGCCAAAAAAAAAAAAAAAAAAAAAAAAAAAAAAAAAAAAACCTAACCTAACCTAACCTTTTTTTTTTTTTTTTTTTTTTTTTTTTTGCGGGGGGAAAATCCTCATGGATGTCCGCCGCCCTGGGGTGGGCGGCGGGGTCTGTCAGACTCTTACTGACTAAAAACCACCCCGGTGTTCCCTTCCTGTACCTATTGCCGGGGGTACGGGTATCGCTTGCGCATTCATCCGCGCCCCCGACAGGTATTGGCCCGCCAGATGTTTGTAGGCGGGCCCCGTCACCCTCTGCGACCGTCACCCAGCGGCCGCAGGTACTCCAACTGAGAGGCGCGCGCGGAACACTACGCCGCCGCCTCGAGGCCTGTTTCTGATCGGGCGACAGACGCCCCTAGTCTGTCGCCCGCAGGCCGCGCCCTATGGTGGCCGGAGGTCGTCCGCCACCCTGCGACGCCCGGTGCGTCTGCTGCGGGCCGGGAGAGAGGTAACAGCTTCTCTCTCCCTTTCCGCCGCCTCCTTTGCCGACATTACGTCCTCACAAAAGGAGGCGACGGCCGTCCAGCCGCTCTCGCTCCCGACCATGCATGAAATGACGGCCGGAAGCGAGAGGTCGCCCGCAGCATCGACTGCCGCGACTAAGTCACGGCGCTGCACTGCCCAAGCTGGGCACTCCTCCAACGTGTGCAGCGCCGTGTCCTCGCGGCAGCTGTCACAGTGGTGACATTCGGGCGTCGGCTCCCGGCCTATCCGACACAGGTACTTCCCGAAACACCCATGTCCGGTAAGCACCTGCGTCAGCCGGAAGCTGAGGGCACCGTGGCGTCTCTCCAGCCACTCCATCATCACGGGTCTTACCGCCGCTATCGCGGCGTGCCCTGCCGTGGGTCGCGCAAGTCGCTGCTCCCATTTCGCCACTAGGACCTGGCGGAGCTCTGCCCTGCGCGCCTCAACTTGTCGAGGCACCAGGCGCTCGCCCCGCCCCACCGCTTCCTCGCGCCATGTATAGAGTGACGCGAGGAGTTCCGCCTCTAGGTCCCAGGGCGGGGATCCGGCTAGGAGGCTCGCCGCCTCGAAGGAGATCGTACGGTATCCCCTTATTACCCTGACGGCCATCGCTCTTTGCGGCCTTCGTAGCAAGGCGATGTTACGGGCCGTCAGGGCATCCGCCCACACTGGCGCGGCGTAAAGCGCCATGGACCGTACGATCCCTGTGTAGAGCCTCCGGCAGGAGGTATTTGGACCCCCCAAGTTGGGCAGCAAGCGCGAGAGCGCTGAAGCGGCGCCCAACAAGCGGGGTGCGAGCCGCTGGAAGTGCGGCCCGAAGCTCCATCGGCTGTCGAGGACGAGTCCTAAGTACTTCATCGTCGACTCGACAGCTATGGAGACCCCTCCTACCACGATGTTTGAACCCGGAGGTGGCTTATTCCTCGGCCCGTGAAAACAGAGGGCCTCGGATTTGTGCAAGGCCACCTCCAGGCCCAACCGCCGGATCCTACCCACGACATGCGCGACCCCGGCCGTCGCCAGTATGGCCGCCTGCCGGTACGTCTTCCCACGTGCTGTCACTAGCGTGTCGTCGGCGTAGCATGTCACGCCGACTCCGTGGAGAAGAGCACCGCGCAGAGCCCAGTCGTAGCCTATGTTCCACAGGGGCGGCCCCAGTACCGACCCCTGCGGAACACCGCACGACATTTCTCGCCGACCCCATCCTTCGCGACCCGGGTAAACTACCGCTCTATCCGACAAATAGGCCCCGATAATGCGGCGGAGGTAGCCTGGCACCCCGTGATAGCGGAGCGCCTCTCTGATCGTATTCCAGGGCAAGGTGTTGAAAGCGTTGGCGATGTCGAGCGACACCGCCAAGACCACCTCACCCCGGGCGACCGCCTCCTCCGCCAGGACCCTTACGCGCATGATTGCGTCCACTGTGGAGCGCCCCTGACGGAAACCAAACTGGTTGTCCGCCAGGTCCGGCCCCTCGTTGCTCATGTGCCGGACGAGGCGGTCGGCGATAATTCGCTCGAATATCTTATACACCTCGTCCAGCAGCACAATGGGCCGGTAGGCAGACGGTGAGTCTGCGGGGCGCCCCTCCTTCTTTAGCAGGACCAGCTTCCCGGTCTTCCACCGGCGTGGAAGCTGGCCCCGCTCCAGACATGCGCTTAAGAGTCCTTCTAGTCGGGGCCCGAGAGCCCTCAAGGCCAGGACCCATGCACGGCCTGGAATGCCGTCGGGCCCTGGGGCGGTGTTTTTTATGCGAGACACCGCCACTCTCAACTCTACCCGGGTCACTTCGGGCACGTCGTCGTCGTCTTCCGCGTTGGGCACATTCCAAGGCGGAACCATAGCGGGTGGTGTGTGCTCTGGGCGTAAGGGAAACAGAGCGCTCACCACGTCCTCCAATAGCTGTGGCTGAAGACTCCGGGACAGTGGGGGGGCCCACTGGCGCATCTTGCCCCTCACCATACGGTAGGGGCGTCCCCACGGATCTCGGTCCAGAGTCTCCAGCAGCTCTGCGCGGGCCGATGACTTTGCCCGCACGATGGCTAATTGGAGAGCGCTCTTCGCCTCCCTGTAGCTCTGGTACAGTTCCGCCTCGATGGCCACCGCTGTCGGAGAGCGGCGGCGTCTTCTTCGGCACCTGGCATACTGGCGTCGCCTCTCAACGCAGGCGATGCGCAAATGCGCAATTTGCTGCGACCACCAGTAAACCTGGCGCCTGGATGGTATCGGCCGGACTCGGGGCATCGCAGCGTCGCAGATTTGCGACATGCTCTCCCGGAACCACTCCGCCTCCTCGTCGATGTCGACAGGCCTGTCGGGAGCATCCAACCAGGCCTGCACGATAGAGGCCTCCAGGAGAGCCTCCCTGTCCAGCCGCTTCATTGCCCAACGCGGACCGTCTCCAACGCCCACCGGGGCTGCTTGGGCCGGCCCGACCGAGGTCTGGGTGGAGACACTGAATCTGATATATCTGTGATCAGACAGCGTCTCCACGTCCTCCACTACGTGCCAGCCATGGACACGGCGCGCGAGAGCGGGGCTAGCGAACGTGAGGTCCACTATTGACCCGCCCCACTGTCGCACGCATGTCTGCACGCAACCCCGGTTCAGCAGGAGCAGGCCCTGCTCGACCGCCCACTCCTCCACCAACTCGCCCCGCACATCAGTTGTCGGGGAACCCCATGCCGTAGACTTGGCGTTGAAGTCCCCCAAGACGAGAACGGGACGAGGACGACTCCGACTGACGACCGTGCCCAAATCCGATATAACCACCTCGAGGTCGGCGAGAGATAGGCTGGGGGCGAAATACACCCCCGCGACCATAATATCGCCACAGACTACCGCGACATAGCCCCGCCCCCGGGTGACGGCCTCAAAGAGCGGGGTGTCCACAGCAGACCTTCTTATCAGCGCCACCGAGCCGTTAGTGTCGCACACCCAGTCATCCCTGGGCGGCACAAAATACGGCTCGGCGACGACTGCCACATCGATTGACCACTGCGCCATGCTCTGGAGCAAAAGATCCTGAGCTCTGGCGCAGTGGTTTATGTTACTTTGGAGGAAACATAGCTGGACTGGGGCCATTATTGGGTGTCCATTATTGATGTCTCCTCCCCAGTCCCCGGCGGATCTGCTGCCGCAACCGGTGGGTGAGCCGGTTGCGAGGAACCGGTTGCCTCTGTTGGTGCACCAACATCCTGGGAAGCCGGCGGATGAATCGGCTGTGTCCTGGATTTCTTTTTTGTGGGTCTGGCGCAGGCCTTAGTCCCGGTCCGGTGATCGGCTGGCTTGCCGGATGCCGCACAGAGTACGCAGTGCGGCGCGGCTGTGCAAGAGCCAGCTTTATGACCGGGCTGACCGCAGCGGAAGCACAGTTGGCTGCGGTCGACCCCCGCGGTGCACCGTACACCCACGTGTCCCGGCTCGAGACAACGATAACACCGCAAGGGCTTGGGCGTCAAAAGCTTCACCTGCGCCGAGACCCACCCTATCAGCAGTCTTCTGCCCTCCTTTAGCTTGTTGGCCGCCGCTACAGGACAACTGACTAATACTGTCCCGAGGCCAGAGACACCCCTACGGATTGTGCCCGCCTTCACTTGTTCTGGCGGGCAGTTGCCGGCTTTCGAGATGGCGGCGGCGACCTCAACACTGGTGACTGAGTCGTCCAGGCCCGAGATTTGCAAATCTGCACACTTAGTGGGCCTGGACACTCTGACGTCTTCACTTCCGAGAGACGCTTTCAGTTTTTCGGCAAGGGCGTCTGCCTTGGGGGCACTTGTAGCCCCCGAGATTTCCAGAAGTCGGGCACCGGTAGCCGTAGGCTTGCACCGGAGGCCCGTTATGCCGAGATCATTTAAAGAAATTTCGGCTTTCGCCTTTGTAAGGATCCCGGCATATGTTACGCCCCGCTCCTCCGCGCCTGGCTGCAGTGTCAACACCACAGCTGTTGATCTTGGGGCACGTAGCCTCGCAGCCTGTGCTTGGGCGGCCCTCTTTTCTTTCTGGGCCTGTTGCTTGGCCTTGCGGCGCGCCTTATTGTTCTTTTGTTTGGCGCCCGTAACCGTCCATTCCGCCTCCCTTTGTGAAGAGGCGGGTTCAGGGTCGCGCTGACCTGAAGATTGCGCTGGCGGCACCGCAGAGACAGCCGCTGCACCCGACTTGTTCTTCTTTTTGTTCTTCTTCTTCTTCTTTTTGTTCGTCCCATTCGCCTTGTCTTGAGACAAGGCTACTGGGGTTGTCTCCTCCGTTATAGCAGTCACAGCAGCAGCCGCTTGTGCCTGTTGTTCGGCACGAGGCGCTGCGGCTTTGGCCGCATAGGATGCCGCCGGTACGCTGCGTTGGTCTGCAGCTAGAGGAGGGCGTAAAATCCTCCCCTCCAACACCGAGAATCGGGCGTTGAGACTCGCCAACTCCTGGCGGACAAGGCGAGCCAACTCCGACTCTGGTGGCGACCGCTGCTGTGTGGGCTGCTGCTGTGGCTGTGGCTGCTGCTGCGGCTGCGGCAGGCCCAACTCCTTCCGGAGGTGCTCGCGGCGGAAGGACGCCATCTCCGCCTTGAGGTCCTCATACTCCTTCCGGAGTTCCGCCATTTGGGCCGCCAGCTTGGCATTTTGTGCCCTTAATAAGGCCGCCTCTTCACTAGTGGTGCGGCTGAGTAGCACCTCGGCACTCTCCAGTATCGAGGCCGCAGCCTCTTTGAGTGCCTTCTGGCTCACGCCACTGAGGCCCTTAGAGACTCTTTGGACCCTTTTGATGGCAGCCACAGCGTCTGCCATTCTTTTATTGAGGTCGGAGGCAGGTAAATCTTCCGCCTCGACGACTATGACGGAGGCAGCAGAGGACGACTCCGACAGGCGGGTGACCCTCCCTTCCGTCACCCTTTCCGTCAGAGCCGCAATCTGCCGCTCATCCTCCTCCTGTTTGTCGGCGTCGGCTGCAGCCTTCTTGGCAGCCGCAACCTCGCGCCTGGACAAGCCGATGCCAACGTACTTGCCCGTCGACACCGGCCTACCTCTCCCGCCTTTTTTGGCACCGACCTTCGCAGCCGGCACCGAAGTGTCACTCAGGGCCGAATCCGACCCCGAGTCCGCATCACTTCGAGGGCGCTTGTGCGGGCGCATCGAGTTTGCACTCGCAGCGCTCGCAACGGTCATCAGACTCGACACAGACTCCGAGTCCGAGAGCACACCCTCTATCCTCTCTACAAGTACACGAGGTACTTTCTCTCCTACAACGTCGTTGGTTTTGGTTTTTTTTAAATTTATGTCCATATTAGTTCCCACGAGAATGGAAGCAATTATTGGGGTCCTTCGCGGGCAGTGGCTCCATACCCTTAAACGTAGCCCTATATACTGTTGGGGGCGGGAGGTACCAACAGGTGAGAGCGCTAACGACCGTACTCCCAACGGCCATTCATCCCCTCGCCGCGCTCTCGAAACTTGGGATTGGGTGGTTTTTTATCTTAGAGGTGTCCTTCCTCTGGGCCAGGCGGTTAAGCCAAGCCCCCGGCGGCGGCATTAAACATGCCTCCGTCCGCTGTCCGGCCAACCCGACTCAGCGGACCCGCCGAAAGGTTTGTTCCTCGATGAACGAGGAGACAAACGAACGCCGCTTCGGTGCGCCTGCACCTCAGCGGCGGTGGCCGCGTCCTTGCCTGGTCGACTAGCGTCGACAGATCAGGAGCGACCCCTCCTTGTGTCCCTCTTGGTAATGCCCCTCACCTGAACCTCAAGGCGAGATCCAGGATCGGGACACGCAAGCCCCACCACGACGACAACGTGGGGATCACTTCGGTGGGGAACCTAACCTAACCTTTTTTTTTTTTTTTTTTTTTTTTTTTTTTTTTTTTTTTTTTTTTTTTTTTTTTTTTTGCGCTGGGAAAAAATGCATTACGCATACCCTCCCATCGGGGGATGGGGGGCTATGTGGGACTCCCCGGGCTGACCCGGTATACCCACTAAAATAACCCAGCGATACTCCCGCTTCGTCCTAGTGGCGGGGGACTGGGAAACCGGCAAAGCCTTGACGTCCAGTCCTCCGCCGACGATTGCCCTCCAAGGCGGACCCCTCACGCCCCCCCCGTGGGGAGGGGGAGGGGCCCGGGAGTTACAGACGAAGGTGGTGATGGGTGCAATGCGGGCGAAGACACCCCCGTGCCTGTCGCCCGCCCATCGCCACCATGAGGAGGGAGAGGGCGGCGCCTTCTCCGACCCCTTCGTCTGCGGAGCGGCGCAGCGAGAGGGTCATCCTCCCGCGCGCGCTCCGCCTCCTCCTTTTGCGAGATTACTTCCTCGCAAAAGGAGGCTACCGCTGCCCAGGCCCCCTCGCTCTCCAGCATGGCGTTGATCACGCCGGGGAGCGAGAGGTCCTGTCCGACCACCGCGGTCAGACCGCGGCGCAGCTCGGACCACGCTGGGCACAACTCAAGCGTGTGCTGTGCCGTGTCCTCCGCCGCGCCGCAGTCGTGGCAGGCCGGGGTCTCCTCCCTCCCGATCCGGTGCAGGTGCGTTCCGAAACAGCCGTGTCCGGACAACACCTGCACCAGACGGAACGAGAGGAAACCGTGGGACCGCTCGAGCCAGCCCTGCAGGACCGGACCGAGCGCGTCCAACGTGCGGCGGCCGAAGGCGGCGGTGGCGAGGTCCTCCGTCCAGTGGAGGACGATGGCGTCCCTCGCCTCCCGCCGCACGGCCTCCCGCTCCTCGGCGACGGGGCGCTCCCCGAGCGCCCTCCGCTGCGCAGTCCACTCGTAGACTCTGGCCAGCACCCAAGCCTCCAACTCCCAAGGAGGGGTGCCGGCCAGAGCGCACGCCGCCGAAAAGCCTACGGAGCGGTAGGCCCTCGCCACCCGCAGTGCAATGGCCCTTTGGGGCTTGCGGAGGGCGGTCGCATTCTCCCTCCTGTGCAGGGAGTCCGCCCAGATGGGGGCCCCGTAAAGGGCCATGCTCCTGAGGATGCCGGCATAGAGCCGCCGGCATTTCTCCTTGGGCCCCCCCAGGTTCGGGAGGAGCCACGAGAGGGCGTCAGCTGCTTTCAACAGGCGCGTCGACAGCCCGCTGAAATGCGGGCCGAAGCGCCACCTGTCGTCCAGCACCAGACCCAGATACTTCATCTGGGGCTGGACCGCTATCCTGACGCCCTCCACGACAATGTGGGCGTCGGGAGGGCAGCGCTGCCGAGGCCCGCGAAAGAACACGGCCTCGGTCTTCTGCAGCGCCACCCTCAATCCCAGGCGGCGGATCCTCTCTGCGACCAAGGATCCGCCAGCCGAGGCCAGACAGGCCGCCTCCGCAAAGCTCCTCCCCCGGGCAGTGAGGAGAGTGTCATCCGCGTAGCAGATGACACTCGTACCCTCAAGGAGGGCCCCCCTCAGGAGCCAGTCGAACCCGATGTTCCACAGGGGTGGCCCCAGCACTGACCCCTGCGGAACACCGGACTCTGCGCCGTACCGCCTCACCGTGGCCGTCTTGTCCACGAGGAGGACCTCTCGGCCCTCCAAGTAGCTGGCCAGGAGGTTTCGCAGGTATTGGGGCACCCCGTGATACCGGAGCGCCTCCAATATCGTCGAGTGGGGGACGGAGTTGAAGGCATTTGCAATGTCGAACGACACCGCCAGCACTCCGTCCCCCGCCTCCACCGCCTCCTTCACTTGGCCTTTGAGCAGGGCCAGCGCGTCGATCGTCGAACGCCCTCGACGGAAGCCGAATTGGGCGTCCGACAGATCCGGCCCCACCCCCCGCAAAAGGCCATTGAGCCGGGACGCGACGATCCCCTCGAACAGTTTACCGACCTCATCGAGCAGGACGATGGGCCGGTATGCCGATGGGGAGTCCACCGGGCGTCCCTCCTTTCGAAGGAGGCAGAGCTGCCCCTCCTTCCAGATCTTCGGGAACCTCCCAGCCGTAAAGCACGCGCTGAAGAGGTCCCGAAACCTGTCCTCCATTTGGGAGGCGGCGATCGCCACCACCCGTGCCGGGACGCCGTCTGGTCCGGGGGCCGTCTTCTTTGCGCGGAGGCTGAGGACCCCCTCGCGGAATTCCGACGCAGTCACCGGAGGCACCTCCTCCTCCGGTGGAGCCGCCCCTTGCGGGGGAGCCATCGTTGGTGGGGCGAAGTCGGTCCTGCGCGGAAACAGGGACCGGACCACCCCATCCAGCAACGCTGGCTCGAGGGTCTCCGTCAGGGGGGGACCATAGGGGCGGAGCTGGTTCCGCGCCGCCTTGTACGGTCTCCCATACGGGTCCCTGTCGAGACCCTCCAGCATCTCGGCCCTCGCCGAGTCCTCTGCAGCGCCCATTGCAGCCTTCAGGACCGTCTTCGCCTCTCGGTAAGAGGCGTAAAGGCGGTCCTCTTCCGCGGGGACTCGGTTTCGGGCGCTGCGTCGTCGGCTCCGCGTGTAGGCCCTTCTGGCCGCCACGCAGGCGCTCCGGAGACCCGACAGCTCCTCCGTCCACCAGTAGACGGCACGACGGGGAGGCGGGCGGCGAGACCGAGGCATGCTGGAGTCGCACACCTCGGTCAGGGACCCCCTGAGCCGGACCGCTGCGGCGTCCACGTCCAGGACCTCGACAGGGGGCGACAGCCAGTCCTGGAGGAAGGCCGCCTCCTCGGCAGCCTCCCGGTCCAGGCGGGTGAGTGCCCAACGCGGGAAGGGAGATTGCCCGGCGCGGGCCGTCCCCCCCCCCTGGGTGGAGATGTCGAACCGCACATATCGGTGGTCCGACAGCGTCTCCACCATCTCCACCCGCCAGTTGACGACGCGGGCGGCTAGCGCGGGGGTGGCAAACGAGACGTCCACCACCGACCCGCCGTGTTGCCGCACACACGTGTGGACCGCCCCCCTGTTGAGGAGGGACACACCGCAAGAGGCCGCCCAAAACTCGACGGCGCGTCCCCGGACGTTGCAACCTGCGGCCGGGTTGCCCCAGGCCGCCGACTTGGCGTTCAGGTCGCCCAGCACCACGACCTGGCGTGGCGCCGCCCTCCCTACGACTGCGGTGAGGACCTCGAGGAAGTCCTCAAAGTCCGAGAGAGGGCGGTTTGGGGAGAAGTAGACCCCTACCAGGGCCATGTCTCCCCACGCGGCGGCCACGTATCCCGGTCCCCTCTCTAAGAGCGAGAGGGGAGGGGAGTCCGTGGAAGACCGCGACACCAACGCCACCAAGCCGTCCCGGTCGCCCAGCCAACGGCCGGGGACCGAGTAAGGCTCGGCGACCACCGCCAAGTCCACCAACCACTCAGCCATGGTCTGCATCAGCAGATCCTGGGCTGCCCTGCAGTGGTTGGCGTTCGCCTGGAGGATGCGATGTTCGACCCTATCCATCGATGGACATCGCACCCCCCTCCGCAGCCACCGTCGCAGGAACGACGGTGCTCTTGGCAGCCGCAGCAGGACCGGTCGGCGCCTGCGCTTTGCCCCGCTTAGGGGGAGGATTGCAATTCCTCCCCTTCATTATGTGGCCTGCCGGGCAGCCACTGGCGGCACACACCGCGCAGTGCGGCGTGGCGGCCTCGCAGGAGGCGGCCTTGTGGCCCTCCTTGCCGCAGCGAAAGCAGGTGTCCGTCCTGTCGACTGTGGACGGACACAGGGGCCGGGTGTGTCCGATGCCGAGGCACCGGAAACACCGGAGAGGCTGTTCTTCGAGCGCCCGAACCGCACCCGAGCTGAACCCGACCGTGAGCCGTCCCTTGGCAAGGACGGCTTTGGCGGCGGCGATTGGGCACTCGAGGCGTATGGTGCCCATGCCGCCGCGGCCGGGCCTTATGGCCCTGCCTTGGACCGCCGCGATGCCGCAGCCCCCTACCGCTGCGACCGCCGCCACCACCTCCTCCTTGGTGACGGAGTCGTCCAAGTCGGCCACCTCTATGGCCGCCGACTTGACCGGCCGGGCCACCTTGGCCGAATCGGCGATCGCCTCCTGCAGCTTGGCTGCGAAGAGGTCGGCATGGGCACTCCCCTCCGCCCCCGGGAACTCGAAGATTCGAGCCCCGGCCTGCGTCTTGCGGCAGGTGACGCTGCCGATCCCCAAATGGGCGGGGTCGGCATTGGCACGCGCCCGCACCAAGACGGACGCGTACGTCTCCCCCCGTTCCGCAGCCTCTGCGGTGAGCGTCACCACGACGGCTGCGGTTTTCGGGGGGACCAGCCGCCCCTTTCCTCTCCCTCTCCCTTTCGCCGTCCCCTTTCCCTTGCCGGTCGTCTGCGACTGGGTGGGAACGGTGGCGGCGCGGACGGCAGGGACGGCCGTCGCCGACTTCTTGCCCTTCCCCTTCCCCTTACGGACCACCTCCGTCCACTCGTTGGACGGGGTCGTCGAGGGGAGGAGGAGGGCGTCTTCCGCCTGGGCGGAGGTGGACGGTACCGGCTCGCGCTGCGCCGCATCCGCCGCAAGCGGCGGCCGGAGGCGCTTCTCCGGTAGGAGCCGGTCCTCTATTCCTGCAATGCAGGCTCTCGTGAAGGCCCTCTCCTCCCGTACTACCTTGCGGATAATTTCCTCAAGGTTGGGGGAGGGGCCCTCTGCCGCAGGGCTCGTTTTGGCCTGTTGTGGCCGGGCCGTGGCCTCAGCCAGCTTCTGATGAAGCTGGCTGACCTCCGACTGCAGGCGATCCACCTTCGCCTGCAGTTGCCGCGTCTCGTCGGAGGCCTTACGCTTTACAAGCTCCGCGACGACACCGCGCATGCTTGCGGCCCGGCACTTCAGGGCCTTTTGCAAGGTCCCCTTTAAGTTAGAGGACTTAGAGGCGACCTCGCAGATCTCCTCCTCGTCCTCCTCCGCCATTTTCTCTAGCTCTGCTAGAGAGTGGTCCGCGTATAGGACGCGGGACGCACCGTACCCGGCCTTAGCCCGGGCTACGTGCGCCCGCTTCTCCCTGGCGGCAACCCGCTCCTCCAGCTCCCGCTGTAGCTGATCCCGCCGGGCCAGGTCCAGCTGGCGTTGGGCGTTCGCGAGCCCAACGACATGGGTCTCCGCGGCCACCGTCGGCTTTTTAGCCTTCGGCACCCGCGTCGACCCCGAGGCCGAGGAGCCCTCGGACCCACCACTGAGGTGGGTTCGCTTTCGCGATCGGGAGTCGTCCAAGTCCGACACACTGACAAGTGAGTCGTTGTCGGACGAGTCCTCCGCCGTTCCAAATAGGCTCGCCGCAGAAGGCGCACGGCTAGCCTCTGACGCCGAAGCGTCTGAGGGTTGGCCCTGAGAAGGGCCTTTGGTTTGGCCCTGAGAAGGGCCTTTTTTCTTTAAAAATCGCCCGAAGGCATCCCGCATAGGGCTCGACATACTTTCCAACAAATTCGCAGACGCACAAGGCAGTAGAATAAAATAAAATCGCAACGAATGCACAGTGCACTTTGGCCGTACCCAGTCTGCCACTCCGTTACGGTGGTCAGAGCTGGGCCGTTTCCAGGGGACACGACGAGGACGTAAGCACTGTGGGGTGGTCCCCCAACCTAACCTAACCTAACCTAACCTTTTTTTTTTTTTTTTTTTTTTTTTGTTTGCGCTGGGAAAAAATGCATTACGCATACCCTCCCATCGGGGGATGGGGGGCTATGTGGGACTCCCCGGGCTGTCCCGGTATACCCACTAAAATAACCCAGCGATACTCCCGCTTCGTCCTAGTGGCGGGGGACTGGGAAACCGGCAAAGCCTTGACGTCCAGTCCTCCGCCGACGATTGCCCACCAAGGCGGACCCCTCACGCCCCCCCCGTGGGGAGGGGGAGGGGCCCGGGAGTAACAGACAAAGGTGGTGATGGGTGCAATGCGGGCGAAGGCACCCCCGTGCCTGTCGCCCGCCCATCGCCACCATGAGGAGGGAGAGGGCGGCGCCTTCTCCGACCCCTTCGTCTGCGGAGCGGCGCAGCGAGAGGGTCATCCCCCCGCGCGCGCTCCGCCTCCTCCTTTTGCGAGATTGCGTCCTCGCAAAAGGAGGCTACTGCTGCTGCCCAGGCCCCCTCGCTCCCCAGCATGGCGTTGACCACGCCGGGAAGCGAGAGGTCCTGTCCGATCACCGGACCAGGGCGGTTTGGGGAGAAGTTGACCCCTACCAGGGCCAACTCTCCCCACGCGGCGGCCACGTATCCCGGTCCCCTCTCTAAGAGCGAGAGGGGAGGGGAGTCCGTGGAAGACCGCGACACCTGGATGCGATGTTCGACCCTACCCATCAGTCGGACATCGCACCCCCCTCCGCAGCCACCGTCGCAGGAGCGACGGTGCTTTTCGCAGCAGCAGCAGGACCGGTCGGCGCCTGCGCTTTGCCCCGCTTAGGGGGAGGATTGCAGTTCCTCCCCCTCATCATGTGGTCTGCCGGGCAGCCACTGGCGGCACACACCGCGCAGCGCGGCGTGGCGGCCTCGCAGGAGGCGGCCTTGTGGCCCTCCTTGCCGCACCGGAAGCACGTGTCCGTCCTGTCCACCGCGGACGGACACAGGGGCCGGGTGTGTCCGATGCCGAGGCACCGGAAACACCGCAGGGGCTGCTCCTCGAGCGCCCGGACGGCACCCGAGCTGTATCCGACGGTAAGCCGTCCCTTGGCAAGGACGGCTTTGGCAGCGGCGATTGGGCACTCTAGGCGGATGGTGCCCATGCCGCCGCGGCCGGGCCTTATGGCCCTGCCTTGGACCGCCGCGATGCCACAGCCCCCTATCGCTGCGACCGCCGCCACCACCTCCTCCTTGGTGACGGAATCGTCCAAGTCAGCGACCTCTATGGCCGCTGACTTGACCGGTCGCGCCACCTTGGCCGAATCGGCGATGACCTCCTTTAGCTTGGCGGCAAAGAGGTCCGCATGGGCACTCCCCTCCTTCCCCGGGAACTCAAAGATGCGAGCCCCGGCTTGCGTCTTGCGGCAAGTGACGCTGCCGATCCCCAGTTGGGTGGGATCGGCATTCGCACGCGCCCGCACCAAGACGGACATGTAGGTCTCCCCTCGGTCCGCAGCCTCCGCGGTGAGAGTCACCACGACGGCCGCGGTTTTCGGGGGGACCAGCCGCCTCTTTCCCCTCCCTTTCGCCGTCGCCTTTCCCTTGCCGGTCGTCTGCGACTGGCTGGGAGCGGTGGGGGCGCGGACGGCAGGGACGGCCGTCGCCGACTTCTTGGCCTTCCCCTTGCGGACCACCTCCGTCCACTCGTTGGACGGGGTCGTCGAGGGGAGGAGGAGGGCGTCGTCCGCCTGGGCGGAGGTGGACGGTCCCGGCTCGCGCTGCGTGGCATCCGCCGCAAGCGGCGGCCGGAGGCGCTTCTCCGGTAGGAGCCGGTCCTCGATACCTGCAATGCAGGCTCTTGTGAAGGCCCTCTCCTCCCGTACCACCTTGCGGATGATGTCCTCAAGGTTGGAGGGAGGGCCCTCTGCTGCAGGGCTCGTCCCGGCCTGTTGTGGCCGGGCCGTGACCTCAGCCAGCTTCTGATGAAGCTGGCTGACCTCCGACTGCAGGCGATCCACCCTCGCCTGCAGTTGCCGCGTCTCGTCGCTGGTCTTGCGCTGCACCAGCTCCGCGACGACACCGCGCAAGCTCGCGGCTCTACATTTTAGGGCCTTCTGCAGGGTGCCCTTCAGGTTGGAGGACTTAGAGGCGACCTCCACAATCTCCTCCTCGTCCTCTTCCGCCATCCTCTGCAGCTCCGCCAATGACCGGTCCGCGTACAGAACGCGGGACGCGCCGTACCCGGACTTGGCCCGGGCGACTTGCGCCCGCTTTTCCGCGGCAGCGACCCGCTCCTCCAGCTCCTGCTGGAGCTGAGCACGCCGAGCCAGATCCAGCTGGCGCTGGGCGTTCGAGAGCCCAACGACATGGGTCTCCGCGGCCACCGTCGGCCTTCCAGCCTTCGGCAACCGCGTCGACCCCGAGCCCGAGGAGCCCTCGGACCCACCACTCCGGTGGATGCGCTTCCGCGATCGCTCGATGGAGTCGTCCGCGTCCGACACAGTCAGTATCGAGTCGTCTGACAACGACTCGTCCGCCGTTGCGAAGAAGCTGGCCGCAGAAGTCGCGCGGCCAGCCTCTGACGCCGAAGCGTCGGATTGGCCCTGAGAAGGGCCTTTTGGTTGGCCCTGAGAAGGGCCTTTTGGTTGGCCCTGAGAAGGGCCTTTTGGTTGGCCCTGAGAAGGGCCTTTTGGTTGCTTCGAAAAGCGCCCGCAGGCATCCCGCATGGGGCTCGACATAATGATCTCCCAGCAGGTTCGTAGACAACAAGGCAGTTAAAATAAAATATGGTAGCTACGAATGCACAGTGCACTTTGGCCGTACCCAGTCTGCCACTCCGTTACGGTGGTCAGAGCTGGGCCGTTTCCAGGGGACACGACGAGGACGTAAGCACTGTGGGGTGGTCCCCCAACCTAACCTAACCTAACCTAACCTAACCTAACCCAGTAACCGATAAAACATCGCACGATCAACATCAGCTCCGCGAAAAAAATTCACAAAAATTCGACGCGTTGAGCTACGTACGCGAAAAAGTTATTAGTGGAATTGTGCAGTGCCAATTCATCAGGACAAGTGTGCGCAAGTCTCTACCTCCACGGGTTCAGGAGCAGGACCCCCGCAACTTCAGCAGCGGATATCTCACCAAAGGTCAGTCGAGTCGGCCTGCAAACACTACTCCAGAGAGTCGCGGCAGAGGTCTATTTAACAACGTAAAGACCAGGAAAATCGGAGCAGCGGTCTGGGATTTATTAAGGTGCGAAAGTACACCAAAACACGTGGTTTTAGAGGAAAATAACCTCAATCTAACCTCACTTTGGTACCACGTTGTTTTAATACCACGAGGCGTGACGTACAGCCAGTCATCCCAGCCCTTACTGGAGACTCCGAAGCCGGCCGAGGAATCTGCCTGCAGACCAGACATCAGTGAGACGACTCCACAATCCATCACCAGGTAAGCCCCGAGGGAACTCCTAAACCCCTAGTCCTATCCCCCCCGAGTTTGGACTCATCTGACTCGGGACTTCAAGCCCTTACCCCCCCCCCCCTCTTTCCACATCACTCCTCTTCCACCCCCCCCCTTTTTTTTTTTTTTTTTTTCATATCCCACCCCCCCCCCCCCTTTTTCATATCCCACCCCCCTCCCGCTGCCGTAAACCCCTACCCCTTGCCCCGCTAGTTGCCGACCATACCCCCTCCCCTCCTGTTTGCTACCTCACCCCCCCTCACCCCAAATCTTCTTCCCACGAAACACCCCCCCCCCGACCCCCCCTTTCCTCACCCCCCCCTCACCCCTAAATCTTCTCCCCGCGAAACCCCCCCCCCCCCCCCCCCCCCTTCCCCCCTCGGAGCTACCTCACCCCCCCGCGGCCTAACTTCGTCCCCGTTGGAGCTAGAAAGCCGTGCTTGGGCTCATTTTGAAGGGCGCAAAACGCTCTTTAATCTGGCCCCGCCAGAATCCTGAAATCAGCACACCGTTCAGCCGTACACCCAGTAACACCAGGGAATTCCACCGAAGACCACCATCAGCGTACACACAGGGCTCAAACCATCTGAGCCCCGAGCAGTTATCGGACTCCTCACCGGACAGCAGACGCAGACCACCAGCGGCACCATCCGTGAGTCCATCTAATTATAAGGAAAAAAAAAAAAAAAAAAAAAAAAAAAAAAAAAAAAAAAAAAAACAGTAATAACACACATCTAAGTATACGCTCATAACACATAACAGGCATAGTACTTTAGTTTTAATCTAGTATAAAGTAATAATAATTAATTAACCCTAACCAAACCTTACCTTAACCCACCCATTCTAACCCTAACCTAACCCTAACTTAACTTAACCCTAACCAACCTAACCTTGACCCAACATAACATAAACGAACTAACACAAACAAAAATAATAACAGACATATAAAACCAGTAACTTCCACCCTACAAGTATGACTTCAAATCAGCCCACCACATCCCGTAAAATGACCACGGAGGCCGTAAAAGCCCCGAAATCCCTTAGGGAAAAAGTGCTCAAGAATACGGCTAAGTCTGTGGTCTCGGAGAAGTCGGCGCGTCCTTCACAGAGGTCTCAGCCGCCGAGGGCGGCGTCGGAGCCGGATGCCACGAGCATAGTTCCGCCGCCGCCTTCGGCGGCTGAGGCGCCTGAGACGTCTCAGACGGAGGACCGCAGGAGAATATCAGAAGTCATCATAAACTGGGAGCAATGTGGTATTTCCCCCCCCCACCAAATCATCTCGGACGAAGAAAGCTCGGTGGCCTCGACAGTCAGTCAGGCCGACCGTCCCGGTAGTGGACGGCCGAGTCTTCTCTACAGAACGCCGAAGAGGGGAACGGGAGTGGAGATGGATTTGGCCACCAGAGAAGCAAACGACCTCCTTCAGAAGGGGAAGGAAGCACTGGAGGCAGCCGGCAATATGAAGAGGGAGTGCAAAACCACAGCCCATGAGTGCCTACAGGGTCTGTACGAGACGGCCCTCTCACTCGCAGACTCGAGAGCTCGCCACAAATACAATCTCGAGAAGGAGCGCTCTCGACACGCGCAAGAACTTGTGCGCGTCGAGAGAGCTCACACTCGAGAATTGATGGCCATGAAGGTCGAGCTCTCCCTCATGCGTTCGGACGTCTCGGACACCAAGAAGGAGGCTAAAGGGATCCGGGAATGGCTGGGTCACGAAACCCTTGAGGCCTTCAAGGGCATCAAGGAGGTGAAGGACGAGGTCGCAACCGCGGGCCAAAGGAACATAAAGGAGCACGAGAGGACCAGGCTGGAAGGCGCAAGAGCCCCGGGAGATCCCAAGTGGGAGACAATGGGGGCCAGCCTAACACGCCTTGATACGAATGTGACCAGCGTATCCAACCAGCTCGATGTGCTCCGGAAGGCCCTTGAAAGGCTCAAAGAGGACCTCGCCCGGCCAAAAGACATGAGCACGGACCCGGACCCGAGCAGCCGGGAGACAGGCCTCCTACTCACCACCGCAAAGTTCGAGGAGGCCTTTGAGGCACTAAAACTCCAATTGCAGAGTATTGCAAACAGGCCTGTGACTCCCCCCCCACCCCCACAACCTGAAATTAACATCACCCAACACCTCAAACCCATCTCGGAAAGGCTGGAAATAGTTTCCGCTGACCTCCGCGTACTGCGCGACAAAGAGCCGCCAATCCAGGCGCCCCCGGCGATGAACCTGGAGGCGGAGCTCGCAGTCGGCGAGGTCAAAAAGACACTCAAGAACATACAGCAAGGGGTAGCAGACCTGAGCAGGATGGATAGGCCGACTCAACAACAGCAGGGTCCCAAAACCTTTGCTCAGGTTGCCAGCACACCCAAGCCCCCCAAACCACCAACACAACCCAACCACACCCTGATCGTTTCGTCCACGAACCCCCAGCACACTGGGGAAAACGTGATCGAGAGGATCAGGACCGCCTTGGACCTCAAAACGAGCGGAGCCCGAGTCGACACGGTCCGGAAAGCGCGCAACCAGAAGGTGGTCCTGAGGTGCGCAAGCAAATTGGACCTAAACATTATAAAGGGCCAGTTTCAGACAAACACAGGGCTCAAGGTCCAGGAGCCGAAACCCCTAAACCCCCTAGTATGCATCAGGGGAGTGCTGTCCAGCTACAGCGACGGGGAGATCGTCGATCTTCTTAAAGCGCAGAACAAACACCTTCTGCAGAACGTCGCTGTGGATGGGCAGACTCTAAGGGTGCGATACAGGAAGCGCGCGAGAAACCCCCATGAGTGCCATCCTGTACTGGAGCTCTCCCCGGAGCTCTGGAAATGTTACACGCAGGCGCAGAAAGTCCACGTGGGAATTAAGCGGTGCTCTATTGAGGACCAGTCCCCCCTCGTTCAGTGCACAAAGTGCCTTGGATATGGACATAACAAGTCCATATGCAAGGCCGTAACAGAACTCTGCAGCTATTGCAGTGGAGAGCACAATATAAGGGACTGCCTCGCAAGAGCTGATGGCAAACAGCCCACTTGCGTAAACTGCAAGGTAGCACACAGGACGGACAGCGACCTGGCACACACAGCTTTCAGCGAAGACTGCCAGGAACGCCAAAAATGGGATGGTATAGCGAGATCGCGCGTCTCCTATTGCTAAGGGCGACAATGACACTCAAACCAGCCAACCAGTCACCCCTCAAAACGCAACAAGACCGACAGCAAGATTGAAGTTCATCCAGGTCAATCTTCAGCGCTCCAAGCTGGCCACAGAAGAACTCCACTTGGCGGCTCAGGCAAAGGGAGTTTCGGTAGCACTTGTTCAAGAGCCCTATGTAGGAAGAACAGGTGTAATGAAACAAAGCCCTGGCACACAGGTCATCCAGTGCAGCCTCAACCGCCAGAAACCAGTAAAGGCGGCGATCGTTGTGTTCGGGAACAGCCTGGAGGTCATCCACGACCCTCAGCTTGTGACCGAGAACATCGCTGCCGTCTTGCTGAAGGCGGGACAGCTCAGCTTTGGAGTACTGTCGGTCTATTTTGAGGGCGACCAGGAAATCGAACCCTACCTTTCCGAGACACACCACACCATACAAAAACTACACACAAATAACATTCTGGTCGGAGGGGACATAAACGCATGGAGCCAGTGGTGGGGAAGTGTATCCGAAAACCATCGCGGGGCAGCGTACAACTCATTCCTCAATGAGCGGGATCTCCACATCCTGAATATGGGCCAAACACCGACGTTCGAGACCTACAGGGGAGACAGGTGGTGCACAAGCATCGTCGACGTGACGGTATGCAGCCTGTCGCTGCTAGGCAAGGTCGAGGAGTGGCGGGTTGAAAGGGGTCTAACGACTTCAGACCACAACGCGATAACCTTCTCGATGCGCTTAGAAAAGGCCTTAGAACCTTTGAGGCCGATCTCGACGCGCATCTATAACACCAAGAAGGCAAAGTGGTCCGAATTCAACACACACTTCAAGACCAGCCTGGCGGAAGGAGACATAACACCAACTAGAGTCTCGGACGTCTCGAGACCTGAGGATCTGGAGACAATCATCACATTATACACACAGAACATCCACCGCTCATGCGAGGTAGCGATCCCAAAACTGGGGTTGCCTAAACGTGACGCGAAGCCCCCATGGTGGAATCCTTCTCTGGACCGTCTCAGAAGAGATGCGATGACGAAGAAGAGAAGGATCCGGAATGCAGCCGCTAGCCGGAGACACTTCACCATCCAGGAATACACACAAGCAAAGCAGACATACACCACAGCAGCAGCGGAAGCAGCCACTGCCAATTGGAAGGAGTTCTGCTCGAAGCAGGACCGAGAGAGCATGTGGGACGGCATCTACAGGGTACTAAGGAAGACAGCCAGAAGACAGGACGACGCGCTCCTGAGAAATACCGCGGGCGAGACGCTCAGCCCACAGCAATCGGCGGATCTACTGGCAAAAACCTTCTACCCCGACGACTCGACGGATGCCGAAGAACCATACCACACGGCCCTTAGGAGGCTAGCGGAGGAGGATAACCCAACAGGACTGTCAGCCGATGATCCACCTTTCACGACCGCGGAGCTGGAATTGGTTCTCCAAGACCAAAATCCGAAAAAAGCCCCCGGTCCCGACGGTTTAACGGCTGACATCTGCACAGCGGCAATAAACTGCGATAGGGAGGTGTTCTTAGCGATAGCCAACAGGTGCTTGTCGCTGTCACACTTCCCGAAGCAGTGGAAGGTCGCCCACGTGTGTATCCTCCGCAAGCCAGGAAAGGACGACTACACTAGCCCAAAGTCGTACAGGCCAATAGGCCTGCTCTCGGTCCTAGGAAAAATCGTCGAGAAGCTCCTAGTAGGCAGACTCCAGTGGCACTTCCTCCCGACACTTAACACGAACCAATATGGCTTCATGCCGCAGCGCGGAACCGAGGACGCCCTCTATGCTCTAATGGGCCACATACGAGCCGAAATCAAAGCCAAAAAGATCGTGCTTTTGATATCATTGGATATAGAGGGGGCCTTCGACAACGCGTGGTGGCCAGCACTCAAAAAACAAATGGTAGTCAAGAACTGTCCCAAAAACATCTACGCTCTCGTCGCCTCATACCTGGAAGACCGGAACATCAGGGTCAACTACGCCAGAGCGACTAGCGAGAAGGGTACCACGAAAGGATGCGTCCAGGGCTCAATCGCCGGACCGACGTTTTGGAACCTTATCCTAGACTCGCTCCTACACAAGATGGCTAGTATAGGGGTATACTGCCAAGCCTTCGCGGACGACGTCGTCCTAGTTTTCTCGGACCACACAGCCGGTCCCCTGCAGCAAGCAGCCAACAGCACGCTCGACATAATATCGGAATGGGGCGTCCAAAATAAGCTACGTTTCGCCGCGCACAAGACCAACGCGATGGTGTTAACGAGAAAGCTGAAGTACGACATTCCGGTACTGCACATGTCGGGCACGCAGCTGGACCTGGTCGAAGAGGTCAAGCTGCTGGGCCTCACAATAGACTCCAAACTCACTTTCAACGCGCACGTGTCTGCAACCTGTAAAAAGGCGGCAGACATCTACAAGCAGCTCGCATGCGCGGCGAAGGTGACCTGGGGTCTCAACAAAGAGATTATTAGGACGATATATGTGTCGGTGATAGAGCCCATCGTGATGTATGCAGCGAGTGCGTGGGCCCCTGCAGCAGAGAAGCTGATGACAAGAAATCAGTTTGACTCACTGCAGAGGGGCTTCGCGCAGAAGATCTGCAAAGCATACCGCACGGTGTCTCTGACATCGGCACTTATCCTGTCAGGCCAACTCCCCCTAGACCTCCGGGTAATCGAGGCAGCAACATTATTCAAGATCAGGAAAGGACATTCCAGAGAGTTCATACCACCGGGCCGTGAGCTGGAGTGCGACGTGCACCACTCCAAGAATCCTCACCCAGCGCTACTCACAACAACAGAGTACACGCGCCTAGAGGACCTGACTCCCGAAACCCTGGAAACCCACCAAGTAATCGGTCCCCAAATATACACCGATGGCAGCAAGATAGAGGGGAAAGTCGGCGCTGCCCTAACTTGGTGGGAAAACGGGAAGGAGACCAGGTCCAGCACCTTTGGCTTGGAGCCTCACAACACAGTCTTCCAATCGGAAATGTACGCTCTCTTCAGAGCTGTCAGGATGGTGAGAGAGTCCAGGGCGGCCTCCGTAAGCATTTTAAGCGACTCAAGATCGTCACTTGACTTGCTGAGGAGACCGTCTGTCACTCACCACTTGGCACTCCAAATTAAGAGAAGCGTCCGTGAGATCAGAGAGGAGGGCAGAGATGTGAGGCTCTTTTGGCTCAAGGCCCACGTGGGAACTGCCGGAAATGAGAGAGCGGACGAGCTGGCAAAGGAGGCAGCTCTAACGAAAGAGACAGCAGACTACGACAAGGTCCCCGTATCGTTCGTGAGGAGGAAGATACGGGAGGAGACTATAAGGAAGTGGCAAGCGCGATACGAGTCCTCAAGCACAGGAGCGGTCACAAAGGTGTTCTTCCCAGACGTCCTAGCGGCGAAAAGGACACTTAGAGACGCAGTTCTCACACCAATCCACGTGCAAGTCCTAACAGGACATGGAGGATTCTCAGCGTATCTCCACCGCTTCCATCTCAAAGATAGTCCCTCGTGCGTCTGTGACCCCAGCTGCGAAGAAACGGTCTGGCACCTGCTCTTCGAATGCCCTAGGTTCGCCCACGACAGAATGGAGCTGGAAGTAAAGCTAGAAACCCAGCTAAGCCAGTCTACACTCCACACCATCATGGGGAGACCGGCTACTAGGACACCATTCTTGGCATTCGCGAGCAAAGTTGCTACGGTCGCGGCAGGGGCTAACAAAACGGACGCAACCTTGTCTAGTCGAAACCGACTACCACGAACCACCACACCAGCAACCACCACAACAACAACAACAACACCCATCATAGCACAAACCTCTCACACAAACACTAACCAACAACTAGCAACTACATTACAACAACCAGCAGCAACACAAACAGCGGCAGCAGAAGCCAGACCTCAACCAGCTCCCAACATCATGTCCACCACGCAGTTCCTGGCGTGCGGAGGAGACGGAGTCCCAGGAGTCAGGCTGCGAGGAGTCGCCCTGTTTATGAACAGAGAAGGAGAAAGGCTGGGCATAAGTTTCTGCGTAGGCTCAAGCCGACCTGCGGCCCGCATACCAATCTCACCAGGCCTTGCCGCCCTGATCAACGGAAGCACCACTAAAACGAGCATGAAAGGCAGTAAGTATGCTGCACTGCCTCAAGTGGAAGTAGCCTCTCACCGATGCCGTCTAGTGCGATTCAAAGGGAAGACGATCGCACTACTCGAGTGGGGAGAGGAGAATCCATTTGTTCAGGCGAGCTCACTGCTACAGAGGATCAGGGAGGCAGGTGATTACACGGCAGCAACGGCCCGAACCATAAGTGTGGACGCGATGACGGTCGAAGGAGAGAGAGGAGACGTCGCAGACCGCTTTGGCTGTCTAAAGGCCTCAGAACACCACGAGGTAGTCGTCTATGAGGACAGAGGGGAAACTCTGAGCTTCCTCAAAGCCCCTAGACAACCAACAGCCAACGCGACGAGCCCCACGACAAACCCGACCAGCCAGAGCGGTTCGGAGAGGGCCCAGCAAAAGGCAGCCGCCGAAAAAGCTGCAAAGGAGCAGAGCAAAACTACTAGCCCGGAGGACCGGGCAAAGTCGAGGAGTCGCCTGGAAGCCTTCGGCACTTTCCTTACCGCTCTGCTCCCAAGCACCAGCCGTGTTTCACCAACTCACAGGCAGGAAACGGCAGTGGAGAGGTTCTTCAAGAAAAAGCCTAAGGAACCAACCCAGCAGAAGCCTACGCCCACAAGAGCCGATAAAGGGCAAGTCAGCCCGCCGACCCTCGCAGTAAGCCTGGGCACCACGGACCACGTGAAGAGCGCTTTCCTCGAGTATGTAGCAATCGTGAGAGCGACCAGGGAGGTCAATCTCATGACATGCAGGAAGATCCTGCAGACTTTCCAGAGAGATACAGAAGGTCTGCTAAGGGTACTACTCGAGGAAGCAGGGGCAGCAGTGTACGACAACGTCAACTCTCACGTCATCAAAGGGGAGATGACGGGGTCGTACATGGCAGCCTATAGCGCGAAGAGCGGGTTCGTGGCCCTGGACGAGGAAGAAACGGAGCGCTCAGGCAAAATTAAATTCAGAGCACAGAAAGACGACCCGATACTGGTCACCGCCAAATGTACCAAAATCATGCTGGACGATAAGATCCTTGAAATGGCGCAATCCATTTTGGGGACTTCAGAAATCCCAGCATCTCAGGAAAGTTGGGCGGTGCCCAAGATCAGGTGGGTAAACGGAGTTCCGGGTTGCGGTAAGACAACCTGGGTGGTAAAAAACTTCGATGAGGAGAAGGACGTTGTAGCCACCACGACAACCGAAGCTGCCAAAGACCTCAGAGGAAAGCTTGCGCGCCGCTTAGGCGACCGAGTCAAGACAAAGGTGCGCACTATGGCCTCAATCTTAGCCCAAGGGTTCAGGAGCCAAGACAAATGCTACCGTCTCACGGTAGACGAGGCTCTAATGAACCACTTTGGGGCCATAGTTATGGCAGTAAAGTTGTCTGGTGCAAGCGAGATTGTCCTCATCGGAGACGTGAACCAGCTTCCATTTTTGGACAGAGAGAACCTATTCAAGTTAAGGTATACCCGTCCGAACCTGGTGGCTGGTATCACCCAGGAGCTGCTCTGCACGCACCGAAACCCGATGGATGTGGCATTTGCACTGAGCGAGATATACTCCGGTATATACTCCTCCAAATCGTCGTTGTCGCGGGTCCATTCCCTGAGGGTGAAAGGTTACACGGGAGCGCAAATACCAAGTACCGCCCCAAACACCCTGTTCCTTGTTCATACGCAAGAGGAGAAAGCCTCTCTTGTGAGCAGGGGATTCGGGTCTGGCGAAGGGTCGCGCACGTTGACCATACACGAGGCTCAGGGGTTGACCTACGACAACGTAATTATCATCAACACCAAGTCCAGGAGGCTCCAAATTCATGACAGCGTCTCCCACGCGGTAGTGGCGGTGTCGAGACACACGGTCAGTTGCGTCTATTACACCGACGACGCCGACGACGCCACAGCCCGTTTCGCAAAGAGAGCGATGGATGCGCCGACTAAAACGGTCATCGATTATAATTTAAAGATGGCCATGCAGCACCGAGACGCAGTTGTCGTGGAAGCTCTGCTCAGGCTAGCGAAGTCCCTGGTCAGCAAACCCCACCTAACCACCTAAACACCACGAACAGTCCCTATCCACCCACAACCCACTTACAACACTAACAAAAAATAAGATTAACTGTACAAGTAGATAAGCCCATATAACCCATAGCAGTATCTAGAATAATAAGTAACTAAGGTAAATGTAAAACAAGTTATAATAATAAAATTAAAAAAAAAAAAAAAAAAAAAAAAAAAAAAAAGTAATAATACTAATAAAGATAACAGTGACAATATATTACAAAAAAAAAAAAAAAAAAAATATACATATATATATAATAATAAAAATAATACATTGTTAACATTAAGTAGAATAAGTATAGAAAATTAAGAATCTTAACTAATTTGGAATAATAAACAAAATGTATTTTTAATTTTAAGTTAATAATAACGAAAATTGTATTAATAAAGCATGAGCATGTGTGTGGAAAAAAAAAAAAAAAAAAAAAAAAAAAAAAAAAAAAAAAAATCACAATAGTTTAAGTTTAAGATGGACTCACGTAGATTTTAAGATAAGCATTCTTAGTATTAATTTGTCCGACGGGAGTACCGTCACTGTTCCCCAAATAAAGAAAACAATGTAAACAAATTAAATAAGTAAACAAGGGCGCGGACCACCAAGTCCGCGGTAATTTCTTTTATTAAAAAAAAAAAAAAAAAAAAAAAAAAAACCTAACCTAACCTAACCTAACCTAACCTAACCTGAGCGAACCTAACCTGAGCGAACCTAACCTGAGCGAACCTAACCTGAGCGAACCTAACCTGAGCGAACCTAACCTGAGCGAACCTAACCTGAGCGAACCAAAGCTAATAAATTTTAAAAAATTAATACACGAACAGAATAAATCGACAGACATTCGCATAATTTTACAATAAATTTTTCTCGGCAAAATTAAACCCCCCCCCCCCCCCCCCCCCCCCGCCCCCACCGGGATTTGGTTTTTTTTTTTTTTTAATCGTTCGGGTGGATCACCTACATAACCTACATAATTGAGACTGAAAGGGGGTCTGAAAAATTCGAAGTGGGGCTACTAGGGCATGTGGGGTATCATATGAAAGAGCGCAGTTTGCACATTCTCAAACCTTTTTTATTTCTTTTTTGGGCTGCATAGTTTTCGACTTTTGAAGAAAAATGTAAAAAAAAAACCGATCCCCCCCTTATCTTCGAAGGTTGCAAAGAGAAAAATCTGAAATTATTCTATGTGATAGAAGTTTATGTAAAGATTACAGGAAAAATAAAACGAAGTCTCAAAAAAACACTTTTTCAGAAATCATAAACAAAAGTTACAAAAGGACTACTATCGGTCTAGAGATGGCGCTGACATAAATCTGCAATATTTTACACCGCAGTGCAGTGTTAAAATTCTCAGATGAATATAGGCCTCACCGATGTAAATTTAAAGTCAGAATGGTATGGAACCCTCGGTGCGCGAGTCCGACTCGCTCTTGCCCGGTTTTTCATTACTGACTCCTATCCTACAATTCTAATATTTTTACTACTAAATGATGAAGAAATTGCGCATTCATTGAACACAAGAATGAGGCATTGAAATGTTTTAAAGAATTCAAAGCTCAAGTGGAAAATCAAACAAAGAAGACAATCAAAGTATTAAGAAGTGACAATGGGCTAGAGTACCGCAATAGAGAATTTAACAACTATTTGAGTAGTGCTGGTGTGATACATCAAAAAACAAATCCGTATACACCACAGCAAAATGGATTGTGTGAGCGATTTAATCGCACAATCGTTGAAACAGCCAGATGTCTACTCTTTGATGCCAACCTAGGCAAAGAGTTCTGGAGTGAGGCCACCAACACCGCAGTGTATCTTCAGAATCGAAGCGTGGCTGCAGCATTGGGAAATAAGACACCGTATGAGATATGGACTGGTTGTAAACCAGATGTTAGCCACATCAGAATCTTCGGTAGTACTGCAATGGTCCATAATATAGCTAAAGAAAAGCGTAAGAAATGGGACAAGAAGTCAGAGAAATGTATTCTGATTGGATATCCAGAAAACATAAAGGGTTATAGACTGTATAATCCAGAAACAAAGACTGTATTGACTAGTAGAGATGTCATCATAGTTGAGCAGGAATCGAAATCTGAATGTCAGTTACAAGTTCAAGATCAGAGTTTCGATTCAGAGAAGGAGTTAAGATGGATGAATTCAACTCGGAAACATCATCATCAAATACAAGTTCGGATGACACATTTCAAGATGTGAATGATGAGATGTATGAACCCAGTGATCGCGAACTGGAAGATATCTCACTCAGATCTCCTATACCTACACGCGAGAGAA
Organism: Oligia fasciuncula; assembly: GCA_963082905.1. NCBI lineage: Eukaryota > Metazoa > Arthropoda > Insecta > Lepidoptera > Noctuidae > Oligia > Oligia fasciuncula. The sequence goes on along the minus strand of OY720415.1, from coordinate 10,468,648 downwards.
AGAAGCCAGATAGGTTTCATTATTCAAACCTTTGTACAGATGAGGATACGGATAGGTCCCTACGTGATGCTTTAGCTGGATCTGAAAAGGAGCAGTGGAAGAAGGCCATGGCTGAAGAGTTACAGAGTTTCAAAGATAATGATGCTTGAGAGTTGAGAAGTGCTCCACAAGATGGTAGAGTTGTTAAGAGCAAGTTTGGGTTAGTGGCGAAAGGTTTTTTCGCAAATCGAAGGTGTAGATTATACAGACACTTTTTCTCCTGTAGTGAGACATACCACTTTAAGAACGTTATTTGCTCTGCCTGTTCAACTAGGTCTTGATACAACGCATCTTGATGTTACAACTGCTTTCTTAAATGGGTCTCTTGAAGAGGATATTTATATGCAAATACCTGACCGTTTTTTTTTTTCCGAGACAGTACAGAAAGGACAAGTTCTTAAATTAAAAAAGTCAATTTATGGTCTCAAACAATCTTCAAGAGCGTGGTATAAGAAAGTGGAGGAATGTATGTTAAAAATTGGCTATGTGAAATCTAAGATAGAACCAAGTATGTTTTTGAAGTTATAGGATAAGTTAAAAACTATTGTTGTGTTGTATGTGGATGATTTCTTTATATTTTCTAATAATAGTAAAGAAACCAAATACTTAAAAGATGTTTTAGCTGATAATTTTAAAATTAAGGATTTAGGTGAAATCAAGAAGTGTCTTGGTGTAAATGTAACCATAAATAAATCCGAGAAAACAATATCATTATCGCAGGAAGATTATATTGATCAGTTAGTGCATAAATCTAATGTGACTCAATGTAAAACTGTTCAAACCCCAATGGAGACTAAGTTACAAGTATCTAAAGATGAAAATTTTGTAAATGAATTGGTTTCCTTATCAACAAATAATAGATTGTGTAACTGGGAAAATTGTAAATGTTAAATATTACTACGGGGGTTAAATATTACTACTAATTATACTACGGGTGTGGAATTGTCAACAACGCTGAGACACGTATAAATTAATTTTCAATCCTCAGTATAAACACAAAATATGAAGATCCTAACTTCAAAACTGATGGACTTTCATATAAACTTCCATCCCCTATTTCACCCCTTTAGGGGTAGAATTCCCAAAAATCCTTTCTTAGTGGATACTTACTCTTCACAAAGAACACACCCTCCAAGTTTCATGTCTCTAGGACCAGCGGTTTAGGCTGTGCGTTGATATATCAACAATCAGTCAGTCAGTTTACCATTTTATATATATAGATTGTGATAACGGGCTACTACGGAACCCTACACTGTGCGTGGCCCGACACGCACTTGGCCGGTTTTTCTTTTTTTGTTTCTGACATTACGAACATAACTTTTATAATATATTTATTTTTATTAATACCTAATTATCTTACAATTTAACTCTAAAATATACATATTATATAGTATATACAAGTATATAAAAAAAAGAAGGGAAAAGAAAAAGAGAGGAGCTCATTGGGCATCAAAAAATTAGTCCGCATCGCTGTCAATGGCATAAGTGCCCAAAAGGCTGGCAGCATTACCACGTTGGATGGCAATGCTTATTCTTTGGGCTAAAAATAGGCCAGCCCTCTGGTCACGTGATGAGTCAACCAACCGCTTGGCGATGTCCCGATATATTTGATGAGCACTCGGACCCCAAGGCCCTAGTGTTTCAACCCCAAACGGCTCAAACATATAGCTCCCAATAAGGTTGTTATATTTGCGCCGTTTGAGGTTTTCTGCTCCTGCAGCAGCCGCCCCAGCACAGCCCACCGTGCTAGGAAGATGGGATGGCGCGAGGATGTCGACACAGGTAGCATCCCACACCAAAGGCCTACCCAACTTCCAAGGCATTATGGTCATTTCATCTGGCCTCTTCCCATCGTCGCGTGCCAAGCCATTGGGTTCTAAAACAGCTGGCACCCGGCGCGGCGGCGGTGACAAGAGCCCGACGGATGATGTCGTTAATGCTGGCGTGCCGTGCCATCCGACCAGCGCTCTTGCTGCAGGATAGGCCATGGTGTCCGAGGCAGTCGACTGCTTCACCGCATTGACAGCGATGTGGAGCTCCGCAAGGAGCACCCAGACGCAAACATGTAGCGAGCCGGAATGTGGTGTCACCCAGCATAGTGCCTGTGTTGGGTGACGGTAGCGCCTGAAGCCAGAGGCCCGACTCCCATTCACCCACAGCCAGCAGGCGGGCTCGCTCAGCAGTATTGGTGGACGTATTAATAAGTTTATTCCGTACCAACCTGCAGAGCGGCTCATCCCACTGTCTCTGGGAAGACGGGTTCTCGGGCTGAACCGTGTCCGGGCAAGCCATTTTCCAGGCGTTCACTGCATCGGTCAAACACGGCACTTCAGAGTCAACCTGAGCAGGAATCAAAATTCGTGTGGTTAACTTTTCTGTGCTGTGGACCGAGGATAGGAACGCCGGTAGGCTTACGCTAGAAATTTTGCGGACGCCGAACCCACCAAAACGAATGGGTAGTGAGGCTTGCAGCCACGCGCGGTCGTCCAAAGCCACATTTAAAATGGATGTAAGAGTACTGCGAATAATATGGTCAATTTTGTCCAAAAGATGTGGCTGCTTCCATAAAGAGGAAGAGCGGAGAAAATACATAAAATTTGGACCGAAACAACAATATCTGATAAGGGTGAAAGCCGAATGTAAATTAATTTTAGAAAGCCTATCCGAAATATCGTTAAAATGTTTAATTTTTTCGTCGACAAATGGTGAAAAACTGTCTTCTAAAAACTTTTATAATTTATTCAATCAAGTTTTAATTGTTGAATACTTCAATATTAAATATCTCTTCCTGTTTGGTAGGTAATAAAATTCTATTTACCTCTTAAATAAATTGCAAACTGTAGTTTTGTATAATTTAGAAGCATTTTTTTAAATTTTGTAAATGTAAGAACCATGTTTCCGTTTATTATGATTTTTTGATGTTGACTTGAAAGAGCATGGCAGTTGAGAACGAGTCATGCTCACTTAAATGTCTCACCGATGGTGGCGCGTGTGTTGGATCATTCGGTTCCCTACAAAATGGTTGAGCTGGATGGTGCTGATCCACGCGTCATGTTCGTGAACGGGCGCCGTCGGTTGAGACTGGTCATCTCTTAACTGCCAAGACTTATTTTTACCGACTTCAAAAAAGGAGGTTATCAATTCGATACGTATGTATGTAATATTATTGGATTTGCATTATATTCACATATGATGATCTATTAGGGCTTCCAAACAAATATACAAAATTTCATAGACGTATGTATGTATGTATGTATGTATGTATGTATGTATGTATGTATGTATGTATGTATGTTTGTCCACGCATATCTCCGGAACTATTAATCGGATCGTGACCATTCTTTTTTTATTGGCTTACATTTTCTTCAACTTAGGGAACAGTGCAAGTTTCATCAAGATCGATTCAGTAATTTTCAAGATATGGACTAATACGTGTAAGTGTGACGGCCTGGCTTATTGATAAGAGCTACGGGTATAGTGTCAAAGGGAAAACATCTCAAAACCTTGGTCAAATACTAGTGCAAAAACTAAAAATTACGAAATAAAAAGTAATTTAAAAAAATTAAACCGACTTCAAAAAGAAATTAACTCAAAATTATGAAATAACTTTAATTTCGGAAGTCGGTGGCATAAAACTAAAATACAGATCCCAAGACACCGACTTCCGAAATTAAAGTTATTTCATAATTTTGAGTTAATTTCTTTTTGAAGTCGGTTTAATTTTTTTAAATTACTTTTTATTAATCTTATGTCTTGAATTGTTTCTTCATTCCTGTCTTTTTTACATTGTTCTCACATATAGAAGCAACAAGAATAATGTACCCAGGATTTTGTAATATCTTGATTTAAAAGAGTGTCCATGGAGTTTCTTGCCCGTTCTTCTCCATAGAGATCTACGCTTTGGAATGGGCAACTAGCTTCAATTTTCTGACTAACTGACAGACTATTTAATTTTGACAATTCAAAAGTGCCTGTACAAGGTTTAATTGAAATAAATTATTTGAGTTTGAGTTTGATTGCCCTGAGCTGTTAGGCAGTTTAGGGTTAGTTACACACTGCAATATATTTCGCAAACCTAGCTTGTTGCATGTCCCTCATTCCAAGTCCGCGTACAGGCAGAATTCGTATCTAATTCGTGCAAGCAGAAGTTTTAATGAACTAATTAGTGACTTAAGTGGCAGTGGGCAGGGCACATTGCTCGCAGAACAGATGGCCGATGGAGCCGAAAGGTTCTGGAGTGGCGACCACGTACCGGAAGACGTAGCGTTGGAAGGCCTCCCACAAGGTGGACCGACGACCTTGTGAAGGCCGCAGGAACCCGTTGGATGCGAGAAGCACAGAACCGGTCGAAGTGGAAGTGCTTGGGGGAGGCCTATGTCCAACAGTGGACGTCTTTTGGCTGAAATGATGATGATGATGATGATGATGATGAATTAGTGAACATGATTTGGACATTTTCAATACCAGTGTTTCTCGGCTTAAGAATTTGTTGGTGAAAAGCTTCTTTACGGAAAAGTAATTGTTAGCGTCTAAGTGGTTTCTAGTTTGTACCTATTAATCGATCGTGTTATTTTGTTATTTTGTTTCCTATTTTATGTTAGAGGTATTTTGTACCTTTTTTGTTGTCTTTTTACCGACTTCAAAAAGAAGGAGGTTATCAATTCGATACGTATGTATGTAATATTATTGGAATTGCATTATATTCACATATGACAATCTATTAGGGCTTCCAAACAAATATACAAAATTTTATAGACGTATGTATGTATGTATGTATGTATGTTTGTCCACGCATATCTCCGTAACTATTTATCGGATCGTGACCATTCTTTTTTTATTGGATTACATTTACTTCAACTTAGGGAACAGTGCAAGTTTCATCACAATCGATCCAGTAATTTTCAAGATATGGACTAAGACGTGAAAGTGTGACGGCCTGGCTTATTGATACGAGCTACGGGTGTAGTGTCAAAGGGAAAACATCTCAAAACCTTGGTCAAATTCTAGTGCAACAACTAAAAATTACCAAATAAAAAGTAATTTAAAAAAATTAAACCGACTTCAAAAAGAAATTAACTCAAAATTAAAATACAGATCCCAAGACACCGACTTCCGAAATTAAAGTTATTTCATAATTTTGAGTTAATTTCTTTTTGAAGTCGGTTTAATTTTTTTAAATTACTTTTTTTTGTTTCAAGTGTTTATTAGTGGAAACTTGTAAATGGCCTTCAGATGCATATTGTTTAAGAGCACTGTTTTATTTAGCTGTAAGTTTCCCGAACAGAATAAAATAAAATAAGCTAGGCTTGCGGCTGTTATTGTATATTGTGTATTTTTGTAACAATAACACAATATTATTTAACCACGAGCCCCTCAGTATTCTAGCCGCATATTGCACAGATCCACACTCCACAGTACTGATCCCAGTCTGACATTGTTGTACTTATCAACGTCACCGAGGTTATCTCCAGAGATTTTCAGATAAACCTTTTAATTTAAGCATAGCTATTCACAACCATACGAAAGGTTGTCAATTGCCTTGCTAACGACAGCAAAGGGGCTGTCCATTAATCACGTGAGGCTCGAAAGCGGCGTTACGTGTATTTACTTTTTCGTCAAACGGGTACAAAATCGAAAGCGGCTTGTAGTGTGACTGATTCGCCGTTGCCATGTATATAAAAAAAAAATAAGATTCTGTGTAGGTACTAAAAATACACGTGATATAGGGGGGGGGGGGGGCTTAGTCTTAAACCTCACCATGTATCACCAAGGGGGAGGGGGAGTTAAAAAATACAAAAAAAACATCACGTGATTAATGGACGGCCCAAAGAGCTGTCAGAAGATAACTCGTCTCGTGTTGGTTCTGGATGTGTCAACAGTATTTAGAGGACTTTTTTGATAACATTGATTGATGTTCGATTCGCCACGGAATCGTATCGAACGTTTGTGAATAGACATGCTCAAAGGATTTTGCAATCGACCTTTTAACTTCTTCGAAGGTTAAAACAACACAATTAACAATATTTACATCAAGTTTATTTTTACAAAATTGAGTTTTTTAACAACAGTATGTGGGTGTGTGGGTGTGTGTGTGTGTGTGTGGGGGTGGGGGTGTGGGTGTGTGTGTGTGTGTGTGTGTGTGTGTGTGTGCAAGTCTACGTCTGTGGAACAGATGGCGCGGGCGCGGGCGCGGGCCGATAGTTCTCCGTCCGCATGTCGTTGATGCCCAGCTCTTCGTTCTGCGCGAAGCTGCGCTCGTAGCGCGTCACCTTCAGCCCTGCAACAGTCAGGAACATGCAGTGATGCAGGTGTTGTGTCCACCATGTGTATCTTGATAGTACATACATTATGTACTAAGGGGAGGGGATACAGCAGCGTGTTACGTCTCGGGCAAAAAAGACTGGAATTCTGAGTGCAGCGAGAGATTCAAGCTCGCCCAAGACGAAGACACCTTTATCCTCGCGTAGAGTACTCTACGTTTCGCACCTACTGCGAGGTAATAAAAGCCTATTCGATTTTCGAATTAGTAGCTCATGAAAATGTTAAATAACTGGGGAATAAAGTTCGTGTCAAATAACTTTGCCGCAACAACAAGTAGGCAACAAATCACTGCGCAGTTAATCCTATGAATAAAACGGCAGCGCGCATGCGCGGGTTGGCGCGGCTAGGAAAGAGCCTAGCTTCAGAGCGGCAAAGTTATTTGACGCGAATTGTACACTAGTTATGTTTCATATCGTGCAATTGTATTTCGTTGATCGTGATATGAGGATGTAACGTGTAGCATGCGGAGGTAGTGTTGCGACAGTCATCATCATCATCATCATCATCATCTGCCTTTTCCTGATTCCGTCGAACCCGATGCAGTTGTTCTTCTTCTTAGCGTGTCGATGCAGTTGTTCTTCTTCTTAGCGTGTCGATGCAGTTGTTCTTCTTCTTAGCGTGTCGATGCAGTTGTTCTTCTTCTTAGCGTGTCGATGCAGTTGTTCTTCTTCTTAGCGTGTCGATGCAGTTGTTCTTCTTCTTAGCGTGTCGATGCAGTTATTCTTCTTCTTAGCGTGTCGACGCAGTTGTTCTTCTTCTTAGCGTGTCGATGCAGTTGTTCTTCTTCTTAGCGTGTCGACGCAGTTGTTCTTCTTCTTAGCGTGTCGATGCAGTTGTTCTTCTTCTTAGCGTGTCGATGCAATTGTTCTTCTTCTTAGCGTGTCGATTCAGTTGTTCTTCTTCTTAGCGTGTCGATGCAATTGTTCTTCTTCTTAGCGTGTCGATTCAGTTGTTCTTCTTCTCAGCGTGTCGATGCAGTTGATTTGATAGAAGGTGCGACAGTATCTAAATTGTACTGTTTAGTCGGTTGAGAAGCACAGAACCGGGCAAAGTGGCGGCACTTGGAGAAGGCCTATGTCCAGCAGTGGACGTCTTTCGGCTGAAACGATGGAATCAGCTGAAGGTGACTGAACGAGACTATAGAAGTTGTTTTGTTATTACGTCTGGGGGCGTTGAATGTCCCGCTAAGTGTTCATAAACGTTTATATCGCAGCTGTAGAAGCTGATTGTCGTAGTTCAAGTGTGACGTGTGGCGCCATCTACAGCGCCACATACGAACTACACTGACGTATCCTACATCGCGATATCACAGTTACCCGCGAGATTAACTTAACAATACATGCCACACCGATCTCTCATCAACCAATTTACAAATAAATATAATAATCTCTGACCTTCATCGGGCGCGTTGGGGTCGTCCGCGAGGCTCTGCACGTAGGAGTTGCCGGCCGGGTCGTCCAGCACCAGCGTCACCGCGCGCTCGCCGCGCAGCACCTCCTCCACGCGCGACACGAAGCTGCGAGCAAGCGGGTCAGACAAGCTAGGACACACTGGGACGAGAGCCGCTGGTGAACCGTGACAAGAGTTGCGTGTGGGACTGGTAAGAGTAAACTAGTCGCGAGCTCGAACTCACTGGTGGTCATGGCCAACAAGCACGCTACCGGGCGCGTCGCCGTGGCGCTGATGGTACAATGAGGTGACGTACCTGTCGAGCCGGTGTCGGTTGACGCCGGGCGCGTCGCCGTGGCGCTGATGGTACAATGAGGTGACGTACCTGTCGAGCCGGTGTCGGTTGACGCCGGGCGCGTCGCCGTGGCGCTGATGGTACAATGAGGTGACGTACCTGTCGAGCCGGTGTCGGTTGACGCCGGGCGCGTCGCCGTGGCGCTGATGGTACAATGAGGTGACGTACCTGTCGAGCCGGTGTCGGTTGACGCCGGGCGCGTCGCCGTGGCGCTGATGGTACAATGAGGTGACGTACCTGTCGAGCCGGTGTCGGTTGACGCCGGGCGCGTCGCCGTGGCGCTGATGGTACAATGAGGTGACGTACCTGTCGAGCCGGTGTCGGTTGACGCCGGGCGCGTCGCCGTGGCGCTGATGGTACAATGAGGTGACGTACCTGTCGAGCCGGTGTCGGTTGACGCCGGGCGCGTCGCCGTGGCGCTGATGGTACAATGAGGTGACGTACCTGTCGAGCCGGTGTCGGTTGACGCCGGGCGCGTCGCCGTGGCGCTGATGGTACAATGAGGTGACGTACCTGTCGAGCCGGTGTCGGTTGACGCCGGGCGCGTCGCCGTGGCGCTGATGGTACAATGAGGTGACGTACCTGTCGAGCCGGTGTCGGTTGACGCCGGGCGCGTCGCCGTGGCGCTGATGGTACAATGAGGTGACGTACCTGTCGAGCCGGTGTCGGTTGACGCCGGGCGCGTCGCCGTGGCGCTGATGGTACAATGAGGTGACGTACCTGTCGAGCCGGTGTCGGTTGACGCCGGGCGCGTCGCCGTGGCGCTGATGGTACAATGAGGTGACGTACCTGTCGAGCCGGTGTCGGTTGACGCCGGGCGCGTCGCCGTGGCGCTGATGGTACAATGAGGTGACGTACCTGTCGAGCCGGTGTCGGTTGACGCCGGGCGCGTCGCCGTGGCGCTGATGGTACAATGAGGTGACGTACCTGTCGAGCCGGTGTCGGTTGACGCCGGGCGCGTCGCCGTGGCGCTGATGGTACAATGAGGTGACGTACCTGTCGAGCCGGTGTCGGTTGACGCCGGGCGCGTCGCCGTGGCGCTGATGGTACAATGAGGTGACGTACCTGTCGAGCCGGTGTCGGTTGACGCCGGGCGCGTCGCCGTGGCGCTGATGGTACAATGAGGTGACGTACCTGTCGAGCCGGTGTCGGTTGACGCCGGGCGCGTCGCCGTGGCGCTGATGGTACAATGAGGTGACGTACCTGTCGAGCCGGTGTCGGTTGACGCCGGGCGCGTCGCCGTGGCGCTGATGGTACAATGAGGTGACGTACCTGTCGAGCCGGTGTCGGTTGACGCCGGGCGCGTCGCCGTGGCGCTGATGGTACAATGAGGTGACGTACCTGTCGAGCCGGTGTCGGTTGACGCCGGGCGCGTCGCCGTGGCGCTGATGGTACAATGAGGTGACGTACCTGTCGAGCCGGTGTCGGTTGACGCCGGGCGCGTCGCCGTGGCGCTGATGGTACAATGAGGTGACGTACCTGTCGAGCCGGTGTCGGTTGACGCCGGGCGCGTCGCCGTGGCGCTGATGGTACAATGAGGTGACGTACCTGTCGAGCCGGTGTCGGTTGACGCCGGGCGCGTCGCCGTGGCGCTGATGGTACAATGAGGTGACGTACCTGTCGAGCCGGTGTCGGTTGACGCCGGGCGCGTCGCCGTGGCGCTGATGGTACAATGAGGTGACGTACCTGTCGAGCCGGTGTCGGTTGACGCCGGGCGCGTCGCCGTGGCGCTGATGGTACAATGAGGTGACGTACCTGTCGAGCCGGTGTCGGTTGACGCCGGGCGCGTCGCCGTGGCGCTGATGGTACAATGAGGTGACGTACCTGTCGAGCCGGTGTCGGTTGACGCCGGGCGCGTCGCCGTGGCGCTGATGGTACAATGAGGTGACGTACCTGTCGAGCCGGTGTCGGTTGACGCCGGGCGCGTCGCCGTGGCGCTGATGGTACAATGAGGTGACGTACCTGTCGAGCCGGTGTCGGTTGACGCCGGGCGCGTCGCCGTGGCGCTGATGGTACAATGAGGTGACGTACCTGTCGAGCCGGTGTCGGTTGACGCCGGGCGCGTCGCCGTGGCGCTGATGGTACAATGAGGTGACGTACCTGTCGAGCCGGTGTCGGTTGACGCCGGGCGCGTCGCCGTGGCGCTGATGGTACAATGAGGTGACGTACCTGTCGAGCCGGTGTCGGTTGACGCCGGGCGCGTCGCCGTGGCGCTGATGGTACAATGAGGTGACGTACCTGTCGAGCCGGTGTCGGTTGACGCCGGGCGCGTCGCCGTGGCGCTGATGGTACAATGAGGTGACGTACCTGTCGAGCCGGTGTCGGTTGACGCCGGGCGCGTCGCCGTGGCGCTGATGGTACAATGAGGTGACGTACCTGTCGAGCCGGTGTCGGTTGACGCCGGGCGCGTCGCCGTGGCGCTGATGGTACAATGAGGTGACGTACCTGTCGAGCCGGTGTCGGTTGACGCCGGGCGCGTCGCCGTGGCGCTGATGGTACAATGAGGTGACGTACCTGTCGAGCCGGTGTCGGTTGACGCCGGGCGCGTCGCCGTGGCGCTGATGGTACAATGAGGTGACGTACCTGTCGAGCCGGTGTCGGTTGACGCCGGGCGCGTCGCCGTGGCGCTGATGGTACAATGAGGTGACGTACCTGTCGAGCCGGTGTCGGTTGACGCCGGGCGCGTCGCCGTGGCGCTGATGGTACAATGAGGTGACGTACCTGTCGAGCCGGTGTCGGTTGACGCCGGGCGCGTCGCCGTGGCGCTGATGGTACAATGAGGTGACGTACCTGTCGAGCCGGTGTCGGTTGACGCCGGGCGCGTCGCCGTGGCGCTGATGGTACAATGAGGTGACGTACCTGTCGAGCCGGTGTCGGTTGACGCCGGGCGCGTCGCCGTGGCGCTGATGGTACAATGAGGTGACGTACCTGTCGAGCCGGTGTCGGTTGACGCCGGGCGCGTCGCCGTGGCGCTGATGGTACAATGAGGTGACGTACCTGTCGAGCCGGTGTCGGTTGACGCCGGGCGCGTCGCCGTGGCGCTGATGGTACAATGAGGTGACGTACCTGTCGAGCCGGTGTCGGTTGACGCCGGGCGCGTCGCCGTGGCGCTGATGGTACAATGAGGTGACGTACCTGTCGAGCCGGTGTCGGTTGACGCCGGGCGCGTCGCCGTGGCGCTGATGGTACAATGAGGTGACGTACCTGTCGAGCCGGTGTCGGTTGACGCCGGGCGCGTCGCCGTGGCGCTGATGGTACAATGAGGTGACGTACCTGTCGAGCCGGTGTCGGTTGACGCCGGGCGCGTCGCCGTGGCGCTGATGGTACAATGAGGTGACGTACCTGTCGAGCCGGTGTCGGTTGACGCCGGGCGCGTCGCCGTGGCGCTGATGGTACAATGAGGTGACGTACCTGTCGAGCCGGTGTCGGTTGACGCCGGGCGCGTCGCCGTGGCGCTGATGGTACAATGAGGTGACGTACCTGTCGAGCCGGTGTCGGTTGACGCCGGGCGCGTCGCCGTGGCGCTGATGGTACAATGAGGTGACGTACCTGTCGAGCCGGTGTCGGTTGACGCCGGGCGCGTCGCCGTGGCGCTGATGGTACAATGAGGTGACGTACCTGTCGAGCCGGTGTCGGTTGACGCCGGGCGCGTCGCCGTGGCGCTGATGGTACAATGAGGTGACGTACCTGTCGAGCCGGTGTCGGTTGACGCCGGGCGCGTCGCCGTGGCGCTGATGGTACAATGAGGTGACGTACCTGTCGAGCCGGTGTCGGTTGACGCCGGGCGCGTCGCCGTGGCGCTGATGGTACAATGAGGTGACGTACCTGTCGAGCCGGTGTCGGTTGACGCCGGGCGCGTCGCCGTGGCGCTGATGGTACAATGAGGTGACGTACCTGTCGAGCCGGTGTCGGTTGACGCCGGGCGCGTCGCCGTGGCGCTGATGGTACAATGAGGTGACGTACCTGTCGAGCCGGTGTCGGTTGACGCCGGGCGCGTCGCCGTGGCGCTGATGGTACAATGAGGTGACGTACCTGTCGAGCCGGTGTCGGTTGACGCCGGGCGCGTCGCCGTGGCGCTGATGGTACAATGAGGTGACGTACCTGTCGAGCCGGTGTCGGTTGACGCCGGGCGCGTCGCCGTGGCGCTGATGGTACAATGAGGTGACGTACCTGTCGAGCCGGTGTCGGTTGACGCCGGGCGCGTCGCCGTGGCGCTGATGGTACAATGAGGTGACGTACCTGTCGAGCCGGTGTCGGTTGACGCCGGGCGCGTCGCCGTGGCGCTGATGGTACAATGAGGTGACGTACCTGTCGAGCCGGTGTCGGTTGACGCCGGGCGCGTCGCCGTGGCGCTGATGGTACAATGAGGTGACGTACCTGTCGAGCCGGTGTCGGTTGACGCCGGGCGCGTCGCCGTGGCGCTGATGGTACAATGAGGTGACGTACCTGTCGAGCCGGTGTCGGTTGACGCCGGGCGCGTCGCCGTGGCGCTGATGGTACAATGAGGTGACGTACCTGTCGAGCCGGTGTCGGTTGACGCCGGGCGCGTCGCCGTGGCGCTGATGGTACAATGAGGTGACGTACCTGTCGAGCCGGTGTCGGTTGACGCCGGGCGCGTCGCCGTGGCGCTGATGGTACAATGAGGTGACGTACCTGTCGAGCCGGTGTCGGTTGACGCCGGGCGCGTCGCCGTGGCGCTGATGGTACAATGAGGTGACGTACCTGTCGAGCCGGTGTCGGTTGACGCCGGGCGCGTCGCCGTGGCGCTGATGGTACAATGAGGTGACGTACCTGTCGAGCCGGTGTCGGTTGACGCCGGGCGCGTCGCCGTGGCGCTGATGGTACAATGAGGTGACGTACCTGTCGAGCCGGTGTCGGTTGACGCCGGGCGCGTCGCCGTGGCGCTGATGGTACAATGAGGTGACGTACCTGTCGAGCCGGTGTCGGTTGACGCCGGGCGCGTCGCCGTGGCGCTGATGGTACAATGAGGTGACGTACCTGTCGAGCCGGTGTCGGTTGACGCCGGGCGCGTCGCCGTGGCGCTGATGGTACAATGAGGTGACGTACCTGTCGAGCCGGTGTCGGTTGACGCCGGGCGCGTCGCCGTGGCGCTGATGGTACAATGAGGTGACGTACCTGTCGAGCCGGTGTCGGTTGACGCCGGGCGCGTCGCCGTGGCGCTGATGGTACAATGAGGTGACGTACCTGTCGAGCCGGTGTCGGTTGACGCCGGGCGCGTCGCCGTGGCGCTGATGGTACAATGAGGTGACGTACCTGTCGAGCCGGTGTCGGTTGACGCCGGGCGCGTCGCCGTGGCGCTGATGGTACAATGAGGTGACGTACCTGTCGAGCCGGTGTCGGTTGACGCCGGGCGCGTCGCCGTGGCGCTGATGGTACAATGAGGTGACGTACCTGTCGAGCCGGTGTCGGTTGACGCCGGGCGCGTCGCCGATGGCGCCGGGACAGTCGCGCAGCTGCGCCGCCGTGGCGCTGATGAGTCCCTCGGCCGTCGTGAAGCGTCCTCCTAGCGCGTGGCCTCCTACTTCCAGCTCCAGCTCCGGTATCTCCATGCTGCAGGTTTCTGACTGCAAGTACAAGTTATGGTTAGATGCAATGTTCATAAAGCTAATGTAAGCTGGTTATGGCTTCAGCACCCTCGAACACCATGGAAACATTCACATGGAGGGGACATAACGCTTACTACCGTGACGTGACGATTTCTACCAGTGTACTCCTACTTTATGTTATGTAATGCCAGCAGTAGGTAGCGAGTGTGCAGTGTGAGTAGCTCCTCCTACAATGTAATCACTATATGTTATGTAATGCCAGCAGTAGGTAGCGAGTGTGCAGTGTGAGTAGCTCCTCCTACAATGAAATCACTATATGTTATGTAATGCCAGCAGTAGGTAGCGAGTGTGCAGTGTGAGTAGCTCCTCCTACAATGTAATCACTATATGTTATGTAATGCCAGCAGTAGGTAGCGAGTGTGCAGTGTGAGTAGCTCCTCCTACAATGTAATCACTATATGTTATGTAATGCCAGCAGTAGGTAGCGAGTGTGCGTGTGAGTAGCTCCTCCTACAATGTAATCACTATATGTTATGTAATGCCAGCAGTAGGTAGCGAGTGTGCGTGTGAGTAGCTCCTCCTACAATGTAATCACTATATGTTATGTAATGCCAGCAGTAGGTAGCGAGTGTGCAGTGTGAGTAGCTCCTCCTACAATGTAATCACTATATGTTATGTAATGCCAGCAGTAGGTAGCGAGTGTGCAGTGTGAGTAGCTCCTCCTACAATGTAATCACTATATGTTATGTAATGCCAGCAGTAGGTAGCGAGTGTGCAGTGTGAGTAGCTCCTCCTACAATGTAATCACTATATGTTATGTAATGCCAGCAGTAGGTAGCGAGTGTGCGTGTGAGTAGCTCCTCCTACAATGTAATCACTATATGTTATGTAATGCCAGCAGTAGGTAGCGAGTGTGCAGTGTGAGTAGCTCCTCCTACAATGTAATCACTATATGTTATGTAATGCCAGCAGTAGGTAGCGAGTGTGCAGTGTGAGTAGCTCCTCCTACAATGTAATCACTATATGTTATGTAATGCCAGCAGTAGGTAGCGAGTGTGCAGTGTGAGTAGCTCCTCCTACAATGTAATCACTATATGTTATGTAATGCCAGCAGTAGGTAGCGAGTGTGCAGTGTGAGTAGCTCCTCCTACAATGTAATCACTATATGTTATGTAATGCCAGCAGTAGGTAGCGAGTGTGCAGTGTGAGTAGCTCCTCCTACAATGTAATCACTATATGTTATGTAATGCCAGCAGTAGGTAGCGAGTGTGCAGTGTGAGTAGCTCCTCCTACAATGTAATCACTATATGTTATGTAATGCCAGCAGTAGGTAGCGAGTGTGCAGTGTGAGTAGCTCCTCCTACAATGTAATCACTATATGTTATGTAATGCCAGCAGTAGGTAGCGAGTGTGCAGTGTGAGTAGCTCCTCCTACAATGTAATCACTATATGTTATGTAATGCCAGCAGTAGGTAGCGAGTGTGCAGTGTGAGTAGCTCCTCCTACAATGTAATCACTATATGTTATGTAATGCCAGCAGTAGGTAGCGAGTGTGCAGTGTGAGTAGCTCCTCCTACAATGTAATCACTATATGTTATGTAATGCCAGCAGTAGGTAGCGAGTGTGCAGTGTGAGTAGCTCCTCCTACAATGTAATCACTATATGTTATGTAATGCCAGCAGTAGGTAGCGAGTGTGCAGTGTGAGTAGCTCCTCCTACAATGTAATCACTAGATTACAGCTACAGGAGGAACATGTGTGGCACGTACCTTGAGCACGTCTCGTGAGAAGTCGTCTTTGCTGGCGATGCGCAGCTCGAAGCGCACGCCCTTGTCCTCTATTCCGCCGCCTGACTTCACCTGCACACCTCTCACAATATGATTATAGGAACCCAAACTGAACGTTAGTGTGTACACGCGAGTGGGAAGGCTGAGCACGTTCAGCGACATATTCACTGTGTAACTACTAAAAACATGACCCTCCTTCTGGGGCAGTCTGGTAAGAACGAGAAGGAGAACAGAGAGGAAGCCTGCGTCACAGCAGTGCGAACATTTTGGAATAAGTAACGTAGCGTTGTAATGCCTCCCACAAGATGGACCGACGACCTAGTGAAGGCCGCAGGGATCCGTTGGATGCGAGAAGCACAGAACTGGTGGCAGTTGGGGCTGCGCTGGGGGAGGCCTGTGTCCAGCAGTGGAAGTCTGTCGGCTGAGGTGATGAAGTGATGTAATGCAAGGTTGCGTCACCTCGTTGGTGCGGTGTCCGCACACGTCGCAGGTGGTGCTCATGATGACGACCTCCTTGAAGTGCGGGATGTCTGCAAACAACACAAACGGTACATCACTATGAGACCGCTTCCTAGGAAAACTAATTAATCTGCCAATTGAACAGCCTAATAGCGGCATAATAATATACATATAGCGCTATGCTATGTACGGTCAGCAACGGAACTATATGAACAAGGTATTTATAGAATATGGTATTCAACTACGATTCCAAAAAAGTATGCGCTTCGGGATTCATCTTTTATCTTCGGAAATACGAACGGACGACGATAAGACGTAATATAGAGCTGTTACCCATGGATTTTTAAGTCTCGGTATCGAGCCGAGCGTTGAGAACCCAACAGAGCGCATCCCAGAGCGTCAAAAAACACACTGTTGTATTTTCAACTCTCGGCGCTTAGCAGAGCGTTGAAAATTCAAGCGCGAAAAAAAAATCGTCGTTATAAAAAATACGCCCGCGCAAACCTGGCCATGACCTGGTAAAACCATAGAAACACTTGCTTATCTTGCTTATTAATGCTAATGCATTATTTGCATGTGATGACAAAATTGTAGATTAACAACTTTACGTAATTCCAAAATACTCTTGAAACTTTTGAGAGACAAATGACGTTCTGCGACCTGAGTAGGTAACCAGACAGAGAGAAAACTTTATACAAACGCTCAATGATAGGTGCACTACTACAACATACGCGGCGCGGCAGTACTAAACATGAAGCTTTGTCTCTGCGAGGGGTTACTCTGTGGCGCGATGTTCGTGCTGATTCGGAAACACAAAGGTTACCGAAGCGCATACCTGTTCTGGTTGACCTGCACAAGGCACAAGCTGTTGGGCACAAGCTGTCGGGCACAGGCAGCTGACTAGCAAACAACGTTGTGAGTGTGCTGAACTGCTGAGTAGTCTATTGTCTTACGTCTCTCTCTTACGGGATGCGCTAGCCCGCTAGGTAACTCGTGAAATTCTAATTTACTTACGTTTTTGCAATCTGCAGGTCAGTGTCAGGTTGTGTGTTGAACAAAATATGATTCGCGAGCGTAACAAGTATGTATTTACAGAATTATGATCATTAAAATCATCAATACACTATTTCATGAAACATTAATCAATAGGAGTATATGAACTTAAGACGGTTGCTTTCATACAATAGAATATAATATGTAGAATACTCTTTCTTCTCTTTATTTCTTTTTTGTTTTCTCTTTTTCTTTTTTTTCTCTCTTTTTTTTTCTTTTTTACTTTTATTT
This sequence comes from Oligia fasciuncula, assembly GCA_963082905.1. Classification (NCBI taxonomy): domain Eukaryota; kingdom Metazoa; phylum Arthropoda; class Insecta; order Lepidoptera; family Noctuidae; genus Oligia; species Oligia fasciuncula. Next base: position 10,451,448 of record OY720415.1, on the reverse strand, counting down.
GATGATTTCAACGATTATATTTCTGTAAAGTGATATTTGTTACAGTCGCGAATCATATTTAATTTCGCTGGAAGCGCCAGGCTGCCCTTCAGTATGTCACAAGGTAAAGGGGGTGTCACTTAGCGGCTCAGTTTACATGTCGATAGAAATACAATTTGCCACCGCAACAAATATGCCTTTACAGAATTATTATAATTATTATTGAAATCATCAATACATTTCTAGAATTGGCGTCAAATGTGATGATTTCATGAAAAGTCAAGAGGCATTTGGAACTAGGGTGTAGGGTCTAGCTCTAGGTCTAGCTTCAACTTTCTGACTAACTGACAGACTATTTAATTTTGACAATTCAAAAGTGCCTGTACAAGGTTTAATTGAAATAAATGATTTGAGTTTGAGGGTAATTGGTACTTACACGACCTTATTACAAAAAAAAGGTTATATTTAGACCCAGGATTAAACCATCGAGATTGAGAGAGGATAAACATTATGGATTACTGGAGAACAAATGGCTTATAGTAATAAATGTAAACAGCGCTCTAGGCTCGGGAGATATGTATGGCGGTCGATATTCATGTAATGCATAAGCAGAAGAACAATAAGTGACTTTTTACATTCAAATAATCAACTAATCGGGAGCCCGCGGATAGCTGTTGTTTACAACTGTGAACAGATGTCTTGTTTGTATTCCCCGGTGTTCCCCGGTGTTCCCCGCGTCGCAACGTTGCAAACAGCTGTCAGACACTTACCTGTTTCGATTCATTTGTTAATAGAACTGTATGGATACATCGCTTGATAGCGCTCTCCAGCGAGCCGCTTTAATGGAACTGTATGGAAACATCGCTTGATAGCGCTCTCCAGCGAGCCGCTTTAATGGAACTGTATGGATACATCGCTTGATAGCGCTCTCCAGCGAGCCGCTTTAATGGAACTGTATGGATACATCGCTTGATAGCGCTCTCCAGCGAGCCGCTTTAATGGAACTGTATGGATACATCGCTTGATAGCGCTCTCCAGCGAGCCGCTTTAATGGAACTGTATGGAAACATCGCTTGATAGCGCTCTCCAGCGAGCCGCTTTAATGGAACTGTATGGAAACATCGCTTGATAGCGCTCTCCAGCGAGCCGCTTTAATGGAACTGTATGGAAACATCGCTTGATAGCGCTCTCCAGCGAGCCGCTTTAATGGAACTGTATGGAAACATCGCTTGATAGCGCTCTCCAGCGAGCCGCTTTAATGGAACTGTATGGAAACATCGCTTGATAGCGCTCTCCAGCGAGCCGCTTTAATGGAACTGTATGGAAACATCGCTTGATAGCGCTCTCCAGCGAGCCGCTTTAATGGAACTGTATGGAAACATCGCTTGATAGCGCTCTCCAGCGAGCCGCTTTAATGGAACTGTATGGAAACATCGCTTGATAGCGCTCTCCAGCGAGCCGCTTTAATGGAACTGTATGGAAACATCGCTTGATAGCGCTCTCCAGCGAGCCGCTTTAATGGCGACGTTATTTAACACACGCATACGGTTGCACGTTTTCGTTTTATGAACATAATATTTTAAATTATAATTTTACTAAAGGTTAATTTTTTATTTTTTTATTATACTGTTACGAGCTTCGGGTTCGTGACAATAAAAACTGCCGATTTAATAACCAAAAATAACAATTTATTTTTAAACACTAATTACAACTCAAAACACTAATTAAAAGAACACAATCACACTACTGATCACTCTTAATTCGCACTTGAAGATCGCTTAGATGTTTTCGCTCTTGTCGCTTTATCCAAACTGTGTCGGTCGTCGCGCATCCCGGCCTTATATAGTGCCGCAGATAGTTCTAGAACCTTCCATTGTAGAAACATCTAGAATGTTCGAGTACATACCGGCCCCGACCGACTAGGTGTCGATAGTTCGAGAAAGTTCTACAAAGTTCTAGTATCGAATTTTCTAGAACGATCGTGACTCGACTAGTTCTGCTACTCGATACTAGATGGCGCTAGTGGTAACTAATGTCACCATGTACCAGGCATTAATTGTGGCGCGCAACACTGCCCCCCTCCTAAGACATGCTCGTCCCGAGCATTATCAGCCCCATAATAACGCGCCAGTCGGTCCACATGGACGATCTTAGGAGTACCTCTTGCACCTTTCTGAATCCGGTAGGTTACGTCATTGATCTTTGTCACAATCCGGTACGGTCCGTCCCATTTAGCTTGAAGCTTAGGAGATTTCCCTTTGCTGCGGACTGGATTGTGCAACCACACTAGTGAACCTTCGTCGAACCCTTTATTGTTCATTTTGCGGTCATAACGGGTTTTCATCTTTTCAGACATTTGCTGGCCTGATTGTCTGACGTGCTCATAAATGTCATTCATTTTGTTCCGCAAGTCATTCGCATAATCGGTTATACTGCGTGGGGCATCAGGTGGTATTCCGGTGATCAGGTCTGCAGGCAGCCGTAATTCTCTTCCAAAGTTTGCGAAAGCTGGTGTCACCGATGTACTTTCGTGAACAGCGCTTCGATATGACAACAAAAACGGTTGTATGTGCTTGTCCCAATCTCGTTGCCGATTTTCCACAACTTTGGCTAGGTACCTCTCCAATGTCTGATTAAATCGTTCCACCATTCCATCCGACTGTGGGTGGTAAGAAGTTGTTCTGGTTTTATGAGTACCCATAACTCGACAAGTTTCCTGGAATATTTGTGACTCAAAATTCCTTCCTTGATCACTGTGAATCTCTAAAGGTACTCCAAAACGACAGAAGACTTCCTGAACTAATTTATCTGCAACTGTCGAAGCTTCTTGATTTGGAATGGCGAATACTTCCGGCCACTTGGTGAAGTAATCCATCACAACCATGAAATACTTGTTGCCACATTCACTTACCGGAAACGGCCCCGCAACGTCAAGGGCTATCCTCTCCCATGGTGCACCAACATTGTACAATTTCAATGCACCTCTACTGCGAGTCTGAGGTCCCTTTACAGCTGCACAACTTGTACATTTGCGACACCAGTCCTCGACATCGTCCCGACAGTGGACCCAGTAAAACCGTTCTCGTATCTTCAGTAGAGTCCGTTTTACTCCCAGATGACCTCCTGAACAACCATTATGGTACAGCTGTAGAACATCCGGTACTTGAGCTTTAGGGACAACCATTTGCAAATGACAGCTGTCTCCCCGAGCATTTTCCCATTTACGGCACAGGACTCCGTCCTGAATCACCAAGCTGTCCCATTGGGCCCAATAGCTTTTTGTGATCGAACTCATCGCTGAGACGTCACTCCACCTGGGCTTAGGAGCTCTGGCCTTCATCCACTCCAGAATCGGCTTGATGTCCGAATCTTCCTGCTGTGCACGTTGTAGGCTTTCCTTCCACTCGTTGCTGAGGTCTGTCTTGAGCATCCTCACAGGTACGACTTCTTTACTTTCTTGCCTAGTACAATGCTTGCAGTCTTCAGGACAAGGTCTTCTTGACAATGCATCTGCGTTGCCATGTGATTTCCCGCTGCGATGTTCGACTACAAAGTCGTATTCCTGCAGTAGCTCAATCCATCTCGCAACTTGTCCTTCTGGATTTTTGAACTGCAATAGCCATTTCAGTGCAGCATGGTCAGTTCGTACGTGGAATTTCCGCCCCAGAAGATATTTGCTAAAATGCTGCAATGACTTTACCACAGCAAGCAATTCCCGTCTCGTGACACAATAGTTCTTTTCCGGCTTTGACAGCGACTTGCTGAAGTACGCTATCACAACCTCTTGATCACCATTCCGTTGAGACAACACACCGCCAAGTCCTATGTCACTTGCGTCTGTGTCAATTATAAATTCCTTGCCCGCATCAGAGTACCCCAAAATAGGCGTTTTGCACAGACGGTCCTTTAGCTCCTGGAATGCGATGTCGCAACTTTCATCCCAGCAGAAATGACGCTTCTCTTCGGTTAGCTTATGCAGGGGTTTGGCTATGTCTGCAAAGTTCTTGACAAATCGCCGATAATAGGAGCACAAACCCAAAAATGCTCTGACCTGCGTCTTGTCTTTTGGAACTGGCCAATCCTTGACAGCGGCGATTTTCTCTGGATCCGTGCGGATACCTTCTTCAGACACTACATATCCCAAAAAGCTAACCTGTCGTTTGAATAGTGAACACTTCTTCGGACTTAACTTGAGGTTGGCACTCTGGATCTTCATGAGCACGCGTTCCAGGTTTTGAAGATGTTCTTCAAACGTGCGGCCTACGATGATGATGTCATCCAAGTAGACCAAACAGGCATCGCCAATTAGTCCAGTAAGTACAAGTTCCATCAACCTTTCAAAAGTTGCCGGAGCATTGCACAATCCAAACGGCATAACTTTAAATTGCCACAGACCCTTTCCTGTCGAGAATGCAGTTTTCTCCTTATCCTTAGGGTCAATTTCGACTTGCCAGTAGCCACTTTTCAGGTCCAGCGTGCTAAACCACTTTACTCCAGTAAGCATGTCCAGCGTGTCATCAATTCTTGGTAAAGGATAGCTGTCCTTCTTTGTAACGTCGTTCAGACGACGATAGTCAACACAAAACCGCATGCTGCCGTCCTTCTTTCTTACCAGCACTACAGGTGAACACCATGGACTAGATGAAGGTTCAATAACACCATCCTTCACCATTCCTTCAATCATGGTTTCCACTTCCTTTTCACGTGCTACCGGCAATCTCCTTGGCCGCTGACGGATAGGTAGTTCTTCTCCTGTGTTTATTTTGTGTTGAACTAAGCCAGTCTTCCCGATGTCAGCATCGTTTGACGAGAAAACATCGGCGTACTTGAGTAACATCTTCTTCGCCTTGACCATTTCATTTTGGGACAGAGCGCTGCGGCAGTCGTCTAAAAGTGTGGTCACTTTCGTTTGTGCATCCTTGCTGAGGGTCCCAGTCGATAGATATTGGCATCGACGTAACCAATCCACTTCCTCGCAAGTACCAACTAGTGTGCCTTTTTCTATAGTCTGTTCCTGATCACAAGGGTTCAGCACACGTATCCCTGAGATGTCGGTGGCTCTGACCAAAGTTCGTGCCACTTTCCATGGAAGGTCATTGTCTACCCTTTCCACGAGTACACAACGATGTGTTTGCCCAGGATTCCGAGGAAGATTAACCGGCACAATCGTTTCCGATCTCGGCGGTAGAACAATCTTCTTAAGGCTGTACACATTACCTGGCAACGCCCCTTCCACGAAAAGTTCCTCTTGTCCACATTTCAAAACACCTTGCTTGACGTCAATCTCGCAACAATTCTTCCTCATAAAGTCAAGGCCCAGGATGCAATCGTCCATTATATCGGCCACGATGACATTATGCAGGTAGATTCTGTTGCCTAGCTTCAACTCCATCTTCTTCTCTCCATGGACGGGTATGCGCTGACCGGTGGCTGTTACCAAATTAATGCGTTCCCGGTTGTATGCGGAGTCCCCAAGGGACCGACTTGTAAGTTGGGAACTGACAACCGTGCGAGAAGCTCCCGTATCTATGGTCAGCTTACACGGCGTTCCGTTGACCGCGCCCTTGATGATTAGGCTGTTCCCGTCTTGGGTTTGTGTGATCGAAACCCTTGGGGCTCTTTGAACATCAGCCAGCACCCGCCCCGCAGTCCTGGCTATTACTCGTTTCCCTGCTGCTGATGCTGGGCGGTGCTGTTAGCCGCACTGCCCTCTGGAGATCGGCCGTCTTCTCTTTCTGCAGTTCGCTTAGGGCAACTGGATCGAAGGTGGCCCTTTTCCCCACAGCCGTAGCACCTAGGGCTGTATCCTTTATTGCGGTCGCGAACTGTAGCCGCTGCAACCTCCCTGACGCGATGGGAACGATGATCCTGCCGCACAGCTTCCACTTCCAGTGCATGGGCCAAGGCGTCCTTAAGCGTCCCGTGGTGACCGAGCCTCACAGCAGCTCTAACTTCAAGGTCGCGGATGCCGTCGATGAATGCCTGCACCAGGTTCCCATCAATAAGCGCAGGTACAGACTGGTACGCTTTACGAACCAGCTTCTCCACTTCAAGGGCCCACTGCTGCAGGTTTTCATTACTGCGTTGCACGCGATCCTTGAGCTGCGCACGAAACACGTGTTCCAGGTGAGCGTCGCCATACCGAGCCTCCAATGCCTCAAGGAGCTGCTCGTAAGTCACTTCCTTGCCGAGAGCTTCCAGAACGGTTAAGGCCTGGTCGCGCAGGCCTAGGGTGAGGGCAGTCATGGCCTGACTTTTATTCCACCCGTTCGCCTTCATGACAGCCTCAAACTGGATTTTGTAAGCCGACCAGGAAGAAGTTCCGTCGAACGGTGGCACTTTGAATCCACGTAGCGAAGGTGTTGTAGCTACGGGAGCTGCGATTCCATCCAGCGTTTTCTTCACGTCAGCCATCACGTTGTCGACCCGATTATTCACTTGGTCGATTCGGGTTTCAGCTTCCGACAGGCGGTTGTCATATCGAGCAACCTTATCCTTCACCTCCTTCATGTCTTTCCCGAAGGTAGCGTGAAGGTCCTTTATAAGGAGCATCTGCTCTTCCTGGCGGAGCACCTGTTCCTCCTTATCACGTTGGAGCTGTTCTTCCAACCGACGAGCCTGTTCCTTCCTGTCCCGCTGGAGCTGTTCTTCCAACCGACGAGCCTGTTCCTCCTGTCGGCAGACCTGTTCCTCCTTATCACGCTGGAGCTGTTCTTCCAGCCGACGCGCCTGTTCCTCCTGACGGCGGGACTGCTCCTCCTGTCGGCGAGCCTGTTCCTCCTGTCGACGAGCCTGCTCCTGCAGCATCATCATCAGAGCAGCAAAATCTGGTGCTGATGATGCTGGAGCAGCTGTGGACGGGCCGGCCTCCGTGGTCGGTAGTTGGCCTTCCGACCCCAGTGGCGTTGCTCCACCAAATCGCCTCTGGTCCGTCTCCTGCTGACGTTGACTCCGGGTACGGATACCCTCCGTGTCGTCTTTGAGTAAAATCGGCATAATCCTTGCTTCTGACACCAATTGTTACGAGCTTCGGGTTCGTGACAATAAAAACTGCCGATTTAATAACCTAAAATAACAATTTATTTTTAAACACTAATTACAACTCAAAACACTAATTAAAAGAACACAATCACACTACTGATCACTCTTAATTCGCACTTGAAGATCGCTTAGATGTTTTCGCTCTTGTCGCTTTATCCAAACTGTGTCGGTCGTCGCGCATCCCGGCCTTATATAGTGCCGCAGATAGTTCTAGAACCTTCCATTGTAGAAACATCTAGAATGTTCGAGTACATACCGGCCCCGACCGACTAGGTGTCGATAGTTCGAGAAAGTTCTACAAAGTTCTAGTATCGAATTTTCTAGAACGATCGTGACTCGACTAGTTCTGCTACTCGATACTAGATGGCGCTAGTGGTAACTAATGTCACCATGTACCAGGCATTAATTGTGGCGCGCAACAATACATTATACAATTTTCTAAAATAGTATCTTGGAGCAACCTGTACTTAAAGAACTGTAGCGCAGAGCTCATTTGCCGGAGTGCCGGAGTGCCGGAGTGCCGGGGTCACGGATCATAACATCGCATCGATTAAATCAAAACTAGTAACGTGCAAAGAGCAGGCGAATTGAAGGAAAGAGAGAGAGCACTACGCCACTGGCCACTAGCCCTCCCCGTGTGTTACATGAATGTCGCCCATGTAGCGGCACGTTGTAAAGTGCAATAAAATATTGTTTATGAAATGTTATAACATTTACAAATGAATAAAAACAAATAAATATTCGCCAGCTATTTGCGAAGTCGCCAACTTTCAGAACGCACGCTCTTAGGCGCAAGCGTCAGGGGAGCGCGGAATTCTGATTTTCTTACGTTTCTTGCAATTTGCAGGTCGGTGTCAGGTTGTATGTTGATCTAAATATAATTCGCGGCCGCAACTAATATGTAAGTATGTAATGTATAATACATCTAGACACGTAAAGGCTTTGAAGGTCCGTGGCATACCTACTGTCCGACATTTTGTTTTATTTTTCCAAAATGGCGACCACGCATGAAACTTATTTAAATCTATATTGATCGGCATTGAGGTCAGCTATAGATTAGATAGGGCTTTTGCATACGCGATTGTACTTCTTATTTGTATGAAGTCATGGATCCATTTTCGATGCAGATAAAATACAGATAAAATACTTGAAAGTACCTCGAGCCCTGGTTTTGGGCCCTGGTTTTTCTTTTGGTTCCGTAGCCAAATGGCCAAAACGGAACCCTTATAGATTCGTCATATCTGTCTGTCCGTATGTCACAGCCACTTTTTTCCGAAACTATAAGAACTACACTACCGTGCCTCGGAAAGCACGTTAAGCCGTTGGTCCCGGCTGTCATTCGTGGATCTTTGACAGTCGTTACGGGTCGTCAGAAGCCCGAAAGTCTGACAACCAGTCTTACCAAAGGGTATCGTATTACCCAGTAACTGGGTTGTGGAGGTCAGATAAGCAGTCGCCCCATGTAAAATACTGGTATTCAGCTGCATCCGGTTAGACTGGAAGCCGACCCCAACATAGTTGGGAAAAGGCTAGGCAGATGATGATAAGAACTACACTGTTGAAACTTGGTAAGTAGATGTATTCTGTGAACCGCATTAAGATTTTCACAAAAAACTAAAAAAAAACAATAAATTATGGGGGTTCCCCATACTTAGAACTTAAACTCAAAAAATTTACCGCGGACGGTATAAGGTCGCACTTTGAAAATAAAATGGCGGACACTAGGTATGCCAGGCTCCATATAAAAATGTTCAATCCCCTTTGAGTTTCGTACGTGGGCTACCTCAGCGCACCCCTGACGCTAGAGCATTGCTTATGGCATCAATAGTACATGTTTATACTGACTGGTCATCTTCATGTTGGTCTCCGCGGGCGCGTCGCAGTCGGGGCAGTTGGTGCGGAACACCAGCACCTCGTCCGCCGCCAGCTGCTCGTACGGCATCGCGCCCGCGTCGGCCGGGCCCAGCAGGTGGTCCGCTGGGCCCGTCTGGCCCGCCTGGCCCGCCTGGCCCACCTGGCCCGTCTGGCCCGCCTGGCCCGCCTGGCCCGCCTGCTCCGTGACCGCTCCGTTCAACTTCGGTTCTATTCGGTTATCTTCGTAGCTGACACCGTTCATTACCTAAACAAATACATCATTCTCACTTAACCGGTTGAATGCTGTAATTACAGAAACAATTAAAAAGCCATTGTTTCTCGCGTGGATCCACGTTCGCATACGTGGCATGCGAAACGTGGATCCACGCGAGACACAATGGCTTTTTAATTGTTTCTGTAATTACAGCATTCAACCGGTTATGTGAGTACCGGTACAATATTATTTAAATGGGAATTTTAGTGGTGTTTCTTGCCCGTTCTTCTCCATAGGCAACTAGCTTCATCTTTCTGACTGACCCCCCCCCCCCCCTCCCTCGACCGACCCCTTGACAATTCCAAAGTAAAGGAGTCGGTCAATGGTTTAATAGAAATAAATGCTTTGGGTTTGAGTTCAAAACAAACGAGTTCGTGTACTCGTTTCGTTTGTAACCGTCCGAGTGCGCATGTAATGTGAGCGCGTGCGTGCGTACCTACCTCCTCGTTGTCCACGTGGTTGTAGATGCCGAGCGCGCGGTCCTGTGCCTCGGAGCGCACGAACAGTACGCGCGTGGCGCGCGGGTCGCGGCGCGGTGCCTCAGGGTTCTCCAGGAAAGTGTTTCCTGTCGGAGGGAACAATAGTTATGATGCAGGCAAGGACAAAACATGCGACTTCAAAAAAAAAAAACATTGCAAAGTGAAAAATAACTTCAATTTCGGAAGTAGGTGGCAAGAAACGGTCGCCTGCGGACCCCGATAGGCCGCTACGGTCGCCTGCGGACCCCGATAGGCCGCTACGGTCGCCTGCGGACCCCGATAGGCCGCTACGGTCGCCTGCGGACCCCGATAGGCCGTTACGGTCGCCTGCGGATCCCGATAGGCCGCTACGGTCGCCTGCGGACCCCGATAGGCCGCTACGGTCGCCTGCGGACCCCGATAGGCCGCTACGGTCGCCTGCGGACCCCGTGTTGTGTTTAGTCTCACCGGTGACGTCGGTGAGCTCGATGGTCCAGGGCAGCCGGCCGGCCTGCAGCGCGCCGAGCCTCTCGATGAACTGCTGCAGCTGCGCCGCCGCCGCCGGGTGCGCCGCGCGCCGCGCCTCCTGGTCCTGCGCCAGGCCGCGGATGGCGCGCGACACGATGCCTTCGATCGTCGTCACCTCTGCGAGGAATGATGTAGCCTCGCATTCATGCTCAACAAAAACGGTCTTATTGCTAAACAAGGATTTTCTTCAGACATGCCATCGAGCCAGTTTTTGTAATAAGGACTTAACTGAGATGGATATACAGTTTTAAATCTGACGATGACAATGTAGTCGGGTACTCAGATGTCGGTTTAGTATTAAGAACTTACCTCGTCGGCATAAACTTCGACATACAAACACTGGGTCGATGGTTTAACCCTTAGTAAGCCGGAACGTAGATCTACACGAGACACAATGGCTTTTTAATTGTTTCTGTAATTACGGCATTGAACCGGTTATGGCCGGGGCTCGGAGCTCGTTTTTAGGGTTCCGTAGTACCTATAAGGAACCCTTATAGTTTCGTCATGTCCGTCTGTCTGTCCGAGGTTTTGCTAAGAGACCGTTAGTACTAGAAAGCTGTAATTTTGCAGGAGTGTGGAGTATATAAATTACGCCGAAAAAGTGGTAAAATAAAATTTTGGAAAATATATTTTTTTTCCCCTACATGTGAAGTGGGAATGAATATTTTTTTCGTCGTCTACCCCATCGTATGGGATATCGTTGAATAGGTCTTCTAAAATGACTTGAGGGTTGCTAAAGACATTTTTCGATTTAATGCTCCATTTATGAAATATTAAACTTTAAAGTGAAAATTTTTGTTCCAGTAGGGCGTCCCCCCCCCCCCCCCTCTAAAAGCTAAACTGCTGGCTTGAAAAATCTGGAAAAATTCTCGATGATAGTACATTCATGAACTCTAAAGGAAAACTATAGGAATTAAGATAACTTTATTAGTTTAGCAGTAATAGTCCTTGAACTTGGGTGTTGGATAATTTTGTACCAAATACAAAATCCTTAACATCTATACATCTATACTCTATACAAATAAATAAAATTGGAGTGTCTGTTTGTAATATTAAAATAACCGCTTTTTACTAAATGCATATGGATTTAGACACGGTACATATACCAAAATAACATTTTTTACAATTTTTGTCTGTCTGTCTGTCGGTCTGTCTGTCTGTCTGTTTGTTCCGGCTAATCTCTGAAACGGCTGGACTGATTTTGACGGGACTTTCACTGGCAGATAGCTGATGTAATAAGGAGTAACTTAGGCTACTTTTTTTTAGAAAAAAAAAATAGGGTTCCACGAAAAAAATTAAAACCAATGAATACGTGAAGATTTCTTAATCTCCATAGAAATTGATTGTTGAATAAATAATATAATTATGTATTATGATGTCATATACACATAATATTGTTAAAATAAAACTATTATAAAATAAAGTAATATTGCAATGTCCAAGTACTGTCCAGTACCGCGCGCAGCCCACGCGTCAGCCCGTCACGTCGTGGCTCGGGCGCCTCCCACCCGCTTCTCCCACCAACGACTTAATATCACAAAGGCTGCCTATCGCGCGGGCTCAGAACTTTCAGTATACTATAATGTACTCTGTGCTCAGAACGCGCGAGCGGGCTATAGCTAACGGTTGTGTCTCAACGAATTCGTTTAAAAATTGATTTCCAGCACTTATATCATACTTTTTTGTTTGATTAGGTGTCTTTTATATATTTTTCCACTGTTCTGTTCTTCTTAACTCAAATTGTTTCCTTACATGTGCAATGTTTTCTAGCAGTAAGACCTTTTTAGTTAGTTTTTTATTTAATTTGAATTTGATAAATTACTTACTAGGTCGTAGTTTTTAAATTTGTTTTTTCGTTTTCTAATTGAGAAAGGTTGTCTCAACGATTTTCTTAAAAAATTGTTTTTTTTTTGTATGATTAGGATTTTTTTTTATAATCCCAATATTTTGTTACATTTTTACTGTTTTCCTTTTTTACCATTAGGTAATAATTATAAATTAATGTTTAACGTTTTCTTTCATAGCGGCATAACGGCAACCTTACTTCCTGGGGGAAAAACGGCACATTCGATGTTTAAAATCCCACTAGATTTAGACCGTATGGAAAATTCCATTCAGTATGCAGTTTATCCAAAAATAGTCTCAAAGCCAAAGTTCTACAAGATTGTGTATTTGTAGTATGGGACATATGCACTATGGCAAAAAAAAATCTATAGAAGCCGTGAATAGGATGCAGGACATAAGAAGTAATAATCTATTATTTGGAGGAGTCTTATTTTTATTCGCTGGAGATTTTAGACAAATATTACCAGTTGTGATTAAAGGTAAGCGAGCTGATGAAATTAACGCCTGTTTAAAACGTTCAGTACTTTGGAGACATTGTAAAAAACTTAATTTAAAAGAAAATATGAGAGCACATACAGCCGATTCAGAATTTAGCAAAATTCTTCTTGATGTTGGAGAGGGAAAGTTTCCAGAAGTGAATACTTAGTACCTACTCATGATATAGAACTACCTACCGGTATTTGTGAGGTTGTGGTTGTGGCGGACATTGAAATTTTAATACATAGTATTTATGATGATATTCACAATCTCAATATCAAAGAAGATTCGTGGTTGTGTGAAAGATCAATTTTAGCACCTATGAACGACCAGGTTACTGCGCTTAATCAGCGCATTTTAGATAAACTATCTGGTGAATCACCAACATACCTTTCGATCAATACAGTTTGCAATCCGGATGAAGTTACCCAACAGAATTTGTAAATAGTATATTTGTGCCTGGTCTACCCCCTCACAAACTAGAACTTAAGATTGGCGTGCCCATCATTCTGCTCCCACCGAAACTTTGCAATGGTACTAGGTTGCGAGTAGTGTCGTAGCAAAGAAACGATATAGAAAGTCGTATAATATCTGGATGCGGAAAAGGTGAGATAGTATTTATACCACGGATTCCTATAATACCGTCGGAATTTCCATTTGACTTCAAAAGATTGCAATTCCCTATCAATGTCAGTTTTGCTATGACAATCGACAAGTCACAAGGGCAAACGTTAAGCAAAGCTGGCATAGATTTAACTAAGGGTTGCTTTACCCATGGGCAACTATACGTGGCATGTTCACGTGCAAGGAATGCCAGTAGTGTTGTTTTTTTAGCCCCAGAAAATCGTACACCAAATATTGTTTAAAAATAAATTTTTCAATAAACCTAATACGAAAAACAAAGCAAAAAAAAAAAAAAAACAAAAAAAAAATAAACTACTTACCAAAAACGAAAAAAGAACTAAATGGAGAAATATGTACAGACGCCAGCAGGTCAACCTACCCGAAACTGTCAGATTTTCCCAATCAACCTTGAACCTTATGCTTTAGCAATAAAGTCGAAAATCTAAAAAAGAAATCTGACAGATTGTAGTAACTTGATGTGCTGGCGTCTGTACAAAAACAAAATATCGATTCATAAAATAGAAGAATTTCATTAAAATTAGCATGGTATTTCTTTACGCAGAATACAGAATTAATAAGTTATCGCGTAAACTCTGCGAACTGAACAATAACTTTTTTGTTAAATTCCACGCGGACGAAGTCGCGGGTAACAGCTAGTTAATCCTATAAAGTGACTAAGACGAAGTAGTTACTTGTTTATGACGGGTAAAGCCTTGCATTAAAAAACAAAATATGAAATAAAAAAACCATAACTAATAAATTATCATAAGTTTCACAATACTTACTGCCGCTAGATGGAATGATGGAATTACAATTTTGTGAATTGAAATAATAACTTGGCAGCAATCGTACTCTTATTTTTTAGCTTTACAAGGACGAAAGTGGTTCTTATTAGTTAATGTCTAATCTGTTTAAATAATTATCTTCGAAAATCAATATTTTGTTGTGTTTAGTATCGCTATTCGATAACAGATGGCGTTGTGCCGTGACGACACTTTTGTAGATCGCGGTGTTAAGATTTTCTTGCAAGGTATGACCTCCGTGGTTACGTTATGTGTTAAAGTTTTGTTTTACTCTGGAAACCCTTGCATAATATTGTTTTTATAACCATTAACTCCTAATATCTTTACCATTACATTACCTACATAATTATATTCATTATATATATTCAGAATAAAGAACAACAGACAGAATCGTACTATACATGATAACGGGGCTACTACGGAACCCTGCACTGTGCGTAGCCCGACACGCACTTGGCCGGTTTTATTACAAAATGGCGGCGAGCATTTGTTTCCAGACACACGTTGGCTGGAAACAATAGGATACGAGTAACTGAGCAAGCTACAATACAACGGGCAGTGTCAGCAGTGTGCAGTGTACCCGCAACTGTCAACAGCGCTGAGAGTCAGTCCTGTTCCTGTCCGCACGATATTAACGTACCCACTACTCAAATTCATCCACTATAAGTCTATTAAAACATATTATTTCAAGTTAAACAAATATCAACTTTATTTTAATGATAATTAAGTTGATTTCAGGGTGACTAACATTAATGAAAAAGTTATAAAAATGATTGAAGTTGTAGCGCAAACTAAACTTTATGAGTGGGTTTTAAAGTTTTTTTTTTCAAAAGCACGTATTTGTTTACATGTTTGGAAACTAACACAGCGTGTTTGTATACTTGGTAACCACAGGTAAAGCGCGGGTCGCTTCGTGAGATAACAATAGATACTACAAGATTGAAGATTGTGTGATATATAGCAAATAAACATTTGATTTGACATGAACTATTCCGCGGCGGATTTACAGTAGCAAGCAACCTATGGGCTGTTGCAATTGCAAGTGTCGATGAACATGTAAACAAATCGAGCAGAACACGTAAGTAACTCTGGATGCCACAATAGAGTGCCACACAAACGTAGGTACCTCTGGATGCCACAATAGAGTGCCACACAAACGTAGGTACCTCTGGATGCCACAATAGAGTGCCACACAAACGTAGGTACCTCTGGATGCCACAATAGAGTGCCACACAAACGTAGGTACCTCTGGATGCCACAATAGAGTGCCACACAAACGTAGGTACCTCTGGATGCCACAATAGAGTGCCACACAAATCGCGCACTACAAATTGAGTGCTTTGATTATTCGAATATTTAAACCCGAATTTTTTATTTTAAATGTTTCAATTTTCAAATGAAAACTTCAAGATGTTTTCATTTGAAAATTGAGGTTCATTTTATAACTTACTCCTTTTGATGAGTTATTGCATACGAAATATTACGCTGTCACTCTGTCAGACCAGACCACAGACCATCCTACAGTGCGGCCGACGAGAGAATGAGTTCTTGACACCTGTCAGTTTCATACAAACGAATACGTGTTTTGCGAATTTGATCTTTATGTCAGGAACACATTATCTCGACGGCCGGACTGTAGCTAATACGAATGCATGCCATCTGCGTGGTGCCGTACCTCCTTTCTGGCTCTGGGCAGGTATCTCGAAGTCCAGCTCGGGTATCTTGACGCTGGTGTGGTCGCTCTTCACCACCTGCCGGTTCAGATCCTCGGCGCACTCCACCTTCAGCGTCCAGCTGGAACCGCGGGCTCATCGTCAGTATGAACAATAGTACCAGCCTATCATAGTCCCAGTGCCATTTTGTCCAGGTTTTCCTCACGACGAATTCCTTCACCATTGTCAGTAATGTCCAAAATAAACTCAGAAATTTCATAGTCAGTATGGTACCATAAAAAAATAAACTCAGAAAGTTCATAGTCAGTATGGTACCATAGAAAGTTCATAGTCAGTATGGTACCATAGAAAAATAAACTCAGAAAGTTCATAGTCAGTATGGTACCATAGAAAAATAAACTCAGAAACTTCATAGTCAGTATGGTACCATAGAAAAATAAACTCAGAAAGTTCATAGTCAGTATGGTACCATAGAAAAAAATTGGCCAAGTGCATGTCGGACCACACACAGTTAAAATTTCCATAGTCGGGAAGATTACTTAAGCATGCACTTGCACATAGTATTTTTCGAAACAGCTAATAAAAGTACAGGGTGTTGTGGAGCAGCGGAAAAGGCCAAGTCCAGCAGTGGACTGCGATAGGCTGAGTTCATTGATTTGTTTGCTGTATAAAGCTAAAGTATTAAAACCAAAACAATTCCCAGTGGAGATCACGCACGGGCAAGCCCCCCAGCTAGATGGAATGGCTGGGGCAGACTGGATGCGCAAGGCGGAGGCAGGAGGCAGGGTGTTGTGGCGCAGCCTGGGAGAGGTCTACATCCAGTAGTGGACTCCGATAGGCTGAATTGATTGATTTAAAACTCTAAATGTTAACTCTAATGAAAAACTTTAAAATATTTTTAACTAAAGTACTGACATGACGCCCTTCTCTGCGTAGGCGCCTCCAGGCTGGATCTCGTTGTTCTGGTAGCCGCATTCCTCGCAGGAGAAGGACATCACCACCACATTCTTGTAGTACGGGATGCGCGTGAGCAGGAGGCGCGTGTTGCCCTGCAATCAACACAATATTAAACTGTTTTAGGGATCATTCATTCTTGACAGAAATACCTCATCATCTGCCTGCCTTTTCCCAACTTTGTTGGGGTTGACTTCCAGTCTAATAGGATGCAACTGAATACCAGTATTTCACATAGAGTGACTGCCTAATTGTTTGATCCTCAAATGCCTACAATCCTACGCTGTCCTCCCATACCTACTGTAATTTGAAAATATTGTAAAAGCCAATTATTTTTAAAAAGAGTAACCGTGGAGTTTCTTGCCGGTTCTTCTCCATAGGAAACGACCAATTGGAACCATGCACCTAGCTTCTGACGTTTCATAAGTGCCCATGTAGGCTTATGTGAAATAAAATATTTTGATTTTATTTGATTTGAATGATTAAGATTCTTTTTTTTTCAATGTGTTTGCTCTTGACTCTATTCTTTCATAAAAGGGAATGTCTGGGTTTTAATGGCGCATTTACATATTATTATGTCCAGTACATTAACCAGTCTAGCACAGACAGTCCAGTATTAAAGACAAAAATACTAGATCAAATAACCTCTATCGCACAGACAGTAAGGGTGTCTATAGCACTAGCCTGCCCACTGGCACACAGCCATACAGTTTGATTGAGTACTCTACTGCCTCCTGCACTAGACTGATTACCGTACCTATAGTAAACGGGCTTAACCTCGGGTATCGATCGGACGGCGTCGCGATGCTGCCGTCATAACAACCTAATAGTCTTAATTAAGTAAACCAAACGCAATAAATAGGAATTAAAGACATTTTATGATAAAAACAGTTGTTGTTAAGAACACGTTCGTGTTCGCGCGCAATGTTTACGTACGGTAGCGTGGCAGTTCATGCAGAGGGACTCGATCTCGGTCACCTCGGGGTCCGCGTCTTCCTCGCCGCCGAACTCGCGGAACACCGGCTCTTGTACTTCGTTCGACATTATTGGAAATATAGAAATCTTTCAGTTAAGAAAACCACGACGCACTGTATTCACCAGTATTCACCGCACGCAATAATATACTGTATAATCCACGTATAATCTATGGCACGCACGTTGTTTTGACTGCTGACAGCTGAATGACAGTGACCACTGACAGTTCACATTGACTTTGACGTTTGAACTGTGACTGACAGTGGGCTGCACCGCTAGACTTTTCTTTGTCTATACAGCATCATATTGTAGTCTTTGGTCTAAGGGGCTGCACCATGGACGTAATATATCTTCTATATATTACGTCCATGGGCTGCACTGACGTAGGTATTTTTTTTTGCGTCAGTGGTGGGTTGACAGCTGTTTATGAGATAGGCAAAGAAATAAAATTAAAATGCCAATAATAGGTTTCCATTTTCCAGTAATCAATTTATTTTGGGTGACTCTTATTCAATTTCGCAATATTTAACCTTCTTTTTAGTGTCTCTGAAGAAGGATTTCAAGATCCCTTTGTATTTTTTCTTACATCCATACATGTAAAGTGAAGACTGCTTCAAGATGGAGCTCAGTTGGTCTGTCACCATTTCTATGCAAAAATGATGACTTATTGACTCGAGTAGAATCAGCATGTCACGGTTTATTTTTGTAGCATAGTTATTTTTAATTATATGATCACTTCAGTTGATTCATTAGGTAAAAGCACTGTACTTATAACATCCATACTTCTTACAGTTCTTACACCCTTGTTCTGGCTTTCTGTAATCTGTAAGCGATAAAGCCCAATCATCTTATAGTTATGAGTCAATTTACATTTGTACCTATCTATCCCAAGTGATCGAGAGCCAGTAACTTAGTAGGTATCTAGTAGGGCAGTCGATAAAGCGAAGGTTACCGGCGGCTCCCCGGTGCACGCTGAGCACATGATGTCATGACGAGTTATAAACACAACCTTGGAATAGCAACACACGCGTTGCGTCACCATTTTATTTTGGTCGATTTTGTCGCTTCTCTAATAACCAACCAAATTCAATACCACTTCTACAAACACAACTTGTATGTAAGCACATGTACTATTGAATCCGGTGAGGTTATAGCGAAGAGTTCCCGCTTGAAGTAGAACGCTAACGCTATTTGAAATTGTATTTATATTTAGTCAACATTGAATCTCAGTGCGCGCTACTTGTGTGAATATATTTTGAAAACCGAAACAACACGTGAAGTGTGGTCTAGTCTTAAGGAATTTACATTTACTTTTAAAAACCGTAAGTACATTTTTATTATGGTCCCGCGTTTACGTTTACGCATCTATTTCAGTATTATGGATTGTAGCTAAGCCAAGGTATTAGGAACTATTTTAGCGACTATACAACTCGTACCTATTCGTAAATGACGTCATTTCCAAATATTCGCTAGATTTCAAACAAAAAAAATAGGCCAAAGGTTGCCGGTTGTTCTCTACCTGCAGGAGGGTAATGTTTTACTTTAAGTAGGTACCTGTCTTATTATGAGTACATACACTGTGAAGGGTTTTTATAAATCAATGACTGTGAAAGTCTAATAACTATCTAAGCTATGAACATTTCATTATTTCAAGAAAATTATAGAATGACATAGTAACAGCTGTAAGTACCTACATAGGTACAAACATAATTTATGTAGGTATGTAAATTTAGAAAAGTGATATATAACAGATAAACATTTATATAACACTAGCTTCTGCCCGCGACTTCGCCCCCGTCAATTTTCTTGTCTCCCCGACCCACTGCGTTTTTGCTTAGCATTCTCTCTGATTTTCTGTTTACTCGGCTTAGGGTTGTAGCGTGATGTTAAATAGCCTTTCTATATCCTTCCTCAAAAGATTGAAAAATATTTTTCAAATCCGACTGTTAGTTCCAGAGATGTTGCGCGTTAGAGGTTCAAACAAACAAACAAACTTTTCAGATGTATTAATAATAATATTAAAGATAGAAGTATAGACGGTGTGATCTACGAATTATTGACTGCTCAATCGCGCGTGTCAGAAAGGGTGAATGTGTATGTGTGAACCTATGTATATAGGTATCAATATCAGCTTAATTAGCAAGCTTTTAGTGTGGTTGGTTGGTGTCATTTACTGTGTCTGGTGGTTACTAGTTATTTACTGTATGAAATACCTATGAATATGGTGTGTAGGGAAAGGGTTTTATAAAGAAAAGCACAGAAAGACAAGACTAGGCATTTATTTGAGTTAGGCTTGTCAGATAAATAGGTATGTTAAGTAATGAGAAAACTAATAGTTGTCCGTTCCCAAAACTAGGCCATGAAGAAGGAAGGACAAGCAAACTTCATGGCACCTTGTTTTAAAGTAGATAGGAATTGTATTACATTGTACAAGTACATTTGCATAAACAATTATTGTTAACATAACACATCAATGATTAATCTCTTGGACCATTTCTCAAAGCTATAGCAAATTAGCCATGGAAAGAAACATTAGGTAGGTACATGAGTATTCTGTAATTCGATTTAACACAAAAGCAATATTAGACTTATTATATTAGACCACCTATAGGACAACACAATTAACAGCAATAATACTTAACTTAATAACTTATACTTAACTTACGTGAACAGTAACTAGTCCATCTTTTACCACAGTTGAATTCCAAGAGGCTCCCCATCCCCATTGGCGGGCTCACCTCTTTTATAATCCCCCCAATATTACTCAAGTACATCTGACATTCCCACCATTTTTAACAATCATACATTTTGACCAAATAACTTTAAATATTCACAGTCTTAGGTAAATCTATGTTGACAGAACTGTTTTAAAACGATAAAAGATATTCAATGTATTTTATAACAATTTATCAGACTATAATTACATGAAGTCCCTTTAAACATACATTCCACTGAGTACTTATATACAATTATTATTTATAACCACATAGGTAAGTATACATCAAAATAGCACATAAAATAAAGAAAATATTTCAAATACAATGTTTAATTCTGCTATCCTTAAATCTTATGTAAAAGTAAAATAAGTTATTGTATTTATTTGGACCAACTCACAAATCACCGGTTCGTTCGGAATCGTTGCTAATTCGTCTAGAAATACTCTTGACAGTCTACATACTAATTCCATGCAATTTAGGAAAATAAATCAAGATTATATTCTATGACTCTACATATTCTGACACGGCCATTCTGATCTGTGCTTCGTCCCGAAGTACATAGGTAGGTAACAGTACTTAATTAAACGAACACAACATAATGAGTTATCATTATTGTTCAATTACAGTTTACAAACATTGGTCTAAGATAGGCTGATAATTCTATTCATATTTCTATTATTAATACAATCATTGATATGAAATTTATATTCATACCTCCTTCATATCACATTCTAACCACATTGATGTTTTCTTTGTTATAACATCCCTGTTTTCACTGATATCCTCTTTGATATCACCTCCATATCCACACCGATATCATCTTTGATATCACATCCTTATCCACATTGATATCCTCTTTGATATCACATCCTTATCCACACTGATACCCTCTTTGATATCACACCCCTATCCATATTGATATCCTCTTTGATATCACATCCTTATCCACACTGATACACTCTTTGATATCACACCCCTATCCATATTGATATCTTCTTTGATATCACATCCCTATCCACACTGATATCCTCTTTTGTTATCACATCTCTATCCATAAATAATAAAATAAAAGAAAACCTACAAATAATTTATTGATAATAATTATTGATATTAAAGATAATGAAGACAAAATGAAAAGGTTTACCAGATAAAAAGGATAGTGATAAATTGTTAAAAAAAAAATTAAACTTTTGGAAACGCTGAAATACTTAAAATTTGATGATACACACAGCAATCAGTATTTGTGCCAAACCCCTCAAGTTTTAAAATGTTAACACTGCTAAACACTGAATTCGTTACGAATTATCTAAAGAATACTTCGAAAAGAACTCACTGTCTTAACATGGATTCGAACCATACCATCGCATCACCGAACGTCGTCATACTCAGTTTACAGTTACGGCAGTTTGACGAACTAGCCAGCGAGCCCATAATGAATTCCGATGAAATTGTTATTTACTGTGGTCCGAATCACTTTATCTTTAGGTCTCTGTCTAATCGATAGATGCTGTAACTTGAGGGTATCCATTAATTCTACTTGTCTTCTTTATAAAATTAATCATAACCCCCAAGCCACAACTACTACGCTTGATGTATATATGTTCACTTAAAACCACGAAGATTACCTAAACAACTACGATTTACCCATTATTTAATTGTTACACATGATTTCCGTTGGTTTCAGTTGGCAAATTATGTCTAGTATGAGAACTAAATCATGAAATCAAATTGTGAAATATAAATCTTTGTAGTAGGTACCTACTTAAACTATGATCAAAGTTTTGTTAAATAATAGCAATAATTATAAATGAAAAATATACCTAATAATTATTAAATGATTATTAAGTACCCAAGTATTTTATTTTTCTAGAAATATTAAACAAAATAGAAAAATACTTTATATTCAAAATATATAATGCATGACAAAAAGCACATTTCGTGCCTAGAAATTGAAAAGCACGGATAGCTGCGTGCCATATTTTAAACAATATAAATTATTAACCCTACCAGGTTTATACATTTTAGAAATGACAGTGTCTGTATTTATATTATGTACCGCCATGACTTGTACCCGTATTTGTAAAATAAAATATCTTTAGGATTTGAAGTAGGGATGAAAATATTGGTAGAAATTGTTTATTGGATATTAGTTAAAAAAAATATATTTATAATTTTATTGGTTAAAATATTCGTTAATATTTTTATTCAAGTATCTGCAACATGTTGAATATTCTATTAATTAATGCATATTGAAATTGTTAACAACTTAAATCAACCAATAACTGACCTAAGTATTTGTTAAAAATATCACTACTTTAACTTTGTTTTAAACCGTTAAATTTAATGTTTAACGTTTAATGTTTATATTCATCATCTCTAATTTGAACGCACATGTCTTTTGGGAACCACTTAATGGAGCTGTGTGTACCTGCTTAAAAAAATAATGTTCTAATCAGTAACAGTTCAATCTAACACTAACCAGTATTCATCATATAAATGAATAAATTATCAAAACAGCTTCATGGCTCGGTCAATCTGACAATACCCATAATTTCAGATTTTATCATGGTCACTCATATCAACAGTTGACACCAGCTTTACTCTCCAAGTAAATGGTTAAAAGCCAACACAAAATTATCAAGTCCCGCTGCAGCGGTTCAGGCTCTAGTATGTAATAGTAGTCTATGGGTTCAGGCAAAACTAGAAATTCATTCAAACCAAGTCTCAAATGACAAAATACCCTTTGACCTTGTCACATTCTCAAAGTGCAATTGTAAGTCTTTAAACATTTGTTTTGATTATGTAAAACTATAAATAAGGACTTGTTTGACAATTCTGGAATCATTGGTTGTGAAGCAACCAAGTCACAATAAATTTGTCTAAAACTTCAAATAAAGAAATGAAATAACAAGAATATTAAATTACAACATTTCTATTCACAAAATATTAATTTACGTTTGATAAAATGTTATTGAAATGGAACGTTATCTTATCATACGTCAATGTCTAATCATCTGACAGCTGACGTTCTTAAAGCGATTTATTGTTTTACAAAATCAATTAATCAATGGGCTTTATTGCGATCAAATGGATCAAAGACTACAATATAATGCTGTGTAAATTGCGATCAATATTCAATGAGATACTCTCCTATAAAGAGTAACCTCACACGGCGTGATACTTAGTGACCAATTCAAAAGTTTCAACTTTTATGTAAAGTTTCTAGTTTATGTGATCAGATTACTTTCACAACATAAATAACAACTACTATGTAACTAAACAACAGGTCCTCTTCTTCTGGTGACAAGAAATAGCATCAAGTAATAGTCAACCAGAGTGCAAGTGGTGTAACTTTTTACACGACTGCCCAAGAAAAGGAGTGTTGTTTTATCAAATAAATAATCATTTCAGAGTAGTACAAGCAAAAATTCATCAATTTACCCAGTTTATCAAACAACCACTACTACTCAAACAGATCCAGTTGTAATCAAACCATTCTTAAGGCAGTATAACCGGTCAATCTCAGCGAATACACTTTGTTTCCTTCAACCTTGACATTGGCAGAATCATTGATAAAACGATGGAGCCATCATTGGATTATCAAACAACCAGTATTGATTATATGAATACTTAATTAAAATTATACCTACATCGCTTGGCCAACCTGGCAATAACATTGCAAATATTCATACATTTTCTGTAAAAATAATTTCAGGCTTTGACATGATCACATTGAACAGTTGACACCTACTGTACTTTCAGTATATTATAGTGTAAGTACTCTGTGTACTGTACTCTTAAAGTAAAAGGTTATATAATCCCAAAATTAAATTATCAAGACCCGGGGTAGCAGTCCAGACCAAACTAAATGTTTATTTTAACAATACTACCACAATAGTATGCTATTAGTTTGGTTATGTTGATATTCTGTAACTGTTAATATCAAACTTTTTGTAAATTTAAATTGATTAGTATTGTTCTCAAGTAAGTGACATGTTTTCATTGAGAATAAAGTTTGTATAAACAAAAAAACCATTGAAATAAAGAAAAGCAAATAAAACAATAAAATAAAGAGTATTACCAATAACCTTCCACCTTGTCCCATTTGTTTATCAATAATTCAAATGATATTCACTATTTCTTTTTACATATCAGATCAAAAATAAATACAATGTTTCATTTACTCTATGAAACCTCTACCTACTACATTATGAAGTACTTGACTTGCTGCGCCCCGTGGTTTCACCTGCATAAGTGACGACCCCGTGGGAATATCAGGATAAAAGTATATTATGTTTTAATCCTAGTTATAATTACTGTCCGTGTGCCAAATTTTACCCAAATCCGTTCAGCCGGTAGTGCATAAAGAAGTAACAAACTTCCAACTTCTCACAAAGTTTCGCCTTTATAATATTAACTGTCTAGTGTGAAATGTGATCATGTTCATCAAGTTTTGCAGTTAACCCAAAATGTATCTTTGAAAACAATTTATGAACACCAGAATTTAACATCAGTACTTATTTCAGTATGTTTCATTTCTGAAAACTTGTAACTTATTGTCAACCTTTTAATACATGAATTTGATTGATTGAAAGCTTTCTAATACTTACTTGAATCTTTGTAATGCAACATTTCATTTTATCAGAAAACTTCTGTCTGAGCCAGAATGAATAATAATCTAGTAACTAACATAATCAGATCTCTATTGGTTTTTAAGCCAAGCTTCAATTTAATGTGCACAAACTAATTTTAGGTAATTGATGACCTTTCAACCTATAAATAGCCTAGGTACATTTTTATGGGAATCTTTTTATACAATTTACCCATCATCATTTTGAACCTTCTCTGTTTGAAGTTGGATAAAATACCAGTTGAAGCTTGCCTCTTAATTACAAACATTGTTCTTAAATTCAAGTTTTTATGTTACCAAACTTCTTCTGGAGATGGTCTTAGATTCCAAAGTAATATCAAAAGCAGAGCCTCTAAAGGCCTTACCGACTTTAGATACTTCTTATTGCTGGAAAAGTTCCCGATACTCGTACAGCAGCTACTCGAGTCTCTGCATTCTCGACCCCTAAGACGACGACCCACTGACCCTCGATGCTTGTAAAGCAGCTCGCAGCTCCGCAGTCTCGATGCCAGTATAGTTACTTGTAACTCCGTAGTCCTGACGTCGAAGGCGGCAGCGCGATGTCATCGTCTTAGTGGCCCACCGATTAACAACAGCTTCCAGCAGACCATCGATAGCTCCAACATTGATCATGGAAATAGAAAAATATAATTCATTAGAAATTGTTATGTAAGCTGGAGCCTATCCCACTTCTGATGTCAGAAAGGGTGAATGTGTATGTGTGAACCTATGTATATAGGTATCAATATCAGCTTAATTAGCAAGCTTTTAGTGTGGTTGGTTGGTGTCATTTACTGTGTCTGGTGGTTACTAGTTATTTACTGTATGAAATACCTATGAATATGGTGTGTAGGGAAAGGGTTTTATAAAGAAAAGCACAGAAAGACAAGACTAGGCATTTATTTGAGTTAGGCTTGTCAGATAAATAGGTATGTTAAGTAATGAGAAAACTAATAGTTGTCCGTTCCCAAAACTAGGCCATGAAGAAGGAAGGACAAGCAAACTTCATGGCACCTTGTTTTAAAGTAGATAGGAATTGTATTACATTGTACAAGTACATTTGCATAAACAATTATTGTTAACATAACACATCAATGATTAATCTCTTGGACCATTTCTCAAAGCTATAGCAAATTAGCCATGGAAAGAAACATTAGGTAGGTACATGAGTATTCTGTAATTCGATTTAACACAAAAGCAATATTAGACTTATTATATTAGACCACCTATAGGACAACACAATTAACAGCAATAATACTTAACTTAATAACTTATACTTAACTTACGTGAACAGTAACTAGTCCATCTTTTACCACAGTTGAATTCCAAGAGGCTCCCCATCCCCATTGGCGGGCTCACCTCTTTTATAATCCCCCCAATATTACTCAAGTACATCTGACATTCCCACCATTTTTAACAATCATACATTTTGACCAAATAACTTTAAATATTCACAGTCTTAGGTAAATCTATGTTGACAGAACTGTTTTAAAACGATAAAAGATATTCAATGTATTTTATAACAATTTATCAGACTATAATTACATGAAGTCCCTTTAAACATACATTCCACTGAGTACTTATATACAATTATTATTTATAACCACATAGGTAAGTATACATCAAAATAGCACATAAAATAAAGAAAATATTTCAAATACAATGTTTAATTCTGCTATCCTTAAATCTTATGTAAAAGTAAAATAAGTTATTGTATTTATTTGGACCAACTCACAAATCACCGGTTCGTTCGGAATCGTTGCTAATTCGTCTAGAAATACTCTTGACAGTCTACATACTAATTCCATGCAATTTAGGAAAATAAATCAAGATTATATTCTATGACTCTACATATTCTGACACGCGCGGCACGAGTTTCCGCGCTAAGTAAATAATAACGTGGTAGGATCTAAATAGGTCTCTTATTTATTATTTACAGTGACTAGCTGAAGCGAGTGTTGACATTAGAATAGGAAGGATTAGCTGCCAGCAACAACAGCAGCCGGTCGCAACGTGATCGGCAGCTGTCGTTCGTTGTTATAATACCTAGGTATCAGCACTTGATGATAACTCAGAACATTATTAACACTACGCTTGTCAAACGCATCGTGGTGACAACATTTTCAACTTTCAAGTACCTGACTATACCAAAACAAAATCGGGCAAGAGCGAGTCTGACTCGCGCACCGAGAGGGTTTCGTACTATCATGTTTTTAAATTTTCATCCGCGAGGCCTATATTCGTCAGAGAATTTTAACACTGTGCACTGCGGTGTAGAATATTGCAGTTTTATGTCAGCGCCATCTCTTGACCGATGATGGAACTAATGTATCTTTTGTTGAAGATTTCTGAAAAAGTGTGCTACTTAGTATGTTTTAGACAAATAAATAATCTTATCTTATATTAGAGACGTCGTTTTATTTTTCCTGTAGGTAATATTTACATAAACTTCTATCACTTATAATATTTTCAAATTTTTCTCTCTGCAAACTTCGGAGTTAAGGGGGGAACGGTATTTTTTTTTTTAAGTACATTTTTCATCAAAAGTCGAAAACTATGACAGGCGCTGACATAAAACTGCAATATTCTACACCGCAGTGCACAGTGTTAAAATTCTTTGACAAATATAATAGGCCTCGCCGAGACGCCGATGAAAAATTAAAAACATATGATGGTACGGACCCTCGGTGCGCTCGCTCTTGCCCGGTTTTTTTATTCGTCGAATAAAATTGACATCTGACAGATTTTATATAGAAGAACTGTCAAAAATTCAAAAATTTTCCTCGGATAAAATTATCTGGCGTTGGAAAAATCTGCCCTTAGAGATACTACGTATCTGATGTGGGTGACGCGAACCCATAAGATTTTCTCCTACTAAAAATCTATAAACGCGCAAAAAGTTTTCACTAAAAAAAAAATGGTTGCCTGTAAAGTCGGTTTTACGGGCGAAGATTTTACGTGACAACGTCTTTTTCTCGGTAGAATATTTATTGATATGAATATAATTAAATTGCACAATAGGAACAAGGAATTGAATGAAAAACAGACCGATCATAGTTGAGTGGGAGAGAGACGCAAGGCATTCGGCGGGCCTCTCTCTCGTTCGGTGACTCATCGTAACGTTACCGAGCGTTACACTTTTTCATAAGTGACTCCCAGCCGCAACCTAATTTAAGACGTTGTCACGTCAAAAAACTTGCGAATAGACTGTAGAGCGTTGTTATCCTTGACACTTCCCATTGATCGGTTGATTTCCAGAATAAAATAGGCCACCCACAGAGTACTTTTTGATAGACTGAAAAGGCCACCTGTGGTTGTTGTACAGCTTTAGTTTGCGATTGCGTATTGAAGCGGAAAGCATTCACATCGTAGCATCGCATCGTGTAGGCACAGGTTGCCGATTACGAGCGGCGGCGATATATTACTTTACTCTATGGCGGCGGCCGTGTCATAGACGGAGGTTACACGTTCATTCTGATGTCAGTTCAGTCTATGATTTATGTCAGAATGACGGGAAACTGATTGTGTAACACGCAGACTGATGGAATGATGGTCCAGAATGATGATTATTTAAATATTTTAATAATTTTTGTCAGTCTGGTCAGACTGATGCCAGAATGAACGTGTGTTTATTAGCTATCAGTCTGATGTCAGTCACTGCTTAGACAGCGATGGAGTCGCACGACATGTCGCCGCCTGCGCCGACTCCCTCGCCGCTCCCGACGTCCCCATCTCTACCATTAGCCCCGGAGAAAGAATTTATTCTTACATTAGGAAATGTTACCTATTCTTTGGAATAAAACGAATAAAAAAAATTAAATTAAATTCTTTAATTCGATAATAATCAGCATAGTCATCTTCTTCTCCTGTGTCTAAATATTCGGAAACAATATAAATATGACATTAATTTACCAGTTATTAACAATATGATGTAATATAAAAGTACCTATGTTACTGCTATTCGTGTGTACAATCAGTTACCGCCAGCAATTAAAGAATTAAATGGAAATATGTTTAAAAATAAATTGAAGAAAATGTTAATTGATAAGGTATTTTATAATCTGCATTAGGGATGTGACAGTATACATAAAAAATCGATTATTAATGAATCGATTATTTTGCCTAGTAATAAAATCGATTAAAAAATAATCGATTTTTTCCTTTTTTTTTGATAGATTAAATTAAACGCCGGAAATAACGATAATCACTATCACAGCACTCAGTTTTATTAACCCGTCGCATGAAATTCTATTGTTATCTGTACATACCCTGTACACGCGACATGCGAAGGGTTAATAATAATAATATCAACAAGCGAAACATTAGTTTTACACAAAAAGGTTTTTTTTTTTAATTTCTCCTTTCGCAGGAAGAAATTTCTTAGGGTGAATGGATAGTAGTAGACCGCGAAATTCAAATTTTCTTAAGTTTTTTGCAATTTGCAGGTCAGTGTCAGGTTGTATCTTGATCAAAATATTATTCGCGACAATAACAGGTACATATTTAGAGAATTTTAATCCTAAGAATCATTAATACATCTTTCTAAGTTAAAGTTTTGCGCGACCGTAACAAATATGTATTTACAGAATAAAATTATTATAATTATTAAAGTCATCAACACAACTCTCTAAGACCATGTAATCCCCAAGAATGACTATTTCATGAAATCTTGACATTTGGGGATTATACTAACTTAACAAGTTGTATTACTGATTGTAATGATTATAATTCTGTAAATACATATTTGTTACGACCGCGAATCATATTTTAATCAACGTACAACTTAATACCGACCAGCAAATTGTAAAAAACGTAAGAAAATTTGAATTTCGCGGGCCACCTTAGCGCTTCCCCCTTAAGATACAATATCGCTCGCCATACAATTCAATGGACCATTACACACGACGAAGATAATATTATTTATTTCATATTTATGGGGATTATAAAAGGATTACAAAGATAAAATATTATAGTATCTTAGCCGTGTGGAGCGCCCTTTAGCGTCATTCATTTATTAGTTAGTGGTACACTTCGCGGTACTTTGCGGCTTCGCGCTCCTGACTAAAAAGCTGTGTTGCGCGGCCGTTCTAAATTCTAGGTGAAAAAAATCGGCAGTGAATAAGAAATCGATTTTTTATTAATCGATTTTTTGTAATATGTAAATCGATTATAAAAATCGATTTTTATAGAAAAAAAATCAATTATTAATCGATTTTTCCTATAATCGATTATTTTTTCACATCCCTAATCTGCATGAGTTTTTTGATAAAAAATAGAATTTGTAAGTACCCAATTTCTTATTACTATTGCATATCTGACTCGGGTAGACTTGAAACTTGCTTGAAACAAACAAAAAAATATGTATAAGAACTTTATGTACACAGTTATGCAATAAATATATCTTTATCTGTCTCATATCTCATTCAGTAAATTTAAGTGAATTTATGGTCTTTTCATTAGCCACTTTTTATACCACCGCTTTCTTTTTCTACTAATATATATATAATAATATTACTATATTAGTCCTGTCTACGAAGGCAACGGGAGCATATTATTTTTCTTGTTAAAATCCATACCAAATGCATAAGCGTGTTATCGCGTAGAAGTTTTCGGTTAGACTGATCGTCAGTCTGACTTACCGTGTAATACCGCGCGTCATTCCATCATTCTGCCATCATTCTAGACGTGATCAAGGTCACAGACTGAACTGACATCAGAATGAACGTGTAACCTCCGTCATAGGCATAAGAATTAGAACGACATTATTTCTGTACGTACATACATACAACCATTACAACTTAAACAATCTCACATCAGTTACATGTCATGTTGATAGTGCAGTGCAGCATGAGCATGTATGTACCAGAAATGAGAAAGGTGTGCTCTTCTACATGGGTGTGGTACAGACCATCAGATTGAACACTTTCTCCATGGGACCTATTTCGTACCTACTCACGAAAAATAATCAGCCGTTCCATACATTTGGGTCGACTGGGTATTGAAGTTTCGTTTGGGACAGTTGATCATTGTTGGTCCCATGGAGAGAGTTGTTCAGTTTGATGGTTAGCAATGCTATTCTGTAAAAATATCACCGTGAAAACTTAGGTGAAGTGAGCATGAAGTGAGTTGTCAATAGTGTCAATCCAAAGAGATTTAAGATATGTAAATAATATTGAATGTCTTTGTGTCAATCCCTATCGATAGGTGGAATGACAGCTCACTTCACTCAAGTTTTCACGGTGAGCTTTTTACAGAATAGACCAGCTGTACGATCTGTACACTGACCTCTATAATACAAGTACTTGTATTATAGAGGTCAGTGGGTCTGTACCACACGCTTAAATATGACAACAAGGTGTGAGGAACGGATTCTCTTGTCGTCGGCCGGACTGTAGCAGTACTGTATGTACAGACGCCAGCAGGTCAATCTACCCGAAACTGTCAGATTTTCCCAATCAACCTTGAACCTTATGCTTTAGCAATAAAGTCGAAAATCTATTAAAGAAATCTGACAGATTGTAGTAACTTGATGTGCTGGCGTCCGTACATTATGTGCGGTTCGATACAAGTGGGCTCCTTTTAACTAATGCCCTCGGTTAGGGTAGTAGGTAGGTATAATACACACGACGACATACGTATCATCAGCCATTTTTAGCTGACTTCGCATTGTAATATAAGCTTTAGTACAATGAGAAGTCAGCTTATAGTGGAAATGTATAGCTTGATATGTCGTCGTGCGTACGAGCGTACGATCAACTGCACGTCTGGGGGCCTACTCTCAGTCCGTCTACGAAGATACGGACCCGACCGGAAATAATTAATTTCTTCGGTGTGAACCCGATTAATTTTATTTTATTTTATTAGGATCTCCAACAAAGAATACACCTTACATGCTACATTATAAAGGACAAGAACAAAAATGTATGTGCTATTCATTCTCTTTTTTTAGACATCGAAAATCACATCGGGAGTAGGGACAGCTGTGAAATCGTGATGTCATTGATTCTTAGGTCGGGGTTTCAAACTATTTTATGACCGTAGGTGAAAGGGAGTAGGAATCGCCCATCGAGAGCTTGAAACTTCGAAAACCGATCTTATTATTACGATTATAAGGCAATGCCTGTCAAATAGTTACCGTAGACTTGGTAACATTGAAGAGTTTGTGTTGAATGAACCACGATCATCTCCTAGTGACCGCTACGAACTAAGCGTGGAGCGTATACATAACACCTAACCTACATCTCATGACGGCCCTACCCGTAGATCCACAGTTAGGGAAATTAATTATTGAACAAAATGACACACTAATTGCCGTATTACAGCCATTTCATACAACTGTCAAAGAATGACAGTTGTGATTTCAGAAATTTTAAATGGCGGGACGATTTTGACTCTACCGGAAGAACTGGCCATAACACGTTGCCCGACCTGGAAGTCGAACCCAGGACCCCACGCTCAGCAGTCGCTCTTGCAATCACGAGACCAATTACGACACTAATGCCGTCAAGAAACTGACAGCTTTGAAGGCGGTCCGTGAGAAGTTGTGGTTTAAACGCGTTTTCGGCGCCACGAGTTTCATTAGTTCGGCCATCTATAGAGCCGGCCGGCGAGTAATATCTGTAAGCGTCTTTGTTATATTATTAACATAATATTTGAAGGTAATCTATACTAATAATAATAAAGCTGAAGAGTTTGTTTGTTTGAATCTCTAGAACTACCCGTCGGATTTAAAAAAAATCTTTTTGCAATTGATAGCCCAAATCTTGAAGAAGACTATAGGCTATCTAACAGCACGCTAGGACTCGGAGGAGCCGAGAAAAAATAAAAAAATGTTAGAAAGATCACGAAATCGAATTAATACCGTGTGCAGGCGATGCGATGCGACGGGGTGGGTCGGGGAAAAAGAAATTTGAAGCGGACGAAGTCAGATCGCTTAAAATACGGAAGTCATCGTAATGTAGGTACTCATCACGCAGAGTGCAGCACAGACTATGAGCCCTCGTACCAATGGGGGATTTTAAATCGTGCACTGGATTTTCAACCCTCTGCTCAGCACCGAGAATTGCAAACCCCACAGTGTATTCTTTATCGCGCTGGGATGACTCTGTTGGATTCTCAAGAGCTGTAAATCCAGTGCGCAATACAAAATCGTCGCGGTAAAAAGTCGCCTGAGTGTGGTAGTAGGTATAGAAACAACCATTGATATATTCCACGCACGATCCCGCTGTGAGTGCTGTGACGTCACAGCTCACTATTTAGTATATATCTATACTATACACGACATCGATCGCTGCAAACAGCTGAACATATCAAACTTTAATGAGACCAAAGTCTAAATTACACACTTCAAACTCAAATTCAAATCGCTATGGTACCCCGCGAAATTCAAATTTTCTTACGTTTTTTGCAATGTGATGTGACCAAGTAATCCCACTGAATGACTATTTCATGAAATCTTGAAATTTTACAAATAGGTACCTACTAACTTATCAAGTTGTATTACTTTACTGATCCTAATGATTATATTTCTGTAAATATGTACATATTTGTTACGGTCGCGAATCGTATTTTAATCAACGTACAACTTAATACTGACCAGCAAATTGCAAAAAAACGTAAGAAAATTGGAATTTCGCGGCCTACCTTAGCGCCATACCAATACCATTTGAAATTTGAATTCACTTTTGAAACCATTATAGCCATAGGTGAGTAATCCGCCTATAATACCTGCTGATGTATGATAAAGTTTGCTAAGGTACCTACAGTACCTACTAATAAATAATATTTCTTAATGGAGTGCGAGTAGGTGATGTTTTTATACCACTCAACCACTGCCAACTAGGTCATAGATATAAATGACTTACTAGAGTGTACGGAACTAAACGAAAGTACACTACAAACTATGTTTTCGTTATGATGGCACACGGAGTTTTAGAAAGATCGCCATACAAAATTATACTTTTTGTTAAAAAGTGGCATATGGGGAGCGGGCGCGGCGCGGTAAACTCAAACATATGAACTTCCTTTGAGTGTCCGTAAAGTGGGCACGAGGCGGGCGCGGTGAGAGGCGTGGGCAGCTCGGTGCGGGCAGAACGCGGGCAACTCACGCCATAGCTCGTTCATACAAGTGGCCGCAGGGGGTGAGAGGCGTGGGCGCGGGGCGGGCGCGGGCGGCCCGCGCGGAGACCGGGGTTCTCAAATTAGTTCGAGCTTTTTTCTAGTAAAAATAAGCCTTCTTCATCCTTAATATATTTTTTTGACAAACACTGGACATGACATCACCCAGAACGCAGCCGCGCTCCAGTGCGGACAGGCAAACCGCGCACGTTCCCGCACCCGCGCCCGCCCCGCGTCCGCGCCTACCCGCGCCCCACACTAACAGTAGGTTAGGTCCTTGACCACGTGAGCGCGTACACTCATGGACCAGAATCAGCCAACATTTAGAAAGTGTCCATAGTGGGAACGCGGGCGCGGTGAGCGGCGCGGGCTACTCGGCGCGGGCAGCGCGAGCGTGCGGGCAAATACTGGACCAGTGTGACCAGATTCAGTATTTTAATACTTTTTCGGTATATTTTATCGACTTTTCCAAGCATCATTAAAGCACGCTCAAATCGATTATTTCCCAACTCGGAACGCAGGGGATGCCCGGATGTGAGTTCATGTGAGTGCTCCAGTACAAGGAATATACCGAGCCCCAGTAGGATTATAGCTAATTCGGAATGCGGCCTTAAGGAGAATGGGTAGTTGCGACCGCGAAATTCAAATTATCTTACGTGTTTCGCAATTTGCAGGTCAGTGTCAGGTTGTATCTTGATCAAAGAGTATAATAATAATACGGGAGATCTTGATCAATCTTGATCAAAATGTGATTCGCGACAATAACAGGTACATATTTAGAGAATTATAATCATTAGAATCATTGATACATCTTTGTATGTTATATTTCTACCATTAATACTTTTCCATAAGAGATTGGTGGTTGGTGGTAGAAATCTAACTTAGAAAGATATATTAATGATTCTAATGGTTATAATTCTGTAAATATGTACCTGTTATTGTCGCGAATCATATTTTGATCAAGATACAACCTGACACTGACCTGCAAATTGCAAAAAACGTGAGAAAATTTGAATTTCGCGGTCTCAACTACTCATTCATTCACCTTAATACGACTTGACAGTGACAGTTGACAAGTGACAACTAACCTAACTTTTATGTTTGCTATACAATCTTTGTAATATTTTTTTCACGATGGATTTTAACACAAAATTAATAGAATTAGTAAAAAAATATAAGTCTATTTATGATACTAACGACCCCAGTTATAGTGACTATGCACGCAAGCAGGAGGCCTGGAAGGAAATCGCAAGGAAACTTGATACGCACGGTAAGCAATCATTTCTGTTTATTTGTAAACAATGGCTTTGTATGTGTTGACATGCATTTCTTTTTAATAGTTTGATTACGACAAGAGTTACATCATTGTAGGACATACAACTACACTTAACTGTGTAGATCTGTAGATACTCTCGAACATACATAAATAATCGAATAAGTTCTCCTGGACATTGGACATGCCAAAAAATCACAAACCAGTCGCAACAAAGTTACATGTTCGGTAGAAATATGAGCAGGACTTTGGTTCATCTGCCCCCCTGTTGAGGAAAGGTGCGATCCCCCCTTTTTGAGATACTTATGATGTTTTTAATATTCTAAGCTCACTTTCGGATTTTCTTCACACATCTATTTAAAGGTCAGAAGGGGTGGGGAAGCAGCACCCCCCACCCCCTTGAGCCCGTTAAAGGAACTTTAAGACTTGAATATGGCCCAGAAGGATTTTCAAGGCTTAAAAAAATAACCACAAAGGCCTCAAGAAGCCACGAATCCTTCTAACCTAACCTTGTCGGATCCGCCCTAGAAGGATTTTATAGGATAGTTTATTTAAAAAAAACGAATGAAATTTTTTGTATGTGAAGTAACAGTGACAGCAAAAAATGGCATCATTTTACATTTGTTTTCACATGTATATCGCCAATAGTGGCAAAATTATTATAAGTTTTCATTTAATAGCAGTGAATTAAAATCAGTGAAATATAAGGAATATAATGAAATTGCATAAAAACTCATAACTCACAAAATATGCATATTTATTTCATCATTAATATGAAGATAAACATTTTAGTGTGTGGACCTTACATAAAACAAACATTCAATGGTGAGATCAAAAGTCAGAAGTAGTAGTATTGCTTAATTTCTAAGATTTTGATTATTTTTGTTCTCATAAACCATTTATCTCCGTAAGTTAAAACTATTTGTGGAGGCTTCCTAATAATAAGATCTTTTTGTGAAAAAAATATGGACTCTCAACTCAACAGAAGATAAACCAACGTTAGCCAAGGCCTGCAATCCAGTCAGCGGGATTGTCTGAAAGGGTTACCGCTGGCCCGGAACATAAAGGGCTAAGGAAGGAACACGGGTGGGTTTTAGTTAGTAAGAGTCTGAGACTCCCTTCCGCTCCACACAGAGCGGGAGGGGTCATTTGATGATTTCCCAACCAAAAAAAAAAAAAAAGGCCTACAATCCCAGAAGGGTTAGGCAGAGGTGTGGGTATTGTACACCCACATTTCACTTTTTATGCATAAGTCCCATGTAAGGCTGCCTGTCCACCGGAGCGGAGCGAGGCAGTGGAGCACAGAAACAGAGAAATATTAACCAATATGATTGCACAAAAGCCCCTCTCCTGTCCAATCTTTTAGATTAAAAAAGATAACATTTACATAATATACAGGTTGAAATTGATAATTTGCGCCAACTCGAAATAGGAGGTGCAGTAACTGTTTCATAATAATTATAAATTTTCATTTACTAAGTCTACATTCTTGAAAGAAATTGTGTAATTATCGTCTTAGTGCAAACTAAGTTATTGCCTTCAAGTAAACACGAATTAGCGGCGTTCTTTTAAAATAAAAATCTATCAAAACAAGAAAATTAAAGTATCAATATTAGCGTGCGTCCAATAAGCAATCTATTTATTGCAGAGTTCACAACATAAATTAAGTTGGATGCGTTGAACTAGCGGTCATTAAACTAATTTTGACTGTTCCTATGAAAAGTGCATTTGTTTCCATAATGACATGCTCTAAATTTTCTTTATAACACATTGAATTTTTTTATTTAGCCTGCGCTGTCCCACTCCTGAGCTAAGGCCTCCCTCCACTCCTTCCATCTATCGCGAGCTCGCGCGTCCTCCTTCCAGTCTTGGTGGAACCTATCCAGCACATTGAATTAGATATTTAAATTGGCACCTATTCAATTTAATCCTGTATAAGCGTCTTAAAATAATATGTATTTACATGTAAAAGGATCACAAAAAAATCGGGGGATAAAAAAAGTCGTCCACATCGCTGTCAGGAACACGAACAGGGAAAGTGCCCGAGACACATTGTTTGGCAATGCTGCTGCTTTGGCCAGAAAAGGCCAGCCCTCAGGTCATGTGAAGAGTCGAACCAACCACACAGTGGTGTCTCGAAAGTCCAAGTGGGCAATGGGACCGCATGGCCTCAGTGTTTCAACCCCAAATGGCTCAAACATTCGCACAAGTCGACATTCATATTTAACTACTTATTTTTGAAACAGCTTATTGTTATGTACTTACATCTCATATAGTACAAAAAAGGGAGTTTCCATGACCAGTCTCTTTTCTTTTTTCAGAGAAAGAATGTAAAAAGTCTTGGATCTTATTACGCGAAGGATACCGACGATTTCTGAAAAAACAAATCGCTTCAGAGAGGGATCCAGGATACAGGAAAGACACCAGGAAATGGACATACGAGGAGGATATGTCTTTTCTGTCACCACATTTCAAAAAGCGATACCTCGGTTCTCCGAATAACGAAATTAATGTTGAAGAGAATAGTCCTGAGAGAGATAATCAAGCTGTTTCTGCTACTCCTGAGGCAACCGAACAAAACCGTGCACTCCTAAAGCGGACTAGAACCAATGAAGTGGCCAGGAGATCTCGCTCCCACGAAACACATTCAAACACTCTAATAAAATACATATTGGACAAGACAACGAACAAGGATGACATCCAGCAATTCTTCAACAGCATCGCCTCCACGGTGCACTCGTTCCCACCGCGCGACAAAGCCTTAGCAAAGGCGAGAGTATTTGAAGTTATATCTCGAATGGAGCTTGAAATTCTGGACCGAGGGTGTGCCAGCTCTTCCCAATATACAGGTTCTCCAACGTCAGATGATATGGAGGTTATCGAATCAAGAAACAATTTGTATATCACTCCACCACCGGAGCAGGACCCGTGCAGCCTGTCCTGGGGCGTGTTGGCAGCTAACAACGCCAGTGATGAAGCAGGACCTGAACTTGACATTAAAGTAGAACCGGAACAAATCCTTGGATCAAACATTAAACAAGAAACATAATATAATATGTTTTTATTTTTGATTATTTTTAAATTGTATTGCCTTGTTGGTCTAGTTGTTAATGCGAGCTAATGGGCTTGAAGGTCTACTCTCTTAGTCCGTCAGCGAAGATACGAGCCCGTCCGAAATTAGTAGGTCCCTCAAAACCAGTTCCAAATTAAATGTTTCGGTCGGGTAGATCACACGTCTGTTGTAGGGACAAGTTTCAAATTAAATGTTTTGGTCGGGTAGGTCACACGTCGGTTGTAGGGACAACTTTCAAATTAAATGTTTCGGTCGGGTAGGTCACACGTCGGTTTTAGGGACAAGTTTCAAATTAAATGTTTCGGTCGGGTAGGTCCCACTTCGGTTGTAGGGACAACTTTCAAATCGTGTTCCGAGCTCATCATATTTCCGTTAGTCTCGTGGTCGCAAGCGCGACTATTGAGCGTGGGGTCCTGGGTTCGTTTCCCGGGTTAGGCATCGCAAAGCACGTTAAGCCGTTGGTCCTGCGCCTGACCTATCCGGTCGTGTCGGATCGCCGTCCCATCGAACTATGAGATTGAGGGAGCAGAGTGCACCTGTGTCTGCGCACACACGCATGCCCTGCCTAATATCTCCTGCGCCGAAGGCTACACTCGGCTATTTTGGTCTGGTGAACTATATGTATATACATAATATAATTATGTCTGTAAGTGATACGGAGTAGGGAACGCCCGTAACGTTGCCCGAACTACGGATTACGTGCTGAGGGAGTTGACCCTCTGGGGCAGTGTTGTTGGGACGTTCTCTGAGCACCCAGGAGTGGATGTGTGCCTTAAAGGCAAGTACTAGACCCTATTGGGTCTAGTACTTGGGACTTCTTTATACATATTATAAATTAAAGGCACTTGGTGTCTGTCTGTGTGATCACGTTATTCTTCTAAACTCCGCATCGGATTTTGTTGCGGTTTTCACCGTCATTTAGAGAATTTATTCCGGATGGTTGATGAATATAATACACATATAAATAAATCTCGAAATGCAAAGCAAGGGTGAGACAGAAGTATAAGATACTGGCCAAATGTTTGAATGTAAACAATCCTGCCTACACCTCCTGGGAATGCAGGCGTGATGTAAACTTAACGTTTGATATTCATATAGGTACACGTCATCACGCCTGTTTTTCCCAAAGAGAAAACGAAAATGAAAAACATAATAAAAACAAGGAGGCACTGTAATTATTATTAGGTATCCATGTGTTAAAAATAAAACATCATCTTGAAACAAATATGGCATTTTAAAATTCTTTTGTAGACTCCGTAAACTTGTAGGTACCTCACGAAACCGGCTCCCATGTTATTACTAATCACTCGGCAAGATTCACAGACCGCACGATTTTTTTACCTAGCTCAGTACCTAAGCGTCTCATACCAATTATTTGTATGGCATAAATGTTCTCGGCTGAAACGCTCTCATTTAGTTATACGAATATGAACATTATACTGGGTGTCTTTACTGATAGGTGGGAGTCCCCCATGCTGCAAAGGTGGGTGCGGCTTCTTGCCGTAATTTAATTTGTTTGTTTGTTTACTAACAAAATATGTACCTGGTCTGAATTAAATGTTTATTATAATTATTATGTTTTAACATATCTCGAGACCATGGGGTCCCGGTCCTTTGAAAGGGGTACGAGGGGCCGAAGCCTACTCGCAGAGGCCCGTTAGACGTTTTCAATGAAATGAGGCACCAACCGACGATTATACCTGTTCGCACTATGCAAGTGCACCCAAGGACAGCCCCCGGTTGGTGTAGGACTATTGCAAAACATGGAAACAAAAATATTGGATTATGGGTTTTGGTGGCTAAAGTGAACTGGTTATCTAGGGCTATGGAAAAACTATAGCCCCTGCCTGACCGATGTTCTATATAAATTACACAGATAAAATGGCAGGGGGTGACTTGCACACTCAATAATGGGCCCCCGGAAACAGTCGCTAGCACATAGTGACGTAGCGACAAGAAGGCAACATGTCCTGAGGTGCTTATGAGGAGTGGAGAGGTATTCCACGGCTATCAGGACAATCCCGGAAGTACGGTCAAGATCCCTACCAGCATCTTACTGGAATACTTCCTTCCTCCGAGCACGTTTGCTCTTGCGAATCTCCACTGAAGCCGGCCACTATAGGCAAGAATGAGGTGGGAGGTCTGTTCCTCGTCATTGTTCACTCCAGCCGGCCAATAAAGGCAAGCCAGAAGTGAAGAACATGACTTCTCCCGGGAGATAGGGTCCGTGGGGTCGCTACTGCCCAACAGCTTGCCACATGCTGCCCTGCTGGTTTCTGTATCCCTCTTGGTCTGGCTCCTCACCTTAGACCCGTTCCGGCAAAGTAAACTCTTCCGGCACGGGCCTAGAGTTCGGAGCGCGCAAGTCCCACCACGACGTCAACGTAGAGATACGGCGGTGGGGTTATTATTATTATTATTTGCATAACAAGGTTCATATTCAAATGAAAGCTAGCTCACATTCGCATAGACGAATATGAACATAACATGCATTGGAATAAGGTTAGTCGTATGGAACGCGAACGCTTACTTATTAAAATAAAATCGAAGTGCGATTTGTGAATCTAGCCCTAAGAACAAAACCATTTCCTAACGCCTATTTTCACGAGTATATAGTTGAGCAGACGATGACGCGTCGCCGCGCCCACCCATCAACCAACCGAGTAGCAAACGTGACTTATGAAGGACTTTCTCGATAACACCATGCAAGGTGAGCCACAGCCGGCATTATGCAAGTGTTTACACTAGAGGCTACTGGCGAGGTCGGGTGCAGCCACTAGCACTCACTAGGGACCATCCATTCATTACGTCACACGTTAAGGGGCGGGAGGGGGACTCGTCATAAGCTTCGTGACGTCACCGTCACGTCAATATAAAGTAACTCAAAATTTTAAAATATTACCGACTCTAGTTTCTATACCTAAGTAAAATGGCAAAATATGTGACGTCATGCGTCACACTAAGGAAGGTTAGGTACCTACACAAATTGACACCTGTGCCAAGGTCGGGGAAGGCTCCAACAAATTATGAAATTCGTGTGACGTATAAATATGTGTGCCCTTCAGATAAAGAACGGATTATATGTATTGTTCTAAACAATTTATAATTTCATGGTGACATGGCCCATCATTCGGATTCGCAAACATATTGCTTCAACAACGCTAAGGAACCAGGAAGGGCCTGCCCCCACTGGCGGCACGGCACGGCAGGCGGTCTTTCGGAACCACAGCACATGCAAGCGCATCTGACGGGTGACGGCAACGATGCCGCGGTATTCACAGGAATGCCGCGAAGTCCTCATTGAAATATCAATTTTATTGACATCATACTACATATTACTAAGCTATCCTACTCATAATCGTCGCATAAAAATCCCTAGCCGTGCCGCACCGCCAGCGCAGCGGCGCGGCAGGCCCTAAACCGAACTTCGACAACGAGAAGGCTATCGTACGTACAGTCATGAGCATAAGTATGTATACACTTGGCTTTATTCAAAGGCGATTTTCTCCTTTATTTTTAAATGAAATTTCATGTTATTAGGAACATAGTATTTTCGAACCCATAGGTTTATATAAAGTGTCGTATTTCAACGTTGTCTTCGTTATTTCGTGAAAAAATCACAATTGAAAGTTGCCAAGTGTTGACTTATTAGTGCTCGTGACTGTACAGCTACTCGTACTTAAAAAAACTGTCAAGAATTAGAGGCGGTTTTTGGCAGATCGAGACAGATTAGAATGTGGAAATTCGTAAAAGTAAGGGACTTTTACCCGACTGCGCAAGACAGGAGGGTAATGATTGTATTGGATTTTTTGTATGCAAGCAAAGGTATGGTGTTTCCCAGTAACTCGGTTGGCGAGGTTAGATAGGCAGTCGCTCCATGTAAAATACTGGTACTCAGCTGCATCCGGTCAGACTGGAAACCGACCACAACATAGCTGGTACAAGGCTAGCCAGATTGATTGATTGTCAGGTAATTTTTTACCCGACTGCCCCGGGCAGGAGGGTAAATACTAATGATTTAGGTATTTGAATTTTGTACTCGAAATCAAACGTAAAAGTTTGGCGAGTTTAGATTTAAGTTACACCTCTGTATTTTGAATAACATTAAATAAATTATTAAAAAAAAAAAATTGAATCCGTTGATGCTAATAACTCTCCGTCTAACACAATCGGTTAAAACATGCAAGATGTCATAATATTAAAACATGCATGATGTCATAATATTAAAACATGCAGGATGTCATAATATTCTTCAACAGTATGTAAATAATTTAAATCGTGAAGGCTCACTGAAACTTGTTTTTCAGTGTATAGCCAAGTGACTGACCGATACGCGAGGCCTTGGGTTTGTGCGTAAAACTTGCATTTATTTAAACAAATGTTTAAACTACCTAATTCTTGTATCTATGTACGTACGACGACATATCAAGCTATACATTTCAAGTATAAGTTCTCATTGTACGAGAAGCCTATACAGATACACATTGCGAGGTCAGCTAACCCTGCGAACGTATCTAGCTTGATACTTCGTCGTGTGTGCTTTTGTTGTACTTACGAGTATCAAATAAAGTCCGAAAAAGTTCCTTCAAAGTTTCCTTCAAATAGGTCCGAAATAATTTCATCTATTTGAAGATTCTTGTAAGTTTTACTGTTGAGCTCCTGTTCTGAGTTCAGCTACACGATTACTGACAAATGTTTGCACTACTGACTGCACAGATACGCTCGGCTACATCAAGCTGTATATAACCAGTAAGTATATATGCTGACTTTTGATTGTATGAAAAACCTATAGGTACAATGCGAGGTCAGCTAAAACCGGAAATGTATAACTTGATGTGTCGCCGTGTGTACACTTAAATCTCTGGAACTTTCCTCAAAAGACCATTTCAGACACTTATCGGTCCTCACATGATCCTTATCGGTCCTCACATGATCCTTATCGGTCCTCACATGATCCTTATCGGTCCTCACATGATCCTTATCGGTCCTCACATGATCTGACCAAGATTATGTCTGGACTTTACAAGAGAGAAGACTACTCGAGTTTGTTTCGCAATTTCTTCTCAGGGTAGTCAGATAGGAAATGTCGACTCCATTATAGCTTATTTTTTTAATATGACGTGTAAAAGTGATACCGATGTCCTATTTACAGAATAAACA
This sequence comes from Oligia fasciuncula, assembly GCA_963082905.1. NCBI lineage: Eukaryota > Metazoa > Arthropoda > Insecta > Lepidoptera > Noctuidae > Oligia > Oligia fasciuncula. Next base: position 10,407,993 of record OY720415.1, on the reverse strand, counting down.
ATTTAATTTCATCTCATTACGTTCCACTTCTAACACAATCTACTTCAATACACCTCGTTGTCATCTCATCACGTTTCACTTCTACACACACAATCTACTTCAATACACCTCGTTGTCATCTCATTGCCTACGTTTCACTTCTACGTACACAATCTACTTCAATACACCTCGTTGTCATCTCATTACGTTTCACTTCTACACACACAATCTACTTCAATACACGTCGTTGTCATCTCATTACGTTTCACTTCTACACACACAATCTACTTCAATACACCTCATTGTCATCTCATTACGTTTCACTTCTACACACACAATCTACTTCAATACACCTCGTTGTCATCTCATTACGTTTCACTTCTACACACACAATCTACTTCAATACACCTCGTTGTCATCTCATTACGTTTCCCTTCTACACACACACCATCTACTTCAATACACCTCGTTACCATCTCATTACGTTTCACTTCTACGTACAAAATCTACTTCAATACACCTCGTTGTCATCTCATTACGTTTCACTTCTACACACACAATCTACTTCAATACACCTCGTTGTCATCTCATTACGTTTCCCTTCTACACACACACCATCTACTTCAATACACCTCGTTGTCATCTCATTACGTTTCCCTTCTACACACACACCATCTACTTCAATACACCTCGTTGCCATCTCATTACGTTTCACTTCTACGTACAAAATCTACTTCAATACACCTCGTTGTCATCTCATTACGTTTCACTTCTATGTACACAATCTACTTCAATACACCTCGTTGGTCTAGTGTTCGTAAACGCGACTGCTGGGCAGTCGAGAGCGCGTGCGCGTGGATTCGAGCCCCAGATCGGGAAGTCTTATTAGCTTGCTTGTACTATTTATAAAAAAAGTAGTCAATCAGTCTGGAGTCATGGCCGGTAGATGACTACAGGCTCGCTATCACACCGAAGTTCATGTTCTAGTCCATCGAATGGAACATAGACATAACAGTGGAAACGTAGACATACCTATACTAATTTCACTTCTGCCTTCCCTTTCTGTCGGAGAATACTAGCGTGATGATATGATGATAATCATCATTAAGGGGCAAGCGCTCCATCTGAAGCCATACGACAACGTATAACTTATGTAAATCAAGTGGCGTGGCACACGGCTTACACAACAATTACATATAATAAGGATTTATTAATTAGCAACTTCAACAACATTCACGATTCCATTTTGAATTTTGAGATATTCCCACGTCCCACCAAATTGATTTGGCGCCATTTTTTGGGCGATGACGTAACGCATGGTCAAATACTACTCGAAGTTAATTTTATTCGAACGATCGAAATCGAAACGTGATGTAATGTCCAAATAAAAAACTTTGAGGCGCGCGATTTATAATTGGACAGTTTAGATAATTATTTACATGAATAATTAATTTTTATGTGTAGGTAAGTAATATTTACATTTTAAATCCGGATTTGACGGCATATATACAATACATTTATTAGCTTCTGCCCGCCACTTTGTCCGCGTGAAACGGCCCCCGAGGCCCCGACCGGTCGCGTCGCATTGCATCGCTCGCCCCTGCTACTACTTAATCTTGGCGTACCGTAGTACCTACTTAACCTACTTTCTGAATTTTTCTCCCTTTGCTCGACTGTGGGTCGTAGCGATAATTCATGAGAAAGGTTATACCTAGGCTATAACGTTCCTCAAGAATTGGACTATTTGGAAATATTGGAAATTCAAATCCGTAGTTCCGGAGAGTACCTATCCCCTATTTACAAACAAACAAATTTTACCTGTTTATAATATTAGTAGGTATAGATATTGTGTGGTGTTGCTCATGTATTAAACAGGTCTGGAGCACCTTGACAGTTGACCTAGACTGACCTAGAGGGTATAGACAGGTTTTTTATTAGGCGAAACCTGTTTACGTCATGAAAATACAATTAAATCTTTACAGTGCAATGATTTCAAAGTAATACAATGTTACAGTCTGAGGTTACAGTGGGGCGTTGTTACTGTCTTGAAACCGAGGAATAAACATAACACTATGTCCTCTGCACCTACAACAACAATAATTATATGTTCATTACTTCTATACTTATCAATGACGTCATACGGTGAGCGTCTGGTCCATTATCATAGCACGAAATGCCACTTGTGTGTGTAGAATGCATGGACGTAATATATGAATGTAACTTCTGTCCGTCGTCTGTTATGAGTTGTCACTCTTCAGTCTGTCAGCCGCTCATTAGTGCCTGCTCGTTGTACTACTGAAGTGCAAACAATAACGAGCTCTATTGTACTTACATCTTTCTATACGAGCAGCCTGTGGATCTCATACTCGCGCCCCCCCTGCGTGTGCAACCTAATAATGCGTTCAGGGTGCTGATGAGGCTGCCCCGGTTCTGTAGCGCTTCAGGGATGTTCGTCGAGTCACAAGCAGACTGTTTCTATTCTACAATGCGAACACGATGCATGCACATCCCTGAGTCGCAAGTAGACTGTTTCTATTCTACAAATGCGAACACGATGCATGCACATCCATGCGGCCCTGGTGCGCTGAGTCGCAAGTAGACTGTTTCTATTCTACAATGCGAACACGATGCATGCACATCCCAGCGGGCCTGGTGCGCTGAGTCGCAAGTAGACTGTTTCGATTCTACAATGCGAACACGATGCATGCACATCCCTGCGGCCCTGGTGCGCTGAGTCGCAACCGCGCAGAGGTTCGATTGTCAACACTGGAACCATCATGTATGGTTCCAGTACTGAGCAATCGAAGTTTGTAATAAGTTTATGTGGACTCTTTTTTAGGGTTCCGTACCCAAAGGGTAAAAACGGAACCCTATTACTAAGACTTCGCTGTCCGTCCGTCCGTCTGTCTGTCACCAGGCTGTATCTCAAGAACCGCAATAGCTAGACAGTTGAAATTTTCACAAATTATGTATTTCTAATGCCGCTATAACAACAAATACTAAAAACAAAATAAAATAAATATTTAAGGGGGGCTCCCATACAACAAACGTGTTTTTTTCTGCGTTTTTGCCTTGTGGTACGGAACCCTTCGTGTGCGAGTCCGACTCGCACTTGGCCAGTTTTTTAATTTTATGATCCTTTGTTGGTCGAAATAAACGTTTATTCTTATGTAACAAGAGTATGCTTACTTAGTTGAACCTCTATATCTTCAATTCCAGAACCATGGGCAAGGACGACAAAGAAGACTCGGGCTTCGGGTTCAAGGACAAGGCGAAGGCGGTGGAGACGCTGCGCCTGCTGGAGTCGCACGACATGAACTACCGCCGGCTCACCGTGCGCGGGCTGTTGGGCCGGGCCAAGCGGGTGCTGTCCAGTGAGTAGCCAAGGATCCACTGAACTACCGCCGGCTCTCCGTGCGCGGGCTGCTCGGCCGGGCCAAGCGGGTGCTGTCCAGTGAGTAGCCAGGTTCAAGGACAAGGCGAAGGCGGTGGAGACGCTGCGCCTGCTGGAGTCGCGCGACATGAACTACCGCCGGCTCACCGTGCGCGGGCTGTTGGGCCGGGCCAAGCGGGTGCTGTCCAGTGAGTAGCCAAGGATCCACTGAACTACCGCCGGCTCTCCGTGCGCGGGCTGCTCGGCCGGGCCAAGCGGGTGCTGTCCAGTGAGTAGCCAGGTTCAAGGACAAGGCGAAGGCGGTGGAGACGCTGCGCCTGCTGGAGTCGCGCGACATGAACTACCGCCGGCTCACCGTGCGCGGGCTGCTCGGCCGGGCCAAGCGGGTGTTGTCCAGTGAGTAGTTCCAGTGAACTATTTCATAACAGAACATTAAAGACCACAGTGACTTACCATAAGCCCCTAAAGCGCCTGCGCGCCTGCGCCTGCGCGTACATTTTGACCTGATGTAAGGTTTGCAGCGTTAGGCCTTGTAGGGTTAGGGGCTTTGCCTCTACATTCGATTTTAACAGTGAAAGCGCATTATATATGTCTTGGCAATCTACTTTACATGAAATGTTTTGGGTGGGATACCTTTTTTGCCCGACTGTGCGGCAGCAAAGACAGTGTTTTTTAAATGTTAGTTAGCCTATGAACATCTTCAATGCCTTTGTCATCACGAGTTGCCGGCGACGACCTAGCGGGTCGCTGTGGCACTGCTGTGTGGTGTGGTGGAAGCCAATATCCGCTGTGGCACTGCTGTGTGGTGTGGTGGAAGCCAATATCCGGCTGTGGCACTGCTGTGTGGTGTGGTGGAAGCCAATATCCGGCTGTGGCACTGCTGTGTGGTGTGGTGGAAGCCAATATCCGGCTGTGGGCTGAATAATGATGATGACTTTTGGTGCTATATGGTTACTTATTATGATACGATATTAGCAAAACAATCCACACGCCCACCGGGCTCTGTCGGAGTCTGATCCACAGCCTGTGAGTACTGTCTGATCCTACGTTCGTTTGTCAACTTATAACTACTAACTAATTAATTATTCATTTATTAGCTCTTCAGTCGGACAAACCTAAAGTGTAGTCGTGAACTCGTCAGTCTCGTATTTGGCATTTATTAATGTTTTGTATGTCCGTTTGCCAGTCGGTGAGGCCTCCTCCAGTCTGCTCCATGCCGGTGTCTCTGGCCACTCTGCCCATGTTGTTCAAGCGACCTCAATATCAATTTGAGTGTTCTGTTTGCAGTGACAAAAGCAGAAGACAAAATAAAGAACATAAAGGAAGCCATGGAGGTGTTCGAGCAGTGGCTCGCCGAACTCGCCGACGAGAAGAACAAGAAGACTGACAAAAAGGAAGACAAGAGAGAAGAGAAGAGAGAGGAGAAGAAGAAGGCGGAAAAGAAGAGTGATAGCGAAGAGGTACGTACTTTATTGTTACTTACTTTACCAACATCATCATAATCAGCCTGTAATGTTCCCACGGCTGGGACCTGGGACACAGAGCTCCACTACGTGGGGCGGTGGGCCCAGCGCGGATTGGTGAATGTCACAGCTCTGAGAAACAGGTCGAGTGTCTACCGTATGCTCAGCGCCTTCAACAACTTTCAATTAGTTACGTTGTTCAGTTGACTTAAGTTTCAAACAAATGAAGTAATATAGTATTAACAAAGTCCTTAGAAATCTTTCGGATTGTGATTGATAATGTGTTACGCAATTATGGTGCTGGGTTCGATTCCCAGGGAAAAATATTACCTACCTATCAATTGGTTTGCCAAATTTCATCCAGATCCTATTAAAAGCATAATACTAATGATTGAAATACTTACTATCTTGAATTCATGCAAGCCTAGTACTTTTTGTTAGAATACTGCTCAGGCTCAGAAAGTCCGGTCCCCTTATTTCAATCATGATTCGAGAGACACGTAGCGCCATCCAGCGTCGACCGTCGAAAGTGATTGTTCCTTCCACGGGAACAGTATTGTTTTTCTGTATCTTTCATACGGTTTTGAAACCCCTGACAACGTATAATATGCTAAATTACATGATGTTCAGAGGATTAGGCGTAAAAAGGTAACAAACAAACTCACTTCGGCATTTATAATATTACTTAGGATTAATATCTATTATGCCGCACTTTTATAATAAAATAAATAAATACTTCCAGAGCTCTTCATCTTCGGACGTGGAGATGGAAGACAAGAAGCCGGAGAAGAAGGAGCTCCCGTCGGACACGGTGCCGGGGCTCGGCTTCAAGGACGCGGCCACTGCCGAGGGCACGCTGCAGGAGCTGCAGGGGAGGGACCCCGACTACCAGAAGCTGGCCATCAAGGGGCTCATAGGGAGGGCTAAGAGGGTTCTAACGTGTGAGTATATCATTAGTTGTGTACCCACCTCAACGTGGAATAGCTATGCAGCGCAGCTAATTGCAAGGCGAGGCTTTGTTTTTTTATTTGTCCGCGGACCCCTAGGAGCGGACCCCTAGGAGCGGACCCCAGGTTGCGACACCCTGCCTTAGCGAATAGGTGCGATGTTGTATCATTGTTCAAGCATCACACTGGTAAGTGGCTTTCCCTTACCACAGGGGTAACCTTAGGAGATTTATGTTCACCATCATCTGCCTAGCCTTGTCGGCTTCCAGTCTAACCGGGTGCAGCTGAATACCAGTATTTTACATGGAGCGACTGCCTATCTGACCTCCACAACCCAGTTACTCGGTAATACGATACCCCTTGGTAAGACTGCTTGTCAGACCTTCGGGCTTCTGACGACCCGTAAAGACTGTCAAAGATCCACGAATGTCAGCCGGGACCAAAGGCTTAACGTGCTTTCCGAGGCACGGAGGGGTCTCGGTATGTAAAGATGGTGACCCATCCGCAGACCAACCGCAACAAGCGTAGCTTAATCCCATAGGAGATTTATGTTATTAAACATAATATATTCATCTCAAATTCCAGGCACCCGAGACGAAACAAAGATCTCGAACATCAAGGAAGCGATGTCGATCTTCGAGAAGTTCCTGGACGACTTCGACTCGCTGCACCTCAGCAAACAGAACAACCCGTACGTCAGCCTGGGCATCGTCCGGACCGCGCAGAAACTCGCCGGAGACGATGTCAGCGAACAACAGGTAAACAAAAGCGGCTAAGTGCGTGTCGCCACGTGTCGCACACTCGCACTCGCCACGTGTCGCACACTCGCACTCGCCACGTGTCGCACACTCGCACTCGCCACGTGTCGCACACTCGCACTCGCCACGTGTCGCACACTCGCACTCGCCACGTGTCGCACACTCGCACTCGCCACGTGTCGCACACTCGCACTCGCCACGTGTCGCACACTCGCACTCGCCACGTGTCGCACACTCGCACTCGCCACGTGTCGCACACTCGCACTCGCCACGTGTCGCACACTCGCACTCGCCACGTGTCGCACACTCGCACTCGCCACGTGTCGCACACTCGCACTCGCCACGTGTCGCACACTCGCACTCGCCACGTGTCGCACACTCGCACTCGCCACGTGTCGCACACTCGCACTCGCCACGTGTCGCACACTCGCACTCGCCACGTGTCGCACACTCGCACTCGCCACGTGTCGCACACTCGCACTCGCCACGTGTCGCACACTCGCACTCGCCACGTGTCGCACACTCGCACTCGCCACGTGTCGCACACTCGCACTCGCCACGTGTCGCACACTCGCACTCGCCACGTGTCGCACACTCGCACTCGCCACGTGTCGCACACTCGCACTCGCCACGTGTCGCACACTCGCACTCGCCACGTGTCGCACACTCGCACTCGCCACTTGTCGCACACTCGCACACGGTGTGCTCCGTACCACCGTATATAATATTGGCACTGATTTAAAGAGGCAGTTGTATATAGCGGTTTTGGTAAGTAAAAAATTATAAATGGCACGTTTAATACATAACTAGTTCAGCAGTTAAAACTAAGCAGTAGAATAAACAAAAATGTGTAATAAAAATAATTAAATGTATCAGTGAATACTTATATAATTGAGCAGTAAAAATTATTGAACGAGCGGTGTCTTATGGGGGTCCCGCTAACAGAAACGTTCTTTTTAATACAGTTGCTCAAAAAGTGGTGTATTGCAGGGACGTATAGCGTTCGGGATGTGGGCTATTACATACTAGTGCTTTTTAACCTTTCCCGAACTCGTGCGTGTCTCTTTCCCAACTGTCAAAATAATGTCTATTAAAAAGAAAAACCAACCATGAAGTTTTTACTAAAGAGTTTTTGTGATTCATACAAATACGTATATTTCTAAAAAGAAGCTACTAATTTATTTCAATATCAGATTTAATGATTTAATTGAATGAGTTAGGTTAGGTTTCATTTCATTTCATCTCATTAAATTTCATTTTCATTTCATATCAATAAAAAAAATATACTGAACACTAAGCTGTATGGATAGTTCCCTTTGCCTACCAAAATGGGTGAAGAAAAAAAAACTCTGCTTATATTCTACGGTTGGCGCCATTTTCCAGAAATTTTCTTTGCGAGTTTAGTTGTTTGTTGCACAAAATGAGTAATTGCGACCCTATTTTTTTTTAATTAACACCACCGGAACTCAGTATAATTGCACAAAATGCTTCGGACAACATTTTACCGGAAAAGTCAAAAAGTCGTTACATATCCACATACGACTAATTTTTTGCGTGGAGAGAAGAGAAAAAAGCAATATTGTGTTTTTATTATTTTATTAAATTGCTTAATTTTTTCGCAACTGTATTAAAAATAGTCGTTCAGTACACCTGCGGAACCGTCATTGCAACTTGTTCCGACTGTCAACCCTCGCCTTCGGCTGCGCCTCGGCTCGGGTAGACATTTGTCGGAACTCTTTGCAATGACAGCCTTTCCGCACTTGTAATGAAATATACTATTTTGGCGTTTTTTTGTGTCCTTTAATTTTGAACTTTTTATTTGTTGCTATAGCCGCCATAGTGATACACACTGTGAACATTTCAAGTGTCTACTTATTACGGTTCAAAAGATACCCTGTGACAGACAGATGGACGGACGGTAGTAATAGGGTCATGTTGGTACCCTAAAAACTGTTCAGTGAGTTCATTTTACAATGGCAATGCCTTTCATTTTCACAAGTCAATAACAGTTATTGCTTTTAATGTACGCTGTCGAGCGAATTTTTAAAACAAATTAATCAATGGATTAGCAGTTTCCTTCAAAATACTTCGGTTTGTGATTACATGTGACGGCAGTTAGCAATGGTGCCGACAGAAGTGAAAACAAAACACAAACAGAATACTTTGCCATCACTCAGTGACATATCGGATATACTTTAAAACCGAGTACCTACATCGCGAGTACAGCCGAACACGATCCGAAGCGGGTATTTTTTTAATCGTCTTATCAACGAAACACGCGCGGTGTCAATTACGGTTACGGTGGCGCGAGTTCAATTGTTTTTTCCCATCTCAAAAAATGCCCAATGCGCCTAAAGAAGTTTTCACTTCAAAAAAAGATGTTTCAATGCGTATGAATCACATCATCACACATCACAGTAGAGATAGTGTGGCAACACATCACTAATTCACTAGTAGAGATAGTGTGGCAACACATCACTAGTAGAGATAGTGTGGCAACATTTTTTTACGAAATGACAGTAACAAGTGTCATTTTACGCTGCAACTAATTACAAGTCTGACCTTGACCATAGTATATTTTGACGCTCGAATGACGTTGACAGGGGAGCGCTGCACTGTCGGTAAACAAATAAAATTGACAAAACAAGATGGCGGCGTTAGTTCTGAGTTTGGCCGCGCGCCGCAATAACGTTGTAAGTTTGTATTTGATTTGTTTGTCTCCTCAGAAAGCGTTCATCGTGGCGTACAGCTCGGTGCGCGGCGAGTACAAGCGCCTGCGCACGGCGGCGCCGGACGGCGGCAAGACGTGGGACATCGTGAGGAACCTCGCGCTCACGGAGCTCAAGGAGAAGGTGCGTGCTCTATTGACACACAACTTGAACTGTCCGTGTATTCTAATCACTGCCTCGTGTTAGCGGTCGCATGCGCTCCTGTTGAGAATGAGGTCCTGGGTTCGATTCCCAGGTCTGGGTGGTCTGGTCTGGTCTGGGGTCTGGCCTGGGGCCTGGGGCTTAGGCAGTGCTCGGTTGATGGGAATAGTCTCGCCCCCTGTAACACGGGACTTGAACATCAATAGCGAAGTTTGGGTGTGATGTACACCGTGCGGAACCTTTCAGGGCAGGCGTGTTGGTGCTACTGTAGACTATGCGCCGTATGCGAGCCACTCTTCTGTATTATATTTCAGTGAATAACAAACTTTTACGTATCGAAAGACAGAGATCGTGTAGGTATAACATAGCTGGCGATATGGTGGACTATAGGACCTCTGCCTTACCCTTCGAAGTTTACAAGCGTTAGCCACGCTCACGGCATTTCAGGCACTACCTCGAAAATTTCCATTTAGTAACTCCGCCGTGATGTCGAAAAAAGTAAATAAATAGATATATAACTTTGAAATTTTTTTGTATCGAGAAAAATTCATTGAATCGTGTATTCCTTTTTCATGATACTAGACCAAAGATTTTAAACAGTCAAAAACATGTTAAATCCCTATTCCACATACTTTAGTTACACGAAATAGAAAAACCATTTTTTTTTCAATATATCACCTAAATTCCTATTTACAGCACGCCGACGCAAAACTCTTCAATGAAAAAGACGAACCAACAGCGGAACACTTGGAGATGCTCCTCTGGGCATACTCCCCCGAGCCAGCGCGCGTCAAGAAGTACGTGCCGGAGACCAGGGAGGAGAGGGAGAAGGAGGACAGCGACAGGAAGAGACGACACAGCGAGAAGGAGACGGAGAGCTGCGACAGAAAGAGACGGAGCAGCGGCAGGGACGACGAGTCGCCGGTGAAGAAGAGCAAGGAGTGATCGTGATTGTTGATGCATTTATTATTAAATAAATATTTACTTGATCGTATTGTGGACGTTTATTTTTTCGGAGCTTGCGGAGTCAACTGGTAGAAGTCGTCACGTAACGAAAAAGCGATATGTCCCCTCCATGCTACTTTATATTTTACAACAGAGAGATATAGTTTTCATGGTTTTCGAGGGTGCTGAAGCCGATAGTGAGGTCAAAATAAAAACAAGATGGCGATGGCGGCTGCGAAAATTTTCCGTAATTTTGAAATTTTCGCAGCCGCCATCTTGGATTCTCATTTTGAACTTCGTTCCTGCCGACACGGCGACGGACGGTCCCCCGATCCCACACGGTTATAATTCTTCTTTCTAATACAAAATCTATATATATAAAATGGTAAACTGACTGATTGTTGATATATCAACACACAGCCCAAACCGCTGGTCCTAGAGACATGAAACTTGGAGGGTGTGTTCTTTGTGAAGAGTAAGTATCCACTAAGAAAGGATTTTTGGGAATTCTACCCCTAAAGGGGTGAAATAGGGGATGGAAGTTTATATGAAAGTCCGTCAGTTTTGAAGTTAGGATCTTCAAATTTTGTGTTTAGGCTGAGAATTGAAAATTAATTTACACGTATCTCAGCGTTTTTGACAATTCTACCCCCGAAGGGTTAAAAAGGGGGATGAAGTTGTGTATGGAAAGTCCTTAATTTTCGAGGGAAAAATTACTAAATTTATTATCTAGGCTTATGGTTGGAAGGTAACGCAACAGTGTTGTTAGAATTTCAACCCTTAAGGGGGTGAAAAGGGGGATGAAATTTTGTTTTTAATTATATAATCTATCAACACACAGCCCAAACCGCTGGTCCTAGAGACATGAAACTTGGAGGGTGTGTTCTTTGTAAAGAGAAAGTATCCAATAAGAAAGGATTTTTGGAAATTATACCCCTAAAGGGGTGAAATAGGGGATGGAAGTTTATATGAAAGTCCGTCAGTTTTGAAGTTAGGATCTTCAAATGTTGTGTTTACGCTGAAGATTGAAAATGAATTTATACGTGTCTCAGCGTTTTTGACAATTCTACCCCCGAAGTGTTAAAAAGGTAATATCAACGCACAGCCCAAACGGCTGGACATAGAGACTTGAAATTTTTCTCATAGATACCTTATACAGTGTAGGCATCCACAAAGGAAGGATTTTTGGAAATTCCATCCTTGAGAGGGACAAATAGGGGATGAAAGTTTGTATGAAAAATCTTATTCCTTGAGTTAATAAACTTAAAACTTGGCACGAATACTTATCTAGGTAAAATATGAAGTTTGGCATTTTTAGTTTTTCTAAACTATCCCCTAAAGGGGGATTGGGGGGTGTCAAGATTTAAGGAAGAATTTTAACGCGCGGTCCGATTAACTCGAAAATCAGTATTTATACTTAAGACCAAAAATAAAGAATAACGTGTATAAAGGTTTTTCAAAAATCTACCCTTAACGGGGTGAGAAGGGGTAGTTAATTATACAGGCGAGGATTTTACTGAGTGGCTTGATTAACTCGAAAATTGGTATTAATAATCTTTGAGTCAAGTAAAGAACATAATCCTAAACGATTTTTCGAAATTCCACCCCTGTGGGGGTGAAAAGCGGGAATACAGTTTATATGAAAAATCTTATTAAGGGGGAAGCTCTAAGGTGGCCCGCGAAATTCAAATTTTCTTACGTTTTTTGCAATTTGCATGAATGACTATTTCATGAATGACTATTTCATGAAATCTTGACGTTTGGGGATTACATGGTCTTAGAGAGCTGTGTTGATGACTTTAATGATTATAATTCTGTAAATACATATTTGGTACGACCGCGAATCATATTTTAATCAACATACAACTTAATACTGACCAGCAAATTGCAAAAAAACAAAAAAAAATGAATTTCGCGGGCTACCCTGGCGCTTTCGCCTTAAGTAATTTGGTTAATAAACTTGAAACTTGGTACGAATACTTATGTAAGTAAGTTATGTAGTTTGGCATTTTTAGTTTTTCTAAACTACCCCCAAAAGAGGGAGATTGGGGGGTGTCAAAATTTGTATGGAAGAATTTTTACGCGCGGTCTGATTAACTCGAAACTCGGTATTTATACCCCAAAATAAAGAATAACGTGTATAAGGGTTTTTCAAAAATGTACCCCTAACGGGGTGTAAAGGGCAATTAATTTTACAGTGTAGAATTTGACTGCGTGGCTCGATTAAGTCGAAAATTTGTATCAATAAATCGTCGAGTCAAGTAATAAACACATCCCAAACGATTTTTCGAAATTCCACTGTGTGGGGGGGGGGGGGGAGTGAGGATACAGTTTATATGAAAAATCTTATTCATCTATATCTATACATATATATATACATATAATAAATTTGTAGAAAAGTGGTGTCTGTACAATGGAAATATATAAAAAAAAAGTAGCAGGGGTTGTTATTATATCGATGCCGAACCCGAAATTGTTGTAATTAATATTTTTTTTGTCTGTTTGTCTGTTTGTCGGTTTGTCTGTTTGTCTGTTTGTTTGTGCACGCTAATATCAGAAACGGCTTATTCGATTTAGATGCGGTTTTCACTAATATATTGTAGTAGGCTTCACTTAACATTTAGTGTTTATTTCATGTCAATCGGTTCATAAATAAAAAAGTTATGTCAATTTAAAGAATCACGGCGAACATTTGTTAAGGTATTCTATTAGAGTACGTACACGCCTCGGGGCCTGCGCGTCCGATCTTCGGAACTACTGGACGGATTTGAATGATTTTTTTTTTGTTGTATAGTCATTATGGCTGGATAACATTCAGGCTATAATGTTTCTTGGAAACTTGAACACCTGATGCAGAACCGAAACAGACCAACTTAACTATAAGAGATACAAAAATGGTACCATAGCAAAAATTGTTCCACGTGATGAAGATTTTCTGCTGAGAGAATAAATTTGAAGATCTGGAACACCTGATGGGGAACTCCAAGAGCCCAGCTACACCATAACACATATAGGAATGACGTCTTAGTAAAAGTTATTCGGTCTGATTAGCATTTCCTGTTGACTTATAAAAATCGAAGATCAGAAACATCTGATGTGGAAATCTAAGCTATCACTAATTTCACCTCCACGCGGTGAAGGCGGTAACAGTTTAGGACTGATTTTCGATGACGATGGTATATCATTGAAAATTTGACTCTACTGGCCAAAACTCCCATTATTTTTTTTAACGTGAAGAAATGCTCATGCATTCTGCACTGCCACGGGGAGATAGTGCAGTTATGAAATGAAATGAAATGAAATGAAATGATGATGAAATGAAATGATTTTATTTTTTGTAAGTAGGTTTGTACAAACACTTTTACACGTCAGTCATGTTTTTTATAACTAGATGAAGTCGGCGTTTCCTATCTGACTACTCTGAGAAGAAAGGCCGAAACAAACTCAGAGGTCACAGTCTCTTTTAAAGTCCAGACATAATCTTGGTCAGGTTATATGAAGACCATGTAGATCGATGTCTGAGGTGGTCTTTTGAGGAAAGAACCACACAGATTGAGAAGACCTGTCCAGTCAGTGCACGCATTTGTCAAAAATCGTGCAGCTCAACTCAAGACTTAAGGAGCTCAACGATTCGACGAACAATACCAAAGAAAGGACATTTGGGTAGGCCACATAAATTACTCAAACTGCCAGACCATGAGAAAAAAAAACAGAACAGAGAGAATAATAAAAAAAATATATATAAGTATGTAAAATGACCCACATCGTCTTCACATTCACAATGAAAAAATAATATAATACTTTACAAAGTAAGCAAATGTCATTGTTTAAAAAAAAAAATATTCATCAATGTCAATGTGTATATAAAAAAGAAAAAAATCATTCAAAATGCAGAAATTGGAAGCAGCTCAATCCCAAGCCTTTTTGTCCTCAATATAATCTTTAACGGTATAAAAGGCTTTCTGGCACAACTTACGTTTAATGAAAGATTTGAATTTATTAAGGCTTAGATCTTGAACGTGGCTTGGTAGTTTATTGTAAAAGCGTATACATTGGCATCTGAACGAGCCACCTATTTTCTTGAGCCTGGTTGTAGGTACAACATATTTGTGTTTGTTTCTAGTATTTATATTATGGATATCACTGTATTTTTTAAACAATTTTATATTTTTATGGGCATATAAAAGATTTTCATAAATGTACTGAGAAGGCACAGTCATTACATTAATCTCTTTAAATTTGTCTCTGAGAGAGTGTCTCGGACTTAATTTATAAATTGATCGAACAGCTCGCTTCTGCAAAACAAAGATAGTCTGAATATCGGCGGCATTTCCCCACAATAGAATACCGTACGACATTACACTATGAAAATAGCTAAAGTACACTAAACGGGCAGTCTCTATATCAGTTAAATTTCGAATTTTTCTAACAGCGTATGCTGCAGAACTTAGCTTTTTTGACAATTTATCTATATGTGGACCCCACTGAAGCTTAGCATCCAAAGTTATGCCCAAGAATACTGTGTTGTCTTCAGGATTCAATTCCTCGCCCTTTATCAACACATTAGTTTTCACCTGCCTTACGTGGGGTAGCGTAAACTTAATGCATTTGGTTTTCTTCTCGTTTAGAAGCAAATTATTAACATTGAACCAGTGGACTACTTTCGAGATCGCGCTATTTACATCGTCAGTAACCAACTGCTGACGTTTAAGTTTAAACAAAAGAGAAGTGTCATCTGCAAACAACACTATATCATGATGATCCTTTATGAGGTACGGCAAGTCATTAATATAAATGAGAAACAAGAAAGGACCAAGAATAGAGCCCTGTGGGACTCCCATTGTTACTATAGATCCGGGTGATCTTTTTCCATTAACGTCAACGCTCTGAATCCTTTTACTCAAGTATGAAATAAGAAGATCCAGAGCAGTGTTTCGGATCCCGTAGTGGCGGAGTTTCCTGATTAACGTTTCGTGAAGAACGCAATCGAATGCCTTGGACAAATCACAAAAGATGCCCAAGGCATCGCATTTATCTTCCCATGCATTATAAATATGTCCTAATAGTTCAACGCCGGCATCAGTAGTTGAACGACCCCTTGTAAAACCAAACTGTTTGCTATGTAATAATTTATGTTTATTAAAAAAATCTTTGCATTTGGTCTAAAATTAATTTCTCAAAAATTTTACTAAAGGTAGGTAGTACAGAAATAGGTCTATAATTTGTGGGGTCTGATGTACTACCTGATTTAAACAAAGGTATTATTTTACTATTTTTCATAAGGTCAGGAAACTCCCCATTGTCAATACAACTATTAAAGATAATAGCTAGAGTAGGCGCTACAATGTCAATAATAGACTTGGCTACTTCTACAGAATTACCCCACAGATCTGCAGTCTTTTTTACATTTAAAGTGTGAAAGGTTTTAATTATATCTCTACAGGTAATATATTCAAAATGAAATTCTGAATTGCAACCATTAACATTTTCTTTAAGCAAAGACTCAGCAACAGAAGGTGATGAGTTTAGTGATTTAGTAGTTGAAACGGGAATATCTGAAAAGAAATTTTCAAATGCCTCAGCGACTTGTGTGTCTGATTTTATTATGTTGTCATTAATAGACAGGCTGTAGTCAGTATTTCGGTTACTAGATCTTCCCGTTTCACTATTAATAATATTCCAAGTCGTTTTAATTACATTACTGCTGTTTTTAATCCTTGAACTCAAATAACGTGACTTGGCCATATAACAAACTTTTTTAAATAATTTTGAATAATTTCTAACATACAAATTAAATTCATCAGTGTTAATATAAGTCCTTTCATTGTACAGTTCATAAAGCCGTGTTCTACTTTTATGAATACCAATGGTAGCCCAATCACTGAACGATGCATTACTATTAACCGAAATAGTCTTGGGAATAAAGGTGGAATCAAATTGTTTACAGTATACATTAAAAAAATTATCATAAAGATGATTAGGATCAGCATGAATAGACAAAACTGGTAATTTATCAATGAGTTTAACTTTAAAAGCCTCCAAGCGACTTGCAGTTTTGGGGTTAACAGTGATATCCTTTTTAGCCACTTTTTTGTTTTGATTTTGAATAGTAATCCTTTGCCCGCAATGATCAGAATCTAGTAAAGTTATAATTTCTTTGTGGCTTGGTATAATATCTGTATATATATTATCTAGGCATGTGGCACTAGTAGGGGTTATTCTTGTGGGCTCCAAAAATAGGTTTAGAAGATTGTAGGACTGAAACAGACTTAAAATTTTACTACAAGAACCTGAGCTTTCTAATAAATTGACATTAAAATCACCGCAAATGATAACGGACTTGTTTGAGTTACAAATCCTGTGTAACACTTCATCCATTACCTTTTCAAAGCAGTCATACAATCCTGAAGGGGGTCTATACACACTTAATACAATAGAGTGCTCCAATTCTACACAGGCAATTTCAACCGTACGCTCAACTGATAGGCTCACAATATCTATACGATCTTTAAATTTGAGCTGGTTACTTACTAAAATTAATGAGCCACCATGTATAGCATTTGTTCTGCTAAACGAACTACCAACCTGGTGATTATTAAAATTGAACAAGAACTGGTGGCTTTTCAGCCAATGTTCTGTTATACAAAGTATGTCAATACTATTAAAATTCATAAATAATTCTACTTCTAATTCTTTGTTCATAAATCCTTGAATATTTTGATGCACTAGGTTGATACTATTGACTGATTTTAAGCTTTTTTTGCGTACATTATAGCTAGAGGTTGCCTCTATTGTCTTAATTTCTAATTTAAATTATTAGCAATGTCATTAATAGTGACCAAATTATTGGCAGAATTATTTATAATGTCATTGCATTGCTCAAAAGAAGCAAGTTGTTTAGCCAAATTTTTGGCTGTAATAGAAAAAAAATAAGATAGCGACACAGCTATCTGTCTTTTATAATAGTCAGAAAGATAGTACATAACAATGTTATATCTATCTTTTGTCAAATAGAAATTATTACTAACATAATTGTTAATATCAACTAAATGGAACATGTTATTATTAAATGTCAAGTTATGCAATGTCATATTCAATTCAAATCTTAAGCTATTTTCTTCCTGTGGCAAACTGTTACTATAAGGGAATGTAAACAATACAACTTTTCTTAAACTAAGGTTGCATAATGTTCTATGATACTGGAGCAGTTCTCCTTTGTTTACATTTCCCCTATTACCCATAAAAATTAATAAAGTTGTATCCTGGGTAAAGTTACATTTAATAATTTTTTTCATAATATGAAACAAAGAACAACCAGGCATACAGTAATTTATTATTGAGTGTCCCGGATATTCAGCTGTTAACAAGTGTCCTAAGTCCTTACCGATCTCATCACAAAATAACACAATATCATTATTTAAAGTTTGTTTACACTGTTTATACGAACTATTAGTAGAAGGAATTATCAAATCAACACAGGGCTGCACTAAGGTGGTATTGCAAGTTGTCAATGAATGGTCCGGTGTGACATTGGTTGGTGTTTGACAATGCTCACAGTTGTTTTTTTGTGAGTTTACCAGCTCATTCATTGCCAACACATATTCCCTCATTAGGTCTTCAGAGGTATTATATTTGTTGGTCATTGAACTAAGTTTCTCCTGTAGATGGTCAAGTTCAGATTGCAAGGTCTCTGTGTCAATGTTGTACTTCCTAGTACTCTGCTCCAAATAATAAGAATACATGTCTAATTGTTTAATTAAATTCAACCTTTCTCTATTCAATTTAACGTTTTTGATAAAGAACTTTTGTCTTTTTACCATTTTTTGTGTTTTAACAATGTATTTATTAATTTTAATGTATTTTTTAAGTTTATTTTTACTGCTTACTACCCTCATTGAATTATATGATTTCGATTCATCATCAGCTGTCAAATCCATAGTGTATGTGGGGTTTATGGTAGAAACCATTGACGGGGCAATAGGCATCAACTCATTGTACAGACTTTGGTTCAGCGAGGCGGTGATGTTAAGATTGGTCGTCTCAAGTTGTGTTATTTGACTTTGAGCCTCATGTAGCTGCTGTTGTAATATATGTTTTTGACTAAGAGCTTGTTCATACTCTGTGCTACACTGGCTGAACCCGTCCACAACAAGTTGAAGTCTATCCCGTTCTTCTATGGCATCAGTGTATTGATTATATATCTGAGCCATTTCAATTTTTAACTTCCTATTCTTTTCATGGGCATCAAAGAGCACCTTTTCATTGTCATCTATTTCCTTAATTAGTTGGTCACAGGACTCCTTTGACGCCTTTAAGGCGCTCAAAGCCTCATTGAGTTTGGACTCTCCGAGGCGAGCACGGGCGCTGCGAGTCATAATCATGATTAAAACTAGTAAGGAAGCGACAAGAAATTAGAAGAGAGATGGTAGTTGTGGCAGCAGTAGAGAAGATGATTAGTTTAAAAGGAAAAATGAAATTTAGATGTAATTCTAAGGAGTTCTGTCACCAAACCAATGCAAGGTTATGTTTACGTTCAAAGGTCATTGGCACCAATAAAGTCTTACTAAAAATGAACAAACTAAGTGCTGGTTAAATTGTAGTACGTAAACAAACTAATAGCAAGTAAAATATAGAGTATTGTACCTGATATCAAGATGACAATGCAAAATTCACTTACGCCGGTAACTGTCACCGATTTACATAGAAATATTTACACTTAATTTGCACTAGCTATTTGAATCTAACACAATATACACATTATTATCCTATTTACTTGAGGAGTAGTTGGAAATAGGCCTAAAAAACAACGAAATTAAATATTTAAGATTAAAAATTACAAGAACAAATTTTAACAGCTGTTAGCTGTAGTGTTGCCACAGGAAAAAAAAAAAAAAAAAAAAAAAAAAAAAGGGACTCTAACCCACTAAAACTCCACTGTGTCCTCCTCTGCCGCTTACGGCAGGAACATGGGCACGCGTTAGCACTCATCCGTGAACCCGCCGCGGCTGTCCGTCACCGGACCCTCCGCTGGGGAGTACTCCCCATCACCGGCGCACCAGAACAGATAGCACGCCGTGACCACCCCAGGGACCAAACCAGCACATGGGCCAGACGATCCCGTGTCTGGGCACCCTTGGTAGGGGAGCAGTCACTTAGATTTTAATTGATCAGGTATCTTCATAATAAAACTATAACCATGCCTAGAAAGAGGTCAAATCTTTCCCAATGTTCCAAAGGAGCTAAAAGATTGAGGATCATAAGATCCCAAGAATCTACCGAAGAGCGTCAGGAGAGACTTGATGCTGTTTGAGAACATCAGGCTGCAACTCGCTCCGTGGAAACCTCTTCGGATCGCGAAGCACGCCTGCGTTCTCAGCGTATTTACGCATCTACATCCAGATCTCTAGAGACCAGTGAAGAATATGATGCGCGACTGACCGCTGATACGGTGAGATTATCATACATTGTTCCGAACACGCACACAACAAAATATTCATAATCAGAAAGTGAGAAAGGAAGAATTGCTGGAGTACGGCATGAAGAGACAGATTAAGAAGAGCGGAACGAACGTTTGAATTCTGATCGACTTCGACATTCTCTGAACAGAATGTCGATATCATCTGAAGAATCGGATGTGTCTCAAGATATAGCCGTAGGGCATGGCGACCTTCCTTGGGTTGATAAGGAACGGAGTGCATTTACGTATACTCCTATGATTGCCTACGCCACATATTCCGCCATCGGAGGTATGGTTAAAAATTTTACTTTTTGTGAAGCTGTTAAATAGCAAAAAGAAACAAACGGTATGTGTTGCTCAGGTGGGAAAGTAGATATTGAAATATTACAAAATCCTCCAGAAATATTAAGATCACTGCTAATCGGTGACCATCACAGTCAAAACATTTCTTGGACAACATACGTTCGTACAATAATGCCTTTCAAATGACATCTTTTGTTGCGAAACAGATTTCAGAAGGCCCATTTATGCCAACATTCAAAGTGCAAGGCCAAGTTTACCACCCTATTGGTTCATTATTGCATGAAAATGACGTCTTGAATCGTCTCGCGCATCCCGTTGCAGTCCCCGGGTTCTTAGAATTCGACATCAGACGTTTCAGATCTTCGATTTTGTCTACCCCGTTGTCGCTGGCATAACCAACAGGATCCGCGTACGAAGTCGCGGGCAGAAGCTAGTTTGGTTAATAAACTTGAAACTTGGCAATATTTGGCTCAGTAAATAATAAAGAATGTCACTTTTAGTTTAAAAAACCCCTCACAGAGGATTTAGGGGGTGACAAAGTTAATACACACATCAAAAGTGTCTAGGGATCAACATATATTTTTGCAATAACTTTTCACCTGATTGATATTATTTAAAATTTTCTTTAAGGATTCATCAAATAAAGTGTTTCCGTTTGTCACAGTAACGATAAACCAAGTCACCTTTGCATTAATAAAGAAATTTGCCATTTTCCTAATAAAGGGATTTTTGACATTTGAACCACTAACACAAAAGCTCGAAAAAAAGACTGAAATAACAGTTTTCTTTAAAATTTTATTGGGTAACTTAAACAATTAATAATCCGTGTTTCTACCGCGAACACTAACAACACAAGAACATCGGTTTGGCATACTCAAAATGAGTTCATCCAAATCAAGCTGTGGAATGGCCGCCCATGTTCGTTGCAACAACAAAAAAAGGTCTTCTTGCGACTGGATACCCTCCATATTCGGCAGAGCTCTTCTCTGTAGCATATCCCATGCATGCTCAATCGGGTTCAAGTCTGGCGACTGAGCAGGCCAGGGCAGGACATTGATGTTAGCTGCGGCGAGAGTCTGTCTTACAACTCTTGCGGTGTGCGGTCGTGCATTATCATGCATTAACTGAAATAAGGGACCGATTTGCACTTGTAGAGGAACGATGACGTCTGATACAATCGTCTCAGCATAAATTTGAGCGTTGAGGTTGCCTCTGATCCAAATCAACTCAGTTCTTCCGCCGATCCAAATACCCGCCCATACCATGATGGTTCCACCACTATAAGGATGGACTTCCTGGCAGGATTTTAATCGCTGTTGGCGTCCAGGGGTTCTCCAGTGTCGTATACGTCTTGTATCCGGTCTCATACCAAAACGAGACTCATCAGAAAAGCACACGAAACGCCATTGTTCTTCTGCCCAATTTCTGTGTTCAAGAGCCCATTGATATCGAATCCTACGATTGTGCATTGCTATAGGTGGTACCCGTAGCGGTCTTCGGGAATGAAGGTTCACTTCATGCAAGCGGTTTCTGACTGTTTGGTCGCTAATTAAGTTCCCTGAAGAGTGATGAAGCCTCACGGCTAACATCATGGCGGTTATTGTTGGAGCTCTTCGAGTTAAGATTTGAATGTATCGGTCTTGTCTCCGTGTGGTGCAGCGATACCGTCCTCCATGGCGCTCAGCCACGGTACCAGTGCTTCGGTAACGTGTCCAAAGTCGACTGATAACACTCTGACTTGTATTCAGAGCTAAAGCCACAGTACGTTGCCGGGAACCAGCTTCTATCATTCCCACGGCTCTGAGCATTTCTTCCCTGCTTAAATGACGTCGCCGCTCCATAATAACGTTGGTTTTAATCAGTAGTAGGGAAACAGTAGCACTAATAATGTCTTCAATGCGTTGTATGTTTTTATAGGGAAAATATTGACAGCTGATTTTCATCTTTTACTCGAATTTGATTCACAGTTCCTGATTCAAATTATGAAATGCACCAAAAAGGATCCATATAAATTTATAAAATCATAAATTTATTACAAAGTCACATCTCAATCTCAAGAAATCCGCATAAAAATGCTTGATCCCTAGACACTTTTGATGTGTGTAGGTTAGAAAAATATGTAACCCGCTGTCGGATTAACTCGAAACTCGGTACTACTAAAATAAAAAACTGGCCAAGTGCGAGTCGGACTCGCACACGAAGGGTTCCGTACCACAAGGCAAAAACGTCGAAAAAACACGTTTGTTGTATGGGAGCCCCCCTTAAATATTTATTTTGTTTTTAGTATTTGTTGTTATAGCGGCAACCGAAATACATCATCTGTGAAAATTTCAACTGTCTAGCTATCATGGTTCATGAGATACAGCCTGGTGACAGACAGACGGACGGACGGACGGACAGCGAAGTCTTAGTAATAGGGTTCCGTTTTTACCCTTTGGGTATGGAACCCTAAAAAGTAGGTAGGTACGTGTTTTAGGGTTTTTCAAAAATCGACTCCTACCAAGGTAGAAAAGGGTAATAAAGTTTAAGGGGTGGATTGCTGGGAAATATAGTAGGAAATGCTGTATCCACTAGCAGGAATAGCGCCACCAGTGGTTCGCAGAGCGCTGGCTAGCTCCAGCGAAAGAGCCAAAATGGTCTCCGACGCACGAGCCCCTTGCACTACAACATCCTTGTGCCACAAAGGCTGAAAAGCCTAAACAATTTTTTAAAGTGTGTCGTCCCACTCACAGGTGAACCATCACAAGAAAGACTGAAGCTGTGGCGAGACAATGCTTCCTTACCCAAACCGTTCGTTTCACCCGCTGAAGACCTCACACACACCTGGACATGAGTTAACTTGGGTAACCTGGAAGTCTTTAAACAGACTCCGGACCCAGGTTGGCCGAAGTAAGGAAAACCTGTTCAGGTGGAGATCCACAGACGACTCCGCCTTGGAGTGTAAATTTGGTGCTGTTCCACAAACGACGGGACACTTAATATCGTGTCCTGCATATCCTGTCAGCTGCACGTTACAGGAACACTATTAAACATAACACAGGCGACACTGGTGATGGCGCCAAACAAGTAGCCGAATTATGGGCCGAGTCCATTTAGATTACTATCGACACGCTAAGAAGTAGAAGGGGTGGATTTTACTGCTTGCTTTCATTAACTCGAAAATGGATATCGGTCTTTGAATCAAGGGAACACATCCGAAACGATTTTTCAAAAATCCACCCATGTGGGGGTCAAAAGCATACAGTTTGATTGAAAAATCTGATTCCTTTGATCTACAAACTTAAAAATTGGCCCGAATAATATATACGTATGTATTTTATATGTCGCTCCATATAAAATACTGGTATTCAGCTGCATCCGGCTAGACTGGAAACCGACCCCAACATAGTTGGGAAAAGGCTAGGCAGATGATGATGATGATGACGATAAAGATCTTAAACATATATTTTCGAAATTTTTAGAGGAAAGTACGAAATACACGCGGACGAAGTCGCGGGCAAAGTGCTAGTATGACTATATAGTAGTTCTGGGAGTTATGAGGGGAACATTTATGTATGTTCCCCTCATAACATGAATGTTCTTAAGAATATTCACAACAACACAACAGTCCAATCTTCTTCTATCTTCGGCCAACTATGTTGGAGTCGGCTTCCAGTCTGAACGGAATCAAGAAAAACGACACGAGGTATGTGTACCTACCCCACACATATCACAAGTCGTTCAATACCCCACTAGCACGCCCCGCGCGCCACGCTACCGGCTAGATCTGGTTACGTTGTCGGGGGGCGGGGACAGCATCCACTGTAGAGGAGCGCCAACCAAAACCGACGCCCTCGTTGCTGTATCGGCTCTTACCTGGCCTTCACTAGGGAACTATCTCACCATGGGCTAGGTCGCCCGGGCGTCGGCGTCGTGAAAGACTTCGGGCGCTCCTACAGCTACACCCCAACGACACACTTCAGAATGCCGGGGGGAGGTAAACCCCCCACAACTAGGTGTGCAGTAATGCCATCCGGCCCCCTCCCGTGGGAGGGGGAGGAGAAACTGAACGACGGTCCCATTCTGGGGAGCGAGAGAGCATATATGCCTCGGGCAAGGGGCCGTAAAGCCGGACCCAACACTGAACCTCACACCCCGGACGACCACGCGAGTCGAAGGTAGGTATCATTCAAATAGTCATTTAATTGTGTGGAGTTGTGGAAGACCTTCATCACTTATTGATGGGCCGTGTTCGATATGAGTCTCATATCATATATAGAAGTGATCAAACGTTCAAAATCTAGTCGTAATCTCATCTCAGCGACAAGCAATGTCCAAAACTTGTCAGAAATGTAGGGAAATGTGTAGGTATTTTTGACAGATTGAGGCTGAGATCCTGTTTTTGGGGTCTTGAGGTTGAACCGACTCGATACGAGCAGGTTCATGGCCCAAATGTATTCCGTAGCAGTGTGTATATCACTGACCTCTATAATGCGTAGGTACTTGTATTATAGAGGTCAGTGGTATTTATGTACGACGGGACTGTCATACGCATTGCGGTCATAAAAGATTCTAATTAGATAAGTAGGTAATTGACTCGTCTTGTCGCAAAAATGTTTGTTTTTGCCAATGACGTATCATTGGTTTTTGCTCACCGGAAAACAACAATGGTTAGTGGACCGAATGGCTCTAATGTCGAGTTTTTACTTACAAAAAAATCCGTCCAAAAGAAGAAGATTACATAGGTAGGTAAGTACCTACAAACCATTATGCATCATTCTACCTAGGTACTTTATACATTAATCTGGATCCCATTATCACATTGTTTTTCATTCCTTTACAACACGCTCATGGGAATTAATGAAACCAAGATAATTCATTACATTACAGCCTCCCACAAGATGGACCGACGACCTAGTAAAGGCCGCAGGAACCCGTTGGATGCGAGAAGCACAGAACCGGTCGAAGTGGAAGTGCTTGGGGGAGGCCTATGTCCAGCAGTGGACGTCTTTCGGCTGAAATGATGATGATGTTGAAGATAATTCATTACGTGAGAATTATTTTGGTTTCGAGATCAAAATAATTTATTAAAGAAAGATGAAACAGTTTTCTTTATAATTTCTCAACGTTAACAAAAACGTTCCTGTCTAAATGACTTCCGAACGATTTTATAATAATATATGACCATTTATTTTACCACTATATTCATTACTCTTATTCCAAAAATTATAGTTAGCAAGTCAGTGCAAAACACATTATTATTCCCAAAGATATTATAAGTGTAAAAATTTACTTATAATATCATTGATTATTCCATTCAGCAACAGAAATCCCCTACGCAGCTCACTTACAACGGAACGTCGACTGCATGGATCGATTTGACACTTTGACAGTAGATTGTAAACACAGAGTACAATGAACTCCTTCATTTTAAACACAAACATTAATTATATGGCAGTAATTGTGAATTAAAACTGTGTCGTACAGTGTCCCCGCAGTGTTCTGTAGCAAAGAGCGCCATGTTTGAGGTATAACTGGCGCGTTCAGTGCGCGGGTGCGACGGGGCGTGTGAAGCCGCATTTCGTCTATTTTTGGACGAAAAGTGAAGCAAAAAGTCGTGCAACTATCGCAAGTTCATGTTCAAGTGATCTCAGTGGCTCCGTGTAGTTTCAGTGCGATACAGTAAAGTTTTTGTGAAGAAAATGTATTAGTGTTAGACGTAAGTACCTATTATCTTAATAAATTCTTGTAAAGAGTACCTAGAATATGTGTGTGAAAGAAGGTGATTTAATGCTATAGAATTTGCGAGGGCGATTTAATAATGATCCTTTCAGTTCTATGTATAGGTTAAAGTACATGCCTTTATAAGGTGTGAAGGAAGTAGGACGTGCTCGGTGTTGATTATCTTCAAATGCTTCAAACAGAATGTTGTTGTCTCCACTGGCCGGTGCTAGTGCTCTGTAGTAACCAGCTATTTATGTAGGCATGTGTGTGTGTGTAGGTGTCAATGTAATGATCGTAGCAATGTAAGGATCATAGCAATGTAAGGATCGTAGCAATGTAAGGATTGTAGCAATGTAATGATCGTAGCAATGTAATGATCGTAGCAATGTAATGAGCGTAGCAATGTAATGATCGTAGCAATGTAATGATCGTAGCAATGTAATGATCGTAGCAATGTAATGATCGTAGCAATGTAATGAGCGTAGCAATGTAAGGATCGTAGCAATGTAATGATCGTAGCAATGAGGATCGTAGCAGGTGTCGTTCTTTAGTGTCTGCATACCTGGCCTACCCCATGTTCTATGTGCCTTATGGGTTTGGTTTCCGCACTGAGTCCTTCAAGTGAACCATTGTGCGTGCACACCTACCCCAAGAAGGCGTGAGTGTATTTATGTGTGTATGACATGTTAAATGATTGTTGATATTATCTGTATGTTCCAGAGTGCGGCACTCAGGGAGTGATGCAGGCGGCGGCGGGCGCGCGCCGGCGCAGCATGGAGGCCGCCAGCGAAGCTAGCTACTGTATGTATTACTTACTAATAAGTCATGTTCATTAATAATATTTATATTTGCTTAGCACAGTACAAAACTGAGTCATAATTAGTGGGGGGGGGGGGGTCTTCTAGGGGTTCAAGCCCAAAAGGTACAATTTGTTATCTATTATTCAAAACTGAATAAGTGTAATGTTTTCAAGTTCTAAACTTATAAAAGATGTTTTGTTTACGTGACGAATTTTGAATAGCGCGACAATGCTGGTGGATCGGCCACTCACTGGTCATAATCAATGACTTATTAAGTCAGACAGAGATTTTTGCAGCATGCCCTTGATACTTGAAATGAAATGATATTTAGTTCTGTAAATAGTTTAAATAAAAAAACACATGAAAAGGATCTTATGTTTTAAAACTAGCTATATGAATTCGGTGTTTACTATCCGACTACTCTGAGAAGCAAGACCGAAACACTCCCAGAGTATGTATGTATTGTATCCCTGTCTAACTCGTGGACCTTGTTGCAGGCGAGAGGGAGACGTGGGAGGACTGGGGCAGTCGCTCCTCGCTCAGCCAAGTGGAAGAGGTATGTACTGCTGCGTCATGCACTAGTCGACTTCCGAATACGTTCGGCAGTTTTATAAATCTTTCCTTCATCAAGTCAGGACATAGGTACTTAATAACTTTGGAAGCTACGGCACAATAGGTTTCCTACTGCATTGAAAAGTATCCTTAATAACCTGAAAACAAAGGTCAAAATAGTACAAACATTTTCCGTAACACCTTGGAACGAATTGCGGTATGAGTTGACTGGTAGAAATCATCACGTATGGAAAAAGCGTTATCCCCCTCCATGCGACTTTCTCTCTCTTTCCTTCTTTTATTACATACGAGTATGTGTGTGCGTGCGAGTATCGTGTAAGGAGCGGAGCGGGTTCCTGACGGGGCCGCCGGCCGGGGGGTACCCGACAGACGTGTGATAGATAGTGACCGCTAATCGAGTTTTTTGTTGTCTTTTTAGCTCTGATCAAAAGTTAAGCCTGAAAACATTCAGATACAACAAAATTATGCAAGTGAATGACGTTTCAGTATGCTTGTATGTACTTAGCTCTTAATTAGCGTCTGCCTTGCCAAAGCAAGAGTGAACAGCGAGCTAATTGCGTAACACAATAACAATTTGACAGTTCAACAACATTCATTGCTTTATTTACGTTGTTGAGCAGACAAATTTCTCGAACATATGAAGCAATGGATTAGCAATATCCTTCAAAATGTTTCAGATTGAGATTGATTGTGTGGTACGCAGCTAGGATGCGCATCTTCTGGGCGCGCTCGCTCTCGTAGACCTCATCCGTCTCTCTCCATCAAGCGGGATCGGGGTCACGAGCAGCCCATTCGGCAATCAAAAATAATATATACGGTCGAATTGAGAAACCTCCTCCTTTTTTGAAGTCGGTTAAAAATAAAACAAAAACGTGATGATGATGACTCAATAGTTGACCTCTGACCTCTGGGCAGCCGACTGCCAAGACAAATTACCGGAGCTGCAAAAAATTCGCTCGCTCGAGCCGCGCCCGACTCCCGACGCGCCACGTCCCCGTGACGTAGGTGATTGATGAGTTGTGATCTGATTGAGACTTTGAACATCGTTACAGAACACTATAACATGCCGCCTGTACTCCGCGAAGGGGCTGGCAGACGCAGACGTGTACCACAGAGCATACGTCACGGAGCACAGAACACTATAACATGCCGCCTGTACTCCGCTGTACTTGTGGCCACAAGTGACAAGACCAAGCTGTAGTAGTAACAAGGCAACACATACACATTCACAGTCGTCGCTGACTTCGCCATTGTCTCGGACCATAGAAATGTAAAAAATCTATGGTACATTCACAGCGCGCGCGTCGCTTTGACAGATTAACCAAACCAAACACAACGCTATGTCCTACCTGGGAATCAAACTCATAACCTCACGCTCAGTACAGTAGTCGAACGTTACCATTAGCGCGCAGGCGCGTCATACTTTCTGTAGGTCCTACAACTACAATCGGCCAGGTATTTTGTTTGTATCACTTGCGTTTTATAGGGCGTGTGCGTTCATACATTTGATCTCTACTGTTTCATTAAGCTCCTACAAAAATCAGCCACTTGTAGTATTCAATGCAGTCTGCGAACGCTCTTAGAGCGACACGTGACCGTCGCAGGTGATTCGATCCCAAAGTCCGCGCCGATCCGAGAGAAAAAAAGATGGATCCCTGCGCATTATGAAACCAGCTGAGAAATTGCGTAACACTATCAGTACCAATGGCTTTCATTTTGACAGTTCAACAACATTCATTGCTTTATTTACGTTGTTGAGCAGACAAATTTCTCGAACTTACCAAGCAATGGATTAGCAATATCCTTCAAAATGATTCAGATACTGGGCCCTAATTCACTATGACCACTTAATGACTCTAGAGTGACTTTTGGGTCTTGTAATATCTTGCTTATAAACAGCCTTGCCATTCATGTGCTAGCAAATACTATTTCGGTGCTGTTTCTGCCTGATGGTGCCCCCCGAGACGTGATGCCCTAAGCAATTGCTTAATTTGCATATGGGCTAATCCGGCACTGGTGTTACACAATAGGTTGCAGAGGATGCAACACTCGCTCCACAATAAGATGAGTTCTTGTTTAATTCGGGAGTGCAATGATGCATCGCGTCTGTAGTATATCTCTCCAACTGGGGCAGGGGTACTCAACCTTTTTAGTTATTGGGCCACTATATTATACGTGCTGTTGACTCAGCGTTGCACCATTGCTCTTTTTAGTTATTGGGCCACTATATTATACGTGCTGTTGACTCAGCGTTGCACCATTGCTCTTTTTAGTTATTGGGCCACTATATAATACGTGCTGTTGACTCAGCGTTGCACCATTGCTCTTTTTAGTTATTGGGCCACTGTATTATACGTGCTGTTGACTCAGCGTTGCACCATTGCTCTTTTTAGTTATTGGGCCACTATATTATACGTGCTGTTGACTCAGCGTTGCACCATTGCTCTTTTTAGTTATTGGGCCACTATATTATACGTGCTGTTGACTCAGCGTTGCACCATTGCTCTTTTTAGTTATTGGGCCACTATATTATACGTGCTGTTGACTCAGCGTTGCACCATTGCTCTTTTTAGTTATTGGGCCACTATATTATACGTGCTGTTGACTCAGCGTTGCACCATTGCTCTTTTTAGTTATTGGGCCACTATATTATACGTGCTGTTGACTCAGCGTTGCACCATTGCTCTTTCTGCTGTTGGTCGAGGGCGTATTTTCCAGTGGGAATCTCGCTGGACAGTTTGTTGCGCCACTTCTTCTCCCCAGCTAAAGCACTAGGAAGTGGTGAAGGGCGCGCGTGCCGGGAGACTGTCTTATCATCATGTCATTTGGACGTTTAAAAAGTGCTGATTCTCAGCCTAGTTTGAATAAATTAATTTTGATTTTGATTCAGCAGTCCCCCCCCCCCCTACGACATAGAAGTAGGACGACGAGGCTTTTTGCGACAATAAGCCTTCCAAAGCAACTATTACTTTTTCGATCACTTAAAAGGTAGGTACAACTTACTGACTAACTGAAGAGGTACTTTTGACAATTTCGAATTGAAGTAAGTATCCCTGTCGTCAGCTTTCCTTGTCTTTGCCCCAGTTCGACCAATCTTCTTATGTACTTACATTTTATTTCTTATTTTGATTGTTGTTTTTATTTATATCTAATCGTATGCTGCACTGGCTGACGTCATCACGTCAACGCCGGCTGTCGCTGAAAACCAGCGCTGGGGCTCGTGTCTTGTATAGGGTCATAGCATTATGCTGAGCGATGGCCGTTTTGCGTGGATGTGACTCATACTTTCTCCCAAATTGTTATTTTGTTTTTTCGTTTGTGTTTTTTTTATACGTCATGTTTGCTACTAATAAACGTATTTTCTTTCTTTTTCTTTCTTCCAATGATTGTGTTGCGATGTTGAGCTGCAGGATTACTGACAAATGCGTGTACTGACTGGAAACGGACAGGTCACATATCTATGGGACAGGTCCACTCCAATGTGTGTGGTTCTTTCCTCAAAAGACCATGTCAGGCACTGATCTACGTGGTCCAAGTGGTCCTTACATGATCTCGCCAAGATTATGTCTGGGCTTAAAAGAGACTTTGACCTCTTGAGTTGGGTTCGCAATTTCTTCTCAGGGGTAGTCAAATAGGAAATGTCAACTCCATCTAGCTTATTTAATATGACGTGTTTATAAATGTCAACTCCATCTAGCTTATTTAATATGACGTGTTTATAAATGTCAACTCCATCTAGCTTATTTAATATGACGTGTTTATAAATGTCAACTCCATCTAGCTTATTTAATATGACGTGTTTATAAATGTCAACTCCATCTAGCTTATTTAATATGACGTGTTTATAAATGTCAACTCCATCTAGCTTATTTAATATGACGTGTTTATAAATGTCAACTCCATCTAGCTTATTTAATATGACGTGTTTATAAATGTCAACTCCATCTAGCTTATTTAATATGACGTGTTTATAAATGTCAACTCCATCTAGCTTATTTAATATGACGTGTTTATAAATGTCAACTCCATCTAGCTTATTTAATATGACGTGTTTATAAATGTCAACTCCATCTAGCTTATTTAATATGACGTGTTTATAAATGTCAACTCCATCTAGCTTATTTAATATGACGTGTTTATAAATGTCAACTCCATCTAGCTTATTTAATATGACGTGTTTATAAATGTCAACTCCATCTAGCTTATTTAATATGACGTGTTTATAAGTGATTCCGATATCCTGTTAACAGAATAAACAATTTCATTTCATAGAATGTTGCGCTAACAACAAGATCCTTCAGGGTTGAGCACCACTGCCGACTCAATAAAAAATGTGTGTCGCGTCCACATGTCCGCTTCCGCATAGCAGTCATATTATAAAAGTACTCTGAGTCGGCGCGCGGCGGCGCGGCGCGGCGCGGCGGGGAGCACGGTGGAGCAGGGAGCAGGGCTCGCGCGCTAATTAGGACGAGCGCGCTCGCCGGTGGAACTAACTTATTACTTTTCTTTCGGGACTCGAAAAATGAAGTTCTGGCTGAGAACTAACTAGCGTTTTGTAGAGGAGCTATCAGGAATACTGCCACCATACCTTCATTTATAAAAGCGTAATACCACTCACCACTCTACTCACTCACTCACTGACTGACTAATCGTAATACCACTCACCACTCCACTCACTCACTCACTCACTGACTAATCGTAATACCACTCACCACTCCACTCACTCACTCACTGACTGACTAATCGTAATACCACTCACCACTCCACTCACTCACTCACTCACTGACTAATCGTAATACCACTCACCACTCCACTCACTCACTCACTCACTGACTAATCGTAATACCACTCACCACTCCACTCACTCACTGACTAATCAGTAATCACGCTCGCGCTCTCAAGAACTATTAAACCTACAAACTTGACAAGTAAGCTCTTTATTATATGGTGTAAATAATCAGCCTATAATGTTCCCACTGCTGGGACACACGCCTCCTCTCCGTGAGAGGGAGTAGGCTGTAGTCCAACACGCGGGCCCAGTGCGGGTTGGTAGATGTCAGTGACATCTACCAACCCGCACTGTCTTCGAATGTTTGGTTCTAGGACATGGTTATACGGTGTACCTAAAGTAAAATAATCAGCCTATAATGTTCCCACTGCTGGGACACACGCCTCCTCTCCGTGAGAGGGAGTAGGCTGTAGTCCAACACGCGGGCCCAGTGCGGGTTGGTAGATGTCAGTGACATCTACCAACCCGCACTGTCTTCGAATGTTTGGTTCTAGGACATGGTTATACGGTGTACCTAAAGTAAAATAATCAGCCTATAATGTTCCCACTGCTGGGACACACGCCTCCTCTCCGTGAGAGGGAGTAGGCTGTAGTCCAACACGCGGGCCCAGTGCGGGTTGGTAGATGTCAGTGACATCTACCAACCCGCACTGTCTTCGAATGTTTGGTTCTAGGACATGGTTATACGGTGTACCTAAAGTAAAATAATCAGCCTATAATGTTCCCACTGCTGGGACACACGCCTCCTCTCCGTGAGAGGGAGTAGGCTGTAGTCCAACACGCGGGCCCAGTGCGGGTTGGTAGATGTCAGTGACATCTACCAACCCGCACTGTC
This sequence comes from Oligia fasciuncula, assembly GCA_963082905.1. Lineage (NCBI taxonomy): Eukaryota > Metazoa > Arthropoda > Insecta > Lepidoptera > Noctuidae > Oligia > Oligia fasciuncula. The sequence goes on along the minus strand of OY720415.1, from coordinate 10,375,177 downwards.
TTCGAATGTTTGGTTCTAGGACATGGTTATACGGTGTACCTAAAGTAAAATAATCAGCCTATAATGTTCCCACTGCTGGGACACACGCCTCCTCTCCGTGAGAGGGAGTAGGCTGTAGTCCAACACGCGGGCCCAGTGCGGGTTGGTAGATGTCAGTGACATCTACCAACCCGCACTGTCTTCGAATGTTTGGTTCTAGGACATGGTTATACGGTGTACCTAAAGTAAAATAATCAGCCTATAATGTTCCCACTGCTGGGACACACGCCTCCTCTCCGTGAGAGGGAGTAGGCTGTAGTCCAACACGCGGGCCCAGTGCGGGTTGGTAGATGTCAGTGACATCTACCAACCCGCACTGTCTTCGAATGTTTGGTTCTAGGACATGGTTATACGGTGTACCTAAAGTAAAATAATCAGCCTATAATGTTCCCACTGCTGGGACACACGCCTCCTCTCCGTGAGAGGGAGTAGGCTGTAGTCCAACACGCGGGCCCAGTGCGGGTTGGTAGATGTCAGTGACATCTACCAACCCGCACTGTCTTCGAATGTTTGGTTCTAGGACATGGTTATACGGTGTACCTAAAGTAAAATAATCAGCCTATAATGTTCCCACTGCTGGGACACACGCCTCCTCTCCGTGAGAGGGAGTAGGCTGTAGTCCAACACGCGGGCCCAGTGCGGGTTGGTAGATGTCAGTGACATCTACCAACCCGCACTGTCTTCGAATGTTTGGTTCTAGGACATGGTTATACGGTGTACCTAAAGTAAAATAATCAGCCTATAATGTTCCCACTGCTGGGACACACGCCTCCTCTCCGTGAGAGGGAGTAGGCTGTAGTCCAACACGCGGGCCCAGTGCGGGTTGGTAGATGTCAGTGACATCTACCAACCCGCACTGTCTTCGAATGTTTGGTTCTAGGACATGGTTATACGGTGTACCTAAAGTAAAATAATCAGCCTATAATGTTCCCACTGCTGGGACACACGCCTCCTCTCCGTGAGAGGGAGTAGGCTGTAGTCCAACACGCGGGCCCAGTGCGGGTTGGTAGATGTCAGTGACATCTACCAACCCGCACTGTCTTCGAATGTTTGGTTCTAGGACATGGTTATACGGTGTACCTAAAGTAAAATAATCAGCCTATAATGTTCCCACTGCTGGGACACACGCCTCCTCTCCGTGAGAGGGAGTAGGCTGTAGTCCAACACGCGGGCCCAGTGCGGGTTGGTAGATGTCAGTGACATCTACCAACCCGCACTGTCTTCGAATGTTTGGTTCTAGGACATGGTTATACGGTGTACCTAAAGTAAAATAAAATTGCGAGTCAAAGTTTTTGTCAAGCTTGCGTTTGACCTCTACGAGTATGTCGCCGACCGGTCTCCTTTTGCCGGCCAGCAGCGCAGCTATTCACAACACTCGATACGCTTCCCTACCGTATCGAACATCAATCCATGGGATCGTAGGAGACTATAGGAGTCCTCTAAACGCTGTTCACTAGATAGTCCAAAACCCGAAAATGTTGTCAGTTTAAATCCAATAGACGACAGCTATTGTTCCGGCAGCTGTCTGCTGTCGGAGCCTCGGAGGCAAGGCAACAATAAGTCATTTTCGATATGATAGCCTCTCGGGACCGTTGTGAATAGCTATGCAGGTGTAATGAGAGACACATGAAACATTTCAGCTTCGTCTCTGGGATGGCTATGCAAAAGTGATGGCTCTACCATTCCAGACGTGTACAGGCGGCGGAGACCATTCCTAGATGCACCGCCTATTTAGCATCCTGTTACTGTTACATAACAGAGAACAGTATTAGTGTACTTTCTGATTGACTGAATCGTTCTAATTACGGAGTTTAATGGTCGCCCGTGGCGTTCAGTCATTATAATCAACTGTGGCATTGTACGGGATGTTATGAAACGCACTACGTTTGGAACTAAGATTTTTATAAATACTATCAAACTGCCTAATTGGCAGCAGAGGCAAGGTTTCGACTGGTACACCCACGCACGGCAAGGCACTTACGGCACCCACGGCACCAAAGAGAATATAACCAATAGTCTTTGGTCACAAAGATGAAGCTAGTTGGCCATTCCAAAGCGTAGTAAGTTCCTAGTGTACAAAGTCACCGAATACGTTGACCTATTTAGAGCCACGTCTTGAGTCCCGCGGTCCCGCTGCGCGCTGCAGTAACGGTTGCAAACAGGAAGTTATTTTTTAGCGCCATTAGTGGACGCACTCGCGCTATTTGTGGCTGCACGCGGCGTTTCCTTTGCCTGCCCAGCCGGCAGGGTGCCACGAGCCAATTAATGATAGACAAATTAATGGTTTATTTTTGAACCAAGATTGTGAAGTTTTCTCCGCCACCACGCCACGCAGCCACGCTATGACACGTATAAGTAGACAAACAATGTTTTGTAGAAGACTGCCTCGGTGGTCTAGTGGTCGCTGAGGATGAGATCCTGGGCTTGATTCCCAGCTCGAGCGGTGTTGTTAAGGGTTTTCCATCTGGAATTTTCGGAGTTTGGATTTTTGCCCGGTTGTAAACATAATTGGCGAAATGTAGGTGTACTATAGGAAATAGCTCTGCCCAACCCTTCAGGGCAACAAGGCGTTACGTTATGTAGTTCACAGACACGTGTGCCCGCAGTCGTGTCAGTCGTGTGCCCGCAGTCGTGTACCCGCAGTCGCACTATGTGTCAAAAGGCCGATCTAGTCGGACAATATTATTTGAAACTATTAGGTAGCTCTAAAGGCGGTATCTATAGATGATTTGTCTAAATATAGCAAAAATAGAAGTAATTACATTTATTTTTGGTACATTTAACGCTTTAGTAAAATTGTTGACAAATTCGGGAAATGTTCATTTTAATATTTCTTGTCGACTCCTCTGTTACGTCGTAAGTTCCGTATTTCTTAGAAATATATTCAAATAAACGCGTATTTTTTTCATTTTTGGATAGTTTATACATTGTTCGTAGAACTCCCTTCTGGATATAAATATTACGATTTCTGAAAAAAATATGTTGACATCAGCTTAACTTAAAATATTGAGAAGGTTCCGCACCAGTCCGCACTTTCTTAATTTACTTTGAGCAATACTATATAAATGAGACTAATACTTAAGTAAGTTACAGCCATGGTACATACAATAAAGTACATGTAGTTTCTGGTCCAAAAAACGCAAAGTTAGCATTAAAAATGTAATATCCATCACATCAGACTGATATTTTTCGGCAACCGTTAAGGTATTTGCAATGTGAATGAATAAAAATAGTAGTTCTTACCAGCAACTTCACGATTCATCACTAAAGAACAATGGCAGGTGCCCATACATCATTTTATTTGATGTAAAAAAGCTTGTTACATTAATGAAAACTACCGTAAAATATTCGTAATAAGTTCCTAGACTTATATCTGAAAAGATTTTCAACATAAAACTCCGTAGTTAATAAATATTGAGACTTTAGTCGTTTTGGCGGGAATTTTGAATTTAGAATAATTTTTAAGTAAAAATTATTCTAAATTCGTAGTAGGTATTAAGTTTTAAGCAGTGGTGGCCAAGTGGTAATAGCCGCGACTTACGAGTTGTAGGTCGTAGGTTCGAACCCAGACAGGCGCTTTACTTTGTGTAAATTATTTCATCACCACTGCTCTGAAAACGGTGAAGGAAAACATCGTGAGGAAACCGGCATGTCCTAGAACCAAAAAATCGAAGACACGTGGCATCTGCCAAACCGCACTGGGCCCGCGTGGTGGATTACGGCTCACTCCCTCTCACCGAGAGGAGGCCTGTGTCCCAGCAGTGGGAACATTATAGGCTGATTATGATTAAGTTTTTTAACTGTGGTGTGAATTTTTGTTTGTTGAAATAAATGGAACATTAAGGAATTAATGAATAGAGAAAGAAATTAAACAAGTCTTTTTTAATACAAACATTTATTCTTCATCATCTTCTCTAACAATAACGTCATCTAAAAACTGCGCCGGGGCTAAAATACGTTCTTGATGCCTAGCCCACCCCAGATACCATATAAGCGTCATGACATGAGCGCAACACCCGACTGTTCGCCGACCCACCAGACAATTACAGCAGTATTCAGTTATACCACTAAGACTAGGAATATTATTTTCTATTATTACATAGACAAAGTAAGTTCGCCTGGTTACATGTCGCGACTTAATTCTACCCCTTATTAATGTCATATTACCAGTCCCTCTAAGATTATATTGCTCTGTGTTGATGGGTTCACTACATACCTCAATGGTATATCCGCCATGGGAACGTACATGCTCGCCATAATACGAGCGAGCTTGCCGTATTTGGTACGTTCCCAGGGCGAATAAAATGAGATCTCTGTATTCCAGGGTAGGGAAGTATAATAAATTATCTGCATCTGCAGTTATATTTGTGAAGACGGATGTTCTCCTGTTCATATTAATTGTTTCTACCATGTCTGCCAGTTCGTTGTGAAGAAACATTCTTTGTCTTATTATTTCTAATATCTCACTTGCATAAATATTATCATGAAAGCGAACACCAAACTTATTTAACAAAGCTGCCCCTATTTTAAAGTTTTCAAACATATGTGGTAGAGCCCGATGAAAGTATTCTTGTCTGAATATTTTAAAATCTCTCTTAAACTGTCCATTTACGGCCTCTATCACCCATCTACAAATCGTTACACAGCGGCTTCTGTTAGCTTGGGCTGTTGTGAGTTGGTGCTCGCCTTCTAAGAGACTTTCAGGCATACATGTTTTATATCCACATCCTTCTAACAAACTTATACTATCCCTAAAACCTCTGTCCAGAATGAATACATCATCACTTTGAAAATATGATCTTAGAGCAGACCCTTCTTCGAATAGGCTATTCATAATGTCGGCATCTGAGGTAGTGGCTTTGTATGGACCAAAACAATCCAAAATGTAGCCATCGCAGGCAACGATTAAAAAAGGTTTTAATAAGTTTCTGTATTTATGCAAGGAATAGCTTTGTTTTTGAAATAAATAATTAGCACTCTTATGTATGTAAATGTATGTGCCATCACATATAACAATTACATTATTTGGATTGTTTTGGTATAACCCTACAGGAATCAATAAATTATGTTGTAAGAGATCTTCTCGTGATATATGATTGATTCCCAGAAATCTTGGTACAAAATGTTCCATTAGTATTGCCCTTATTTTGCCCATTAAAGTTTCTAAGGTTCTTCGAGGTACTTGTACAAGTGATGAAATTCTTTCGTCAGAATCGCCTGTCCTTAATTTTAATAGCAATGCTGCTAGGCCTAGCTTCCCTCTTTTTATATGGGCAATTTGTGGTGTGTCTTCAACTAAATTATTGAACTTTTCTTTACTTAATCCCATCCAATATTGGAAAATCACTTCATCCATTTCATCTATATTTTCAAAATCTAATGAAGGATTGAAGGCATTTACAAATGTAAATACATGTTGTATTTGTTCAGCAGTAAACAAATTAATGCTATTTTGTTCATTCAGAGATTCCCAGGAATTGCTCATTAAATGCTCATCACACACTCTTGCTAAACTTGGCAAGTAATATTTATGATTTTTCAGGACAATGGCCCGCAATTTGTCTGATATTGTACGCAGAGTGGTACTACTGCAGTTTATAAAAACACAATGGTTGCTTGTATTTGCAGCTCTTCGGTAGTCAGGCAAAATTATTTCATTTGAGTTTGTACTGCGAGTACTTTCAACCGAAGCTGGTGCACCAGATGGTTGATTTGTTTCTTCTGTAGCTTCTATTTGATCTATTGTGTCAGATGATCTGGCATCATCGAGAGTACTCATTCGGCTGACTTCTCTTTGCACGATTATCCAACACGATTGGCACACACAATCAGATGGTGTTATCTGAAAATAAAATACAAAGTTAAGATAAGATTTATAACAAAATGATGTAACATTTAGATGCAAAACTTTTGCTATATAGTATTATTTTCATGACGCCTACTTTTCATTTTGGTTATGTTTAAACTTCCTAAAAACGGAGTGTTCAAATGAATATTTAAATTCATACCACTGCACCGCATGAGCCTACCCTGAATTGATGAATAACTTCTAACCTTATTGCTCTAGGACAAGTTAATTTCCTAGAAATATTTTATTTCACAGCAATTAGTGTTATAAAATAATCATTATTTATAAACTTTTACAAACCTGTCTTGGTGCTATCCTGTTCTGTATAATATTGATAATTGACAAACGCTGTTCATTTGGATTTTGTGTCAATATTCTGTTACTTCGTCTTCGTAAAGTAGAACGACCACACAAAAGGCACACATTAGTGTGACCTTGCTGACTTGATCCAGCTTGTTCATCATTATTTGAAACTTGTTGCTGTAGTTGTTGATTTAAGCTTGACATCACAAGATCTCGGCAAGCTTCACAGATAAAGTCATCTGCAGTGATCTGTGAAAATAACATTGCATTTAGTCGAGATTTAACTTGCTGCACATTAAACTGCATAATCTTACTGATTATGCAGCTTTATGTTATTCTGTTACAATACCAGACATTTTATTTAAATGTAAGTAATTATTTGCACTAAGACGACCCACTGACCGCATTATCACTACACATTCGTCAATAATATATACGTCATCAGAATTTGACATTAAACTTGTAGACCTTAGTTAGTAGTAGGCTATCTTTGTAGGTACTTACGATTCTTGGATAGACCCAGCTGCAGAGTAATGCTGTTACTCTCGTATCAAGTTCTAATGCTCGATATCGACGTAGATAATTAACGCGGATGTTGCAGTTAATGCATTGAATCCGCGGACGACGACGTCTCTCGTTGTCTCCCATTGTGATGGTGGAGTAAAGATCCAACACCAGTCAGACAGAACCAAGTTGTGAAGCAAAATCAGAGTCCAGTTAAGAAGAGCACAATGTCGTCACGCAAGGAAGATAATCACAGACCAAAAGCACGCACGGGTCACACAGAGGAAGAATCGATCGAGAGTCCATAAAACAATCCGGGTCAAATAAAATATAAGTAATCCAAAATAAAACACGAAACTCAAACACAACGACAACAGCGGCTCGAGAGCATCTGTCTGTTGATCTGTCACTGACACTGTCCTGTCAGTAGTGTCAGTGTACTCAGTGTTGCTAACAACGCAAAGTCCGAGTCGCCATTTTTATCATTTTTTCGGACGAATAAAACAAATAAATGTTACATCTTTCAAACGACAAAGTATTAAAAATAAATAGGTATGTTGTTTATGTCAACTTATTTATTTAACATACCACCACCACCTAGTGGGTGGATATTTCTCAGACATATAACTGCGCTGTACAGCAAAAAAAAGTGCTAGATCGGCGCGAGAAGCATTCAGTTGGCAACATTGTTGTGATTATCCGTAATAGTTGTTTTAAAATTCATATTTACCGCTAAAAAACCAAGGAATGGAAACTCGCAATATTTATTAACCACGGAGTTTATAAAAAAAAATCTTTTCTACAATATGTTTAGGAATTAGTAACGAACATTTTACAATATTTTTTATTTATGTAACAAGCTTTATTTGTTCAAATAATTAGCCGCCATTGTTCTTTATAACAATTAATTTTATAAACACTTTGAAATAGCGACAGATCAAGTGCAGAAAAGTGAATGATTTCATTGTGAATTCCACCCGTGATGACCTTCGATCAATAATAGTATTGATCGAAGGTGATGACACTTTAAAATTATTTATTAATTTATTGGAGGGTACTTGCACAAAATTATTATCGGAATCGTGACTTCGGTGTTGCCTGCTATCGCTTTTGCTAGTATTATTATAGAATGGCAGTAACCCTTTCTGTCCTTCTAGATCGGCCTTTTGACATAGTGAGTCGTGTCAGTCGTGTGCCCGCAGTCGGGTGGGTACTTCTCATAAAATTTTCACGTCTGTGAGCGCTAGCCGCGAGAGCTGCCTGTTGTTTGTAAATAATACATAATATACATCAGCCGGTCGATTCTGTAAATATCTCACCGTGAAAACTTAGGTGAAGTGAGTTTGTTTTTGCTAGGAATTGACACTATTGACAGCTCACTCCACGCTCACTTCACCTAAGTTTTCACGGTGAGATTTTTACAGAATAGCACCGCTGTACCGTAGAGATTGTATATTATGTATATAAGCAGGGTGCCCGGCCTCGGCGGGATTTCCCTTCGGCTAATATGACGAACTCCCTTACAAACTTTCATCCCTAAGGATATCATTCATTGTTTGTACCCACAAATTAAAGTACCATGGAGAAAGGTTTAGGACTGCAAACCGGCGGATCAATAACTGTTGTTCAAAGTAATGGAATAGCGAAAATATTATTTTTGGTACTTTCAAACTCAAACAGCAGCCAGCGCGGCAATTGCGTAACACCAACGACGATATAACCACATTATCAATCGGAATCGGTTTTATTTTGACAGTTCAACAACATTCATTGCGTTATTTAGGTACGTGTTGTTTACGTGTTGAGCTTGAGCAGACAAATTTTTCGAACTTATGAAGCAATGGATTAGCAATTTGCTTCAAAATGATTCAGATTCCGTTTGATAGTGTGTTATGCAATTAGGGTGCAGGGGGTTTATTGTAGATTAATGTTGAAATAGTTAAAAGTTGGTATTTTATAAATACTTACTTACTTACTTTTAAAAAAAAAACGTTGCCCCACACTAGGAATTTCTCCTGAAAATGTTATGTTTAGTACAAATAACTATTCTAGTTTATAAAAATGATGTAAAACTGTATAGGTACCTACCTATCGCGCAATTTTTTTCACAATTTCACGCTATTCGACAAACCGGCAAAATAAAATATATACACACAACTTTTGTCAAAATAACAAACATAACTTTGTTTCTTACTTAGCATCTACACAAAAAGTAATTTAAAAAAATTTAACCGACTTAAAAAGAAATTAACTGAAAATTATGAAATAACTTTAATTTCGGAAGTCGGTGTCGTGGGATCTGTATTTGAATTTTAGTTTTATGCCACCGACTTCCGAAACTAAAGTTATTTCATAATTTTGAGTTAATTTATTTTTGAAGTCGGTTAATTTTTTTTAAATTACTTTTTATTTCGTAAATTTTAGTGTTTGCACTAGAATTTGACCAAGGTTTTGAGGTGTTTTCCCTTTGACACTACACCCGTAGCTCGTATCAATAAGCCAGGCCGTTTCACTTACACGTATTAGTCCATATCTTGAAAATTACTGAATCGATTTTGATGAAACATTGCACAGTTCCCTAAGTTGAAGTAAATGTAAGCCAATAAAAAAAATGGTTACGATCCGATTAATAGTTGCTGAGAAATTCGTGGACAAACATACATACATACGTCTATGAAATTTTGTATATTTGTTTGGAAGCCTTAGTAGATTGTCATATGTGAATATAATGCAATTCTAATAATATTACATACATACCTACGTGTCGAATTGATAACCTCCTTTTTTTTGAAGTCGGTAAAAAGAGTAAATATTTAGCGAGGCCACTCGGATGCCCACTATGGACACTACAAGTTCATATGTTTGAGTTCGCACGAACGAGACCCAGTCGTCCGCCGCCGGCCGGTGAAAGTGAGCGAGCGCTGAAGTAATTAATACTAATACGAGGATCATCCATTAATTAATTATGCATCCTTCTTAATATGTATAAATACGAAAGTGATTCTATTTCCGCTCATTAGTTGGTCAGTCGGTTCCGGCATATAATCAGCCTATAATGTTCCTACAGAGGTATGAGGATCAGGGTGCAAACTTCACTCGTCCTCCATAGTGCAGGGAGGATCCTCCGACCAGACGGGGTCGTGTCTGGTGGGAACTGCCCAACGATTGATGTCGGGAAGTTGTATAGGTACATATAAGGTATATCTATTCATACACGAAATCTCATAAAGGGTCATTGTATTCATCGCATCACGAACAACTTTTACTATGGGACCTATGATGGGACCAAAGCTGAAATCGCGAAAAAATACAGATGTTCTGTTCAACTTCACCTGTACCCTACTTGCGTACGTAACAAACACACTTTCAGTCTCAATCTGAATTCTGAATCATTTTGAAGGATATTGCTAATCCATTGCTTCATAAGTTTGAACAATTTGTCTGCTTCAACGTCAATATCGCAATGAATGTTGTTGAACTGTCAAAATTAAAGCAATTGCTACTGTTAGTGTGTTACGCAATTACCGCTGGACAGGGTTAGTTGGCACTGTCATCATTATCACACGCCTGCCCATATCCTAACTTACTTGGGGTCCATACTTCTCTATGTTAGTGTGTTACGCAATTACCGCTGGACAGGGTTAGTTGGCACTGTCATCATTATCACACGCCTGCCCATATCCTAACTTACTTGGGGTCCATACTTCTCTATGTTAGTGTGTTACGCAATTACCGCTGGACAGGGTTAGTTGGCACTGTCATCATTATCACACGCCTGCCCATATCCTAACTTACTTGGGGTCCATACTTCTCTATGTTAGTGTGTTACGCAATTACCGCTGGACAGGGTTAGTTGGCACTGTCATCATTATCACACGCCTGCCCATATCCTAACTTACTTGGGGTCCATACTTCTCTATGTTAGTGTGTTACGCAATTACCGCTGGACAGGGTTAGTTGGCACTGTCATCATTATCACACGCCTGCCCATATCCTAACTTACTTGGGGTCCATACTTCTCTATGTTAGTGTGTTACGCAATTACCGCTGGACAGGGTTAGTTGGCACTGTCATCATTATCACACGCCTGCCCATATCCTAACTTACTTGGGGTCCATACTTCTCTATGTTAGTGTGTTACGCAATTACCGCTGGACAGGGTTAGTTGGCACTGTCATCATTATCACACGCCTGCCCATATCCTAACTTACTTGGGGTCCATACTTCTCTATGTTAGTGTGTTACGCAATTACCGCTGGACAGGGTTAGTTGGCACTGTCATCATTATCACACGCCTGCCCATATCCTAACTTACTTGGGGTCCATACTTCTCTATGTTAGTGTGTTACGCAATTACCGCTGGACAGGGTTAGTTGGCACTGTCATCATTATCACACGCCTGCCCATATCCTAACTTACTTGGGGTCCATACTTCTCTATGTTAGTGTGTTACGCAATTACCGCTGGACAGGGTTAGTTGGCACTGTCATCATTATCACACGCCTGCCCATATCCTAACTTACTTGGGGTCCATACTTCTCTATGTTAGTGTGTTACGCAATTACCGCTGGACAGGGTTAGTTGGCACTGTCATCATTATCACACGCCTGCCCATATCCTAACTTACTTGGGGTCCATACTTCTCTATGTTAGTGTGTTACGCAATTACCGCTGGACAGGGTTAGTTGGCACTGTCATCATTATCACACGCCTGCCCATATCCTAACTTACTTGGGGTCCATACTTCTCTATGTTAGTGTGTTACGCAATTACCGCTGGACAGGGTTAGTTGGCACTGTCATCATTATCACACGCCTGCCCATATCCTAACTTACTTGGGGTCCATACTTCTCTATGTTAGTGTGTTACGCAATTACCGCTGGACAGGGTTAGTTGGCACTGTCATCATCATCACACGCCTGCCCATATCCTAACTTACTTGGGGTCCATACTTCTCTATGTTAGTGTGTTACGCAATTACCGCTGGACAGGGTTAGTTGGCACTGTCATCATTATCACACGCCTGCCCATATCCTAACTTACTTGGGGTCCATACTTCTCTATGTTAGTGTGTTACGCAATTACCGCTGGACAGGGTTAGTTGGCACTGTCATCATTATCACACGCCTGCCCATATCCTAACTTACTTGGGGTCCATACTTCTCTATGTTAGTGTGTTACGCAATTACCGCTGGACAGGGTTAGTTGGCACTGTCATCATTATCACACGCCTGCCCATATCCTAACTTACTTGGGGTCCATACTTCTCTATGTTAGTGTGTTACGCAATTACCGCTGGACAGGGTTAGTTGGCACTGTCATCATTATCACACGCCTGCCCATATCCTAACTTACTTGGGGTCCATACTTCTCTATGTTAGTGTGTTACGCAATTACCGCTGGACAGGGTTAGTTGGCACTGTCATCATTATCACACGCCTGCCCATATCCTAACTTACTTGGGGTCCATACTTCTCTATGTTAGTGTGTTACGCAATTACCGCTGGACAGGGTTAGTTGGCACTGTCATCATTATCACACGCCTGCCCATATCCTAACTTACTTGGGGTCCATACTTCTCTATGTTAGTGTGTTACGCAATTACCGCTGGACAGGGTTAGTTGGCACTGTCATCATTATCACACGCCTGCCCATATCCTAACTTACTTGGGGTCCATACTTCTCTATGTTAGTGTGTTACGCAATTACCGCTGGACAGGGTTAGTTGGCACTGTCATCATTATCACACGCCTGCCCATATCCTAACTTACTTGGGGTCCATACTTCTCTATGTTAGTGTGTTACGCAATTACCGCTGGACAGGGTTAGTTGGCACTGTCATCATTATCACACGCCTGCCCATATCCTAACTTACTTGGGGTCCATACTTCTCTATGTTAGTGTGTTACGCAATTACCGCTGGACAGGGTTAGTTGGCACTGTCATCATTATCACACGCCTGCCCATATCCTAACTTACTTGGGGTCCATACTTCTCTATGTTAGTGTGTTACGCAATTACCGCTGGACAGGGTTAGTTGGCACTGTCATCATTATCACACGCCTGCCCATATCCTAACTTACTTGGGGTCCATACTTCTCTATGTTAGTGTGTTACGCAATTACCGCTGGACAGGGTTAGTTGGCACTGTCATCATTATCACACGCCTGCCCATATCCTAACTTACTTGGGGTCCATACTTCTCTATGTTAGTGTGTTACGCAATTACCGCTGGACAGGGTTAGTTGGCACTGTCATCATTATCACACGCCTGCCCATATCCTAATTTACTTGGGGTCCATACTTCTCTATGTTAGTGTGTTACGCAATTACCGCTGGACAGGGTTAGTTGGCACTGTCATCATCATCACACGCCTGCCCATATCCTAACTTACTTGGGGTCCATACTTCTCTATGTTAGTGTGTTACGCAATTACCGCTGGACAGGGTTAGTTGGCACTGTCATCATTATCACACGCCTGCCCATATCCTAACTTACTTGGGGTCCATACTTCTCTATGTTAGTGTGTTACGCAATTACCGCTGGACAGGGTTAGTTGGCACTGTCATCATTATCACACGCCTGCCCATATCCTAACTTACTTGGGGTCCATACTTCTCTATGTTAGTGTGTTACGCAATTACCGCTGGACAGGGTTAGTTGGCACTGTCATCATTATCACACGCCTGCCCATATCCTAACTTACTTGGGGTCCATACTTCTCTATGTTAGTGTGTTACGCAATTACCGCTGGACAGGGTTAGTTGGCACTGTCATCATTATCACACGCCTGCCCATATCCTAACTTACTTGGGGTCCATACTTCTCTATGTTAGTGTGTTACGCAATTACCGCTGGACAGGGTTAGTTGGCACTGTCATCATTATCACACGCCTGCCCATATCCTAACTTACTTGGGGTCCATACTTCTCTATGTTAGTGTGTTACGCAATTACCGCTGGACAGGGTTAGTTGGCACTGTCATCATTATCACACGCCTGCCCATATCCTAACTTACTTGGGGTCCATACTTCTCTATGTTAGTGTGTTACGCAATTACCGCTGGACAGGGTTAGTTGGCACTGTCATCATTATCACACGCCTGCCCATATCCTAACTTACTTGGGGTCCATACTTCTCTATGTTAGTGTGTTACGCAATTACCGCTGGACAGGGTTAGTTGGCACTGTCATCATTATCACACGCCTGCCCATATCCTAACTTACTTGGGGTCCATACTTCTCTATGTTAGTGTGTTACGCAATTACCGCTGGACAGGGTTAGTTGGCACTGTCATCATTATCACACGCCTGCCCATATCCTAACTTACTTGGGGTCCATACTTCTCTATGTTAGTGTGTTACGCAATTACCGCTGGACAGGGTTAGTTGGCACTGTCATCATTATCACACGCCTGCCCATATCCTAACTTACTTGGGGTCCATACTTCTCTATGTTAGTGTGTTACGCAATTACCGCTGGACAGGGTTAGTTGGCACTGTCATCATTATCACACGCCTGCCCATATCCTAATTTACTTGGGGTCCATACTTCTCTATGTTAGTGTGTTACGCAATTACCGCTGGACAGGGTTAGTTGGCACTGTCATCATTATCACACGCCTGCCCATATCCTAACTTACTTGGGGTCCATACTTCTCTATGTTAGTGTGTTACGCAATTATTGCTGGACAGGGTTAGTTGGCACTGTCATCATTATCACACGCCTGCCCATATCCTAACTTACTTGGGGTCCATACTTCTCTATGTTAGTGTGTTACGCAATTACCGCTGGACAGGGTTAGTTGGCACTGTCATCATTATCACACGCCTGCCCATATCCTAATTTACTTGGGGTCCATACTTCTCTATGTTAGTGTGTTACGCAATTACCGCTGGACAGGGTTAGTTGGCACTGTCATCATTATCACACGCCTGCCCATATCCTAATTTACTTGGGGTCCATACTTCTCTATGTTAGTGTGTTACGCAATTACCGCTGGACAGGGTTAGTTGGCACTGTCATCATTATCACACGCCTGCCCATATCCTAATTTACTTGGGGTCCATACTTCTCTATGTTAGTGTGTTACGCAATTACCGCTGGACAGGGTTAGTTGGCACTGTCATCATTATCACACGCCTGCCCATATCCTGATTTACTTGGGGTCCATACTTCTCTATGTTAGTGTGTTACGCAATTACCGCTGGACAGGGTTAGTTGGCACTGTCATCATTATCACACGCCTGCCCATATCCTAATTTACTTGGGGTCCATACTTCTCTATGTTAGTGTGTTATGCAATTACCGCTGGACAGGGTTAGTTGGCACTGTCATCATTATCACACGCCTGCCCATATCCTAACTTACTTGGGGTCCATACTTCTCTATGTTAGTGTGTTACGCAATTACCGCTGGACAGGGTTAGTTGGCACTGTCATCATTATCACACGCCTGCCCATATCCTAACTTACTTGGGGTCCATACTTCTCTATGTTAGTGTGTTACGCAATTACCGCTGGACAGGGTTAGTTGGCACTGTCATCATTATCACACGCCTGCCCATATCCTAACTTACTTGGGGTCCATACTTCTCTATGTTAGTGTGTTACGCAATTACCGCTGGACAGGGTTAGTTGGCACTGTCATCATTATCACACGCCTGCCCATATCCTGATTTACTTGGGGTCCATACTTCTCTATGTTAGTGTGTTACGCAATTACCGCTGGACAGGGTTAGTTGGCACTGTCATCATTATCACACGCCTGCCCATATCCTAATTTACTTGGGGTCCATACTTCTCTATGTTAGTGTGTTACGCAATTACCGCTGGACAGGGTTAGTTGGCACTGTCATCATCATCACACGCCTGCCCATATCCTAACTTACTTGGGGTCCATACTTCTCTATGTTAGTGTGTTACGCAATTACCGCTGGACAGGGTTAGTTGGCACTGTCATCATTATCACACGCCTGCCCATATCCTAACTTACTTGGGGTCCATACTTCTCTATGTTAGTGTGTTACGCAATTACCGCTGGACAGGGTTAGTTGGCACTGTCATCATTATCACACGCCTGCCCATATCCTGATTTACTTGGGGTCCATACTTCTCTATGTTAGTGTGTTACGCAATTACCGCTGGACAGGGTTAGTTGGCACTGTCATCATTATCACACGCCTGCCCATATCCTAACTTACTTGGGGTCCATACTTCTCTATGTTAGTGTGTTACGCAATTACCGCTGGACAGGGTTAGTTGGCACTGTCATCATTATCACACGCCTGCCCATATCCTAACTTACTTGGGGTCCATACTTCTCTATGTTAGTGTGTTACGCAATTACCGCTGGACAGGGTTAGTTGGCACTGTCATCATTATCACACGCCTGCCCATATCCTAACTTACTTGGGGTCCATACTTCTCTATGTTAGTGTGTTACGCAATTACCGCTGGACAGGGTTAGTTGGCACTGTCATCATTATCACACGCCTGCCCATATCCTAACTTACTTGGGGTCCATACTTCTCTATGTTAGTGTGTTACGCAATTACCGCTGGACAGGGTTAGTTGGCACTGTCATCATTATCACACGCCTGCCCATATCCTGATTTACTTGGGGTCCATACTTCTCTATGTTAGTGTGTTACGCAATTACCGCTGGACAGGGTTAGTTGGCACTGTCATCATTATCACACGCCTGCCCATATCCTAATTTACTTGGGGTCCATACTTCTCTATGTTAGTGTGTTACGCAATTACCGCTGGACAGGGTTAGTTGGCACTGTCATCATTATCACACGCCTGCCCATATCCTAACTTACTTGGGGTCCATACTTCTCTATGTTAGTGTGTTACGCAATTACCGCTGGACAGGGTTAGTTGGCACTGTCATCATTATCACACGCCTGCCCATATCCTAACTTACTTGGGGTCCATACTTCTCTATGTTAGTGTGTTACGCAATTACCGCTGGACAGGGTTAGTTGGCACTGTCATCATTATCACACGCCTGCCCATATCCTAACTTACTTGGGGTCCATACTTCTCTATGTTAGTGTGTTACGCAATTACCGCTGGACAGGGTTAGTTGGCACTGTCATCATTATCACACGCCTGCCCATATCCTGATTTACTTGGGGTCCATACTTCTCTATGTTAGTGTGTTACGCAATTACCGCTGGACAGGGTTAGTTGGCACTGTCATCATTATCACACGCCTGCCCATATCCTAATTTACTTGGGGTCCATACTTCTCTATGTTAGTGTGTTACGCAATTACCGCTGGACAGGGTTAGTTGGCACTGTCATCATTATCACACGCCTGCCCATATCCTAACTTACTTGGGGTCCATACTTCTCTATGTTAGTGTGTTACGCAATTACCGCTGGACAGGGTTAGTTGGCACTGTCATCATTATCACACGCCTGCCCATATCCTAACTTACTTGGGGTCCATACTTCTCTATGTTAGTGTGTTACGCAATTACCGCTGGACAGGGTTAGTTGGCACTGTCATCATTATCACACGCCTGCCCATATCCTAACTTACTTGGGGTCCATACTTCTCTATGTTAGTGTGTTACGCAATTACCGCTGGACAGGGTTAGTTGGCACTGTCATCATTATCACACGCCTGCCCATATCCTAACTTACTTGGGGTCCATACTTCTCTATGTTAGTGTGTTACGCAATTACCGCTGGACAGGGTTAGTTGGCACTGTCATCATCATCACACGCCTGCCCATATCCTAACTTACTTGGGGTCCATACTTCTCTATGTTAGTGTGTTACGCAATTACCGCTGGACAGGGTTAGTTGGCACTGTCATCATTATCACACGCCTGCCCATATCCTAACTTACTTGGGGTCCATACTTCTCTATGTTAGTGTGTTACGCAATTACCGCTGGACAGGGTTAGTTGGCACTGTCATCATTATCACACGCCTGCCCATATCCTAACTTACTTGGGGTCCATACTTCTCTATGTTAGTGTGTTACGCAATTACCGCTGGACAGGGTTAGTTGGCACTGTCATCATTATCACACGCCTGCCCATATCCTGATTTACTTGGGGTCCATACTTCTCTATGTTTGTGTGCACTTTCAACACATACTTTTGCACCAGACTATACCTACAACCTAGTGAGTGCGGGTAGCTTTGCAAGACAAACAACATGGCGGTCGCTAGCAAGCACTATCTATTTATTTAAATAATTCAGCGCACGAAGCTCGCTCGTCGCGTGTGACAGCCGCTGCGCCTGCGCTTTTTACCACGCTCTCTCAGTTTATGGTGAACCCAATTTATGCTAATTAGATTCTGTACCTACCTACTTCAGTATTTGTACTGTTTCATCGTAATAAAAGTTTACTGTTACAAACCATCATCATCATCTGCCTGCCTTTTCCCAACTACGTCGGGGTCGGCTTCCAGTCTAACCGGATATACCAGTATCCATACTAATATTATTTATTCGAAAGTAACTCTGTCTGTCTGTCTGTGTGTTACCTTTTCACGCCTAAACCACTGAACGGATTTCGTTAAAATTTAGCAGAGATAGATTGCATTCCGGGGAAGGATATAGGATAGTTTTTATCAACATACCTCGCGGGCGGAATATAGTTTTACATAAAGCGACTGCCTATCTGCCCTCCACAACCCAGTTACTGGGTAATACGATACCCCTTGGTAAGACTGATTATCAGACTTTCGGGCTTCTGACGACCCGTAACGACTGTCAAACATCTACGAATGACAGCCGGGATTGCTTTCCGAGACACGGTGGGGTCTCGATATGTAATGGACGGTCACCCATCCACGAACCGACCGCGGCAAGCGTACCTTAACCTTCGATCGACCTGTGCGGCTGTAGTTACTTAGCCACAAGCCCCTGTTAACAAGCCACTGTTAAAAATAATCAGATTTAATTTTTAAAGTTGGTACTACCTGTTTGGATGTGTTTTAGTCCTGAAACGTTATCTGTTACAAAAGGCCCAACTAGGCCAAACTAGTGGCCAGTGTGGCCACCGCATGTGTAGTCACATTATTCACCAATATTGGCATAGTCACACGGTTGAGGAACAGTTGGGTGATTGCAATGACGTCACTGTTACTGCATCATCCCACTGCTGGGCAAAGGCCTCTCTCCATGATTTCCATGCAATGACGACTACTACAAAATCAAAAAGGCGCAATCACGCAATGATATCATTGGGTGATTGCGCCTTTTTTTGATTTTGACCCTCTCCGTTCTTGTTTTTGTGTCTTTCATAAGACGAGGAAATAGCTTACCTCTCATTTGTCGGAAACCGCGATTTGTTCAATGAAAGAATTGTAAATGAACAGAATATTTGTTAAAAAAGCTTCTTTTCATTTCAAGTGAGCTTTTTCAACCGAAAATAGTTACGAAACACGATCGAGTTTGTGAGCCGTAGTTACGTCGCAGAAAACCAATGACATTTATTATAATGTTGCCAACGACTCCACATTTGCCTTGTTAATGTGTAAAAGGTGTTTCTTTACCTCGTTTCCGGCAGCTACGATATTAATTTTGAGAATAGAATAGAATTTTATGTATTGTTGTTAATTTAAATACTAGTGCATAGTTACTTGAGTTACAGTGTAGTTAAGTAAACTAATGCGTATTACAATAGCAAAAACTTTCTAACTAACCACATAATTATAACAATTTTACAACGAATACTAAGCTAAGTAGTTATCGCTTTTCTTCTACAAATCCGTTACCTTGTATGAGTTTCTAAGTTGGTTTCGGTGTTTGTTCTCAGAGTAGTCAGATAGGAACTGCCGACCTCGTTTAGTTTTTAAATGTTTGTACAAACCTACTTACAGAAATTAAATAATTTATATAATGTTAATGTTCATTAATCATTCCCCAAATAAAAACAATGAGTGGTAAATTATATTTACGTCATGGCAACCCCAGTTTAAATGCGCCATTCCGCGGCACTCTACGTCACTCGGCGGCCGCTTGCCGCTCGCGTTTTACGTCATCAAATCAAAATAAACTTGCAAGTTAACATTTACAACATAAATACACACAAAATAAACCATTTGCCGACGTTAATTATCCAAATATAACACAGTGATCGTTGTTAGTGCTCAGTGAAGTGATAAAAACCGGTTTTAGTGTGTTTCGCAACAGAGAAAAAGTGTTTCATTACGGTTTTGTGGTATTGTTGTGAAGTTGTGAGCTGCCTAAACAGTGCGGTGTAGTTGTAGCGGTTGCCCACGGAGCCCCAGGGCCAGCGCAGCAGTGGGCAGTGGGCCCTGAGCTGAGCAGCCGGTGAGCCGGTGGGCGACAAGCAAGTAAACTTGTGTGCAAGTTGTGCAACGGAGATGACCTACATTTAAGTGACGGTAATGCATCGTGACGTCAGCGGCTTTCGGCGTTCGATTTTTTGAAATATTGCCTGTGGATGGTCTTGGCGCGGAATTATTTTATTTTTGGTTTTTTATTAGGTTGGCGATGAGGTTTTTTAGGGTATAACAGGATGGCTGATAGAAGCCCTTCATGTTTTTGTATTTGTACTCAAAGTTGTGTTTTGTTTGGTGAACGCTAATCAGGTTTTACGATCTACTTTCGCAATCCGCCTCCTTTCTTAACTAGTTTGTGTTTACCTACAGCTAACATTTCATTAAAAGTTAAAGTAAAATTCGCTTATTTCAACATTAAAATTATAATAGGGAGATAATTAAGGTCCTAAACTAGGCACAGCCTGAATCGTGGGCACCGTTAAATAAAACATTTAAGGTTTTTTTACTCTAATTTAAAATAGTTTGGTTCTCGTTTTCCCTAAAATCTAGCTCACAACTCCATTACTTATGTAACTAAACAATTCTGCAGGTCATGCAAGTATTTATTGAAAAGTTCTTATCAAACACTAATGAACTTATACATAGCAAGGTTGTTACTTTGACATGTAATGAGACTGTAATCGGTAGGTATTGAATGTTTTGTATCCAGCACCCTAACTGCGTAACACACTATCAATCACAATATGAATCATTTTGAAGGATATTGCTAATCCATTGCTTCATAATGATTGAAAAATTTGTCTGCTCAACAATGTAAATTACGCAATGAATGTTGTTGAACTGTCAAAATGAAAGCCATTGCTATTGTTAGTGTGTTACGCAATTACCCCGGTGGCAAAAAACTAAAACTAAAATACAGATCCCAGGATACCAACTTCCGAAAATGAAAGTTATTTCATAATTTTGAGTTAATTTTATTTTTGAAGTCGATTAAATTTTTTAAACTACTTTTTTTTAAACCTGGGTTATGAAGATATGCTTTGTTTTGTATTATAAGTACTTAAAAAGTTATAAATTAAAGCATGTACTCATCAACGGTGAGGTCATACAGTTTTAAATAAAAGATTACTGCAGCGTCACCACCAGCATACCCTATTAAAAGATTAAGTTTCCACAATCCAATGCTGTAATGTGTAGCAGTAATCCAATCACATGAGCAAGCTAGTCTACACTAGGTTCGCTTGGTACGGCTCTAATGGAATAATCTCCATATTAGGTATCAAGTGGTATTGATTCATAATGCCAGCTACGTATCAGTGGGCAGTTGTTTACTCTATCTGACCCTCTAAAATGTTGTCTTATGGTGGACACTTATTTAAATTAATAAACTTTTAATAACTTTCTGTCCTTTTCTCACGGTTGCTCACAGTAACTAAGCTCGGGTACCCCGACCAAAAAGTTGGGGTGGAACAGACCAACTGCGACAGCAGCCAGTGAGTGCTACGTCCAAGTTGATTGCATTTACTTCGCACTTTAGTGTAGGTGCAATCACTTAAGAGTGTTCAATGATATTTTTAGGAGCACAAAATGGGAATTATTAGAGATTCATTAAGTACATGCATTTATTTAATTGTAATTAACGCAACTTTTTAAAGAATTTTTTTTCAAGAAATTGTGATAGTGCGAGTCAGACTAGCACACAAGTGGTTCCATACCACCGTACAATATTTTAGTGCCTTTTCTTTAATTTTGAAGTTTTTTTTTTTTTTTTTGTTGTTATAGTGGCCACGGTGGTTCACACTGTGAAAATTTCAAATGTCTAACTGTCTACCTATTACGGTTCAAAAGATACAGCGATGTGACAGATGGACAGGTAGTTGAGCCTTGGTGACAGGATATCGTTGGCAGCCTTCGGGTATGGACCCTAAAAAAGAAAGCTGGTAGTAAAAGTATAGGCAGTCTTCAATTTGTCAAGTAATAACTCCACCAATTACTCACCACCAAATTAAAAAAAACAGATTTCTTTAGAATTCTGTCTACATTCTAGTAAGATGCTGGTAGAGATCTTGACCGTACTTCCGGGATTGTCCTGATAGCCGTGGAATACCTCTCCACTCCTCATAAGCACCTCAGGACATGTTGCCCCCTTGTCGTTACGTCACATGACAATCTGTCATTTTGTCTATTCTTCCGTCGACAAAGTCCGTTTCTTCGGTAGTCACGCTGCGCGTGCGTGCTGGTGTCTGTGTAGTATACTTGCAAGTCAACTTGCTGGTCGCCATGCAAACGGTACTCCTTAATTGTAGTCTTATTGTTTGCCAAGCATTGTGCTCCCAATAAGTGAGCTGCAATATTTGAAGTGACGACATTGTATACGATTCCGTTCACATGACCATCGAAATGTAGTCCTGAGTCATAATTATAGTCATACTGTTTGGTAGGCTCGACCGCCTCGCTAGTCTGGGGTACGTAGCACACATTGACATTACAATGGAAATTGATCACAATGCCTTTCATTTTGACATCCATTGCTTCATAGGTTTAATAAATCCGTCTGCATAGCAACGTCTTCTTACTGCCGTAATCGCAATTTACTTGGGGTAATTACGTTACACACATAAAGTGACAATTGATCGCAATGTCTTTCGTTCATGAAGAAAATTTATTACCCATTGCTTCATAGGTTTGAAAAATTCATCTCTCAACAACGTAAATAACGCAATGAACGTAACGTGGCTGAACTGTCAAAATGAAAGGCATTCTAGCAAGCTCTGGGCATGAGCTCCTTGACTCGACTCAGTAGCAGCTCGGAGTCCGGATTTGTGCCCGGTTGATGGCACCAGGCTCGCCCCCTATTACATGGGACGTGGGTGTACACAAAATAGTACACCACTGTCCAGCCTTTCGGGATCAGAGGCGTGATGTTATGTACCTATGTATCGAACACCGCAAACTATGACACAATGCTGCGAGTGTGTTGTACGTTACACCTAGGCCAGGCATTCGCCCCTTATTACATGCGACTTTAACATAACTGTACACCTCTGCCCAACCCTGCGGGCACACGAGGCGTCATGTTATGCTTTGTTGTTTCTTCAATTGTCGAGCTGAACTCGGGCAGTCGGGCTTGTATACTGTAGATACTAACAAAAGCAATGTACCTTCAAAACACATGGACTAGTTGAACATCAGCTTCAAGTGATAGACCAAAGTGAACTAAGTACCTCGACTGTTAGGTAATCTATGATGTATGGCGCGTCTGTCTTCAGTTGCTTTCAAAGGATTACATTGTACGCCAAATGTTACAGACCGTCTGCTTTGAAATCTATTGAATATAATATGTACATATTATATACTTAACTTATAATATAATAAAGAGAAAAGATTTGATTTTTTGTACTCATTTTGTTAAGCTGTCAAGTCAAACCGGCTGAACGGATTTGGATGAAATTTGGCATATGGATAGAGTATGACCTGGATTAGGACATACACTTTTTATCTCTATATTCTTACGGAATCTCAGTGTCCTACTGTCTAACACAGGTGTTTGACTATTGTTTTAGGGTCCTCACAACTTTGGCAAAGCAAACAGTTCTGCAGTACAATGATGCGGTCCTCACAAAACAAACCTCCCCCCCCCCCCCCCCCCTCCCGCGCAAGTACTGCGTACTACGCACCTGACCTTTACGAAGGACATCGCCAATTAGGTTGGCTGTATCCTCCTAGCATTCTCCTCCCCCCCCCCCCCGGGGCGCCTCCACCCCTCGCGGCTCTAGCGCTGAGAATAATATTAGCTATCCTTTCAACGGGACTATTATATCTTATCATATTTCATCGTCGACTGCTTCTCGGTGAAGGAAAGAACGGCACCTGTTGGTGAGAGGGACGGCGGCGGCGTGGACCGAGATACGTTTTGGGAGGGTAGGCAATGATAAAATTATAGTCCTTGAGAATATTGGTGCAAAATAATAAGTATATAAATACAATCCACTTTAATATACATACATACTTACTAAATATTATAGCAACGAAAATGAATTACGAGAACAAGATCTTAACTACAAGTAATGCAGCATTATGTCATTAATCATTATACATAGCTAGGTACAACAGCTTTACAAAACTTAAACCTACAGTCTTACACAATATTGTTGACAGTGAACAGCAGTTCTAAGAGTCTTTTAAACCATATTTCCGACTATCATGATAAAGACCTGGACCTCTGCATAATGCAGAGGAACCTATGATAGGTTCCTCTGCATTATAAGTTAACGCTAGTTTTAATAGTATAATTTTAATTAGTATTTTATCATTTAATTAAACCAACTAAACAATGGATGGTCTGTGAAAGACGATACGGCTACAAAGGGGGTGAGTACAGAGATGACGACTAGTAGAGAAGTATGGAAGAAAAACACATTTACAACCTAGCCAAAATAAATTGGCCTAATGGCAGGTTAATTATGATGCTGATTATCTAATTCAGCCAGTATTCTTGCTCAACAAAATATAACACAAGATAGTACAAATTTAAAACGTACAATAAAGGCTCCTTCAGTAGGAGCCTTAAAGCGGCGACGAGCTCAGCCACAGCGCACTGTCGTCACATCGCGTCAGCTACCCTACTTACCCGTCCCCGATGCTTACCGCATCGATGAGATAGTGATCTGAGGAGCAATCAAATTCTCGTAATTTTAGGAACGCTCACAGTCTAATCTGTGTCAATCTGTCAAAAATACCTCTAATTACCCAGATTTTTGACAAGTTTTTGACATTGATTGTCGCTGAGATGAGATTTATCTTATCTTAAAGCTCTCATTATGAGAATTGGCTCTCTGGTGATACGCCTGCACTAGATCCAGTGTGCAGTGTGCGGAACTTGGCAACTGCTCCGTGCTCCGATGTAATCCATAGCGTGGCCTTGACCTGAGCCGTCGCAGTGTCACAGTGTCGCAGATGCGGTGCTGTTCGCGACCTGGTACATGTTATCGAGCACTTTTGAACACGAATTATCTTGGAATAGAGTATGTTGATGATATATTCTTCACGACGATCTATAATACCAATAATGAAGTGGAAGGGTTTGTTTGCGCGGTAATCTCTAAAACTACCAGTCGGATTTGAAAAATTCTTTTCGCATTTGAAAGTCCAATTCTTGAGGAAGGCTATAGGCTACCGCTAAAGCCGAGCAAAAACAAAAAAAGTCGGAAAAAAACGCTAAGCGTAAAGGAAGTACCTAATAGCGCGGGCAGAAAATATACTATTTATAATTTAAGGAAAAGGCTAAGCGTAAAGGAAGTACCTAATAGCGCGGGCAGAAAATATACTATTTATAATTTAAGGAAAAGGCTAAGCGTAAAGGAAGTACCTAATAGCGCGGGCAGAAAATATACTATTTATAATTTAAGGAAAAGGCTAAGCGTAAAGGAAGTACCTAATAGCGCGGGCAGAAAATATACTATTTATAATTTAAGGAAAAGGCTAAGCGTAAAGGAAGTACCTAATAGCGCGGGCAGAAAATATACTATTTATAATTTAATAGCGCGGGCAGAAAATATACTATTTATAATTTAATAGCGCGGGCAGAAAATATACTATTTATAATTTAATAGCGCGGGCAGAAAATATACTATTTATAATTTAATAGCGCGGGCAGAAAATATACTATTTATAATTTAATAGCGCGGGCAGAAAATATACTATTTATAATTTAATAGCGCGGGCAGAAAATATACTATTTATAATTTAATAGCGCGGGCAGAAAATATACTATTTATAATTTAATAGCGCGGGCAGAAAATATACTATTTATAATTTAATAGCGCGGGCAGAAAATATACTATTTATAATTTAAGGAAAAGGGCTGACTACCGAGATGACGACTGATAGAGAAGTCCGAATCTGCCTAGCGTTTTCCCAACTATGTCGGGGTCGACTTCCAGTCTAACCAGATGCAAGTGAATACCAGTGTTTTACACGGAGTGACTGCCTAACTGACTAATAGGGAAGTATGGAAGTAAAATACATGTTGCGTCGACCCTATAAACTCGTTGTTACTAAAATCCCAGTAAATTGGGATAAGGAAAGAGGAATAATGACGATGATGAATGGGACAGGCCGTAAGAGAAGGTACCCACTACGCTTTGGAATGGGTTACGAGCTTCATGTTCCTGACTGACGGACTCCATGACAATACAAACGTGCCTGTGAATGGTTTATTTGAAATAAATTCTTTTGAGTTTCAATATAATTTAACGTTTAAAAATGTTGGTCTTATTATTCGCTGCAGCATCAGCTGCATTAATGTTCTGAAGCAATGTAGCATACCGCCGTAATACTTGAACATAGCTGTACTGGAATCTCAAAATAACTTGATAAATAAAATTCTTTTCAACGAGCGACAAGTACTATAGGTCACTGATTATCGACCAACTACGTAGTAGGTGCACTTCGTAGAAACTGTACATTTAGATCCATGATTTAATGCGGAATACGTTACAGGGTCAAGTTAAATTAACTAGCGAGACCCCGCGGACGTGGTGGGTATTGATATCTTAAATTAGCTAGCGAGACCCCGCGGACGTAGTGGGTATTGATATCTTAAATTAGCTAGCGAGACCCCGCGGACGTAGTGGGTATTGATATCTTAACACGATAAAACAAAAAAGAAATAATTTGAAGATTTTTTCGTGGGGTCACCAACCGCAGTTAGTGTAGTCACTTGAAATATCAGTTTAACAGATTTTCTCAGTTCATATTTCAAGTAACAAAACATCTAACGGTCGTTGAACCCCAAAAAAACATAAAATATTTTTGTTATAATGTTTTTGTGTTTAGATATCGATATACCCACCACGTCTGTATTGTATTGGTCGTCCCACCTGACTGTTTACTTCTGCTTACGTCACTTCAGGATGTGCGTAACTATTATAGGTTACGCGTTCTGCTGCAGTTATTTATCGCAGAAGTCAATGTGTGACCTCAGATAGAGACTGCATATCTATAGTCTTCTGACCTCAAAGTGTAATGTTAATGTTATTCACACGTTACATGTCGCTCATAAATCTGTAGGATGTTAGAAAAAGAGGGGCTCGTGGCTAAATAATAACAGCCGCGAGTCGATCAATGGTAAAGCTATGCTTGCCGCGGTCATTTGTTGAATGGTTGTCCATCCATTACATATCGAGACCCCCGGCTGTCATACGCAGATATTTGGCTCGTTACGGTTAGTCAGGAGCCCAAAAGTCTGACAAGCGGCCTTATCAAGGGGTATCGTTTTACCCAGTAACTGGGTTACACGATATCCCTTTTTTTTGCGGATGGTAAATCATCAAATAACCCCTCCCGCTCTGGGTGGAGCGGAAGGGAGTGTCAGACTCTTACTGACTAAAACCCACCCGTGTTCCTTCCCTTTATGTTCCGGACCAGCGGTGACCCTTTCGGACAATCCCGCTGACCCGGTGTACCAACGGGTTACGCTTTCATTCGAGTACAAGAAGTCACAAACGAACTTTGTTTAATTTTCGAATTACCCCTTCTATTCCCTTGGGTTAGGTCCATGTTAAAGTACCTACTGGTATTCAGTGGCATCCGGTTAGACTGGAAGCCGACCCCAACATAGTTGAGCAAAGGCTAAGTAGATCAATTTGTTGTTATAAATTCGCAAGTAGTTCACAAAGTTACTAAAACAACCTCAAGGCTTTTCTCAAAGTCTTTCGTTCTAAAATTAAGTCATTTAGTTAAAGCTCTCTCCGCTCCTTCAGCTCCTTCAGACTTGAGTAATCCCAGTAATTGTCGACTGGTCTTAATTCGTCCTGAGAGACTGTCGCTTGTGAGTCTGTGACCCGAATCGAGACTAACCTCTTTATCTCCAAACTTGGGGTGTTTACTTGTAAGTACAGTACAGAAGTTCTGGGAAAAAAGTAAGAGTAACTTACTTTAGAACATACAGGACACGCAGGAGGTACAAAGCGGACGCCCCGGAAAAGTACAGATTTTTGTAGCTAAATAACTAAAATTCAAATGGCTTTATTACAAGGCCAGAACTATAATCCGACATGTTAAAGTTCTTTTTACAAAAAGCTGACGTTAAACCCGAGATAAGTTTAAAATTCAGTAATTGTCTCGCAGGTTTAGGGCTAGGTCTAAAGTTAGAACTCGTTTTGTAATAAGACGGAAAGCATTTACAGGCACTTTTGAATTGTCAAAAGGTTAGTCAGAAAGTGGCATGGAATGGGCAGCAGATCTCTATTAGAAGAATGGGCACGAAGCTCTTTTAATCAAAATATTACAAAATCCTGGGTACATTATTGAAGCTTCGATATGTGAGAACAACATTTTAGGAAAAGATAAAACCGCCTGCCTTGAGGCGTTCTCGTCGGCTTTGACGACCTAAATACACAAACGTTTGACTAATCATCTTTCGTATCTGTTAGCGCCTTCGCTTTGTATTCGGGCTCATATTTCCGATTGGCGGATCATATTCTGGAATCGGAAGACAATTACGACCAACCAATATTTTTCTTCAAACCAACGCCTTTTGGCATGAGAATATTACTTAGTATAGGACAAGAAATTATCAATCTGCCTAGTCTTAGCCGACCGTCTGCCTAAGCCGACCCTAACATAGTTGTACTATGTTAGGGTCGGCTTCCAGTCTAACCGGATGCAGCTGAATACCAGTATTTTACATGGACGGACTGCCTATCTGACCTCCACAACTCAGTTAATGAGTAACACGATATCCCTTGGTAAGACTGGTTGTCTGACTTTTGGGCTTCTTAGCACCGTAACGGCTGTCAAAAATATTGACATAGGCACAGATCAGACATAGGAATCCTCTATTATGGCAATAAATTATACGTCGCATCAAAGCGAAACTGTGCATATTATGGCACGCCCGAAGCTGTCGGAGATATTTTTAACGCTTTCGAAGCGCAAGATTCGTTTTAAAATATGAGGAGGTTCGTTAGTCTGTATGTATTATTTTTTTTTTTTTTTTACAAAATTTTAATTAATACAGGGAGCTCGCGTGTTGGTCCCATATGATATTAAGTTTGCTTTGGTACTTTTAGAGTTTTAATTTCGAAATTCTGTAGAAAAAAACAAAAATACAGAACCGATTCAATTTGTTGGGGTTTTTTTTTAAGTCGGTTGTATTTTTTAGTTTTTTGAATTATTTTTCTATGCTATCATCTGGCTATCATCCTAGAATCACGGGTCCTGAGGTCTATCCAATAGTGTGTGTGGTGCCTCTCGTCAATACTCAATACTGTTGTGATGTTACGCGCGGAGGTTGAGAGCTGCAGGCACACACTCACACAGTACAGCTGCTAGTGATGCACTGCTGCAGCAACCTGTTTACGACCCTGTGCATTGTTCTCGCAAGTGCTTTCTATTTGCTACTTGAATCGACATAATTATTATATTCTAAAGGAAAACTATTTGATTTTAAGGATGCAATTTGGTACATGGATGGGTAGAGTATGACCTGGGTTAGGACATAGCGTACTTTTAATCCCGATAGTACGTTTCCTCCACTAGTGCGGAGCCGCGGGCACAAGCTAGTTATAATTACAGGCAGATAGTATAATATCTGCGACCACATCATACTCAATACTTTATTGTATCGATTACTTTCAGGTCACGCCTTCGCCACTTCTTCCCAGCTAAAGGCTCCTTCAAACAGGCGCGACACACGATAAAATCGCGCGCGACACAATAGCACCGCAAGTCGCGCAACGAGCGGTGCCTTTGTGTCGCGCGCGATTATATCGCGTGTCGCGCCTGTTTGTAGGAGTCTTAAAGCACTAGAAAAGGTGAAGGGCGGGCGTGCCGGGGGACTGTCTTATATCATTTTGAAGTTCAAAAAGTGCTAAATCTCAGCCTGGTTTGAATAAACGACTATTGATTTTTGGCACTTTTAAACAAGTGTCTAAATAAAAAACAAAATGACCACCGCTACAATTCAGCACAAAAAAGTAATTTAAAAAAATTAAACCGACTTCAAAAAGAAATTAACTCAAAATTATGAAATAACTTTAATTTCGGAAGTCGGTGTCTTGGGATCTGTATTTTAGTTTTATGCCACCGACTTCCGAAATTAAAGTTATTTCATAATTTTGAGTTAATTTCTTTTTGAAGTCGGTTTAATTTTTTTAAATTACTTTTTATTTCGTAATTTTTAGTTTTTGCACTAGAATTTGACCAAGGTTTTGAGATGTTTTCCCTTTGACACTACACCCGTAGCTCGTATCAACAAGCCAGGCCGTCACACTTACACGTATTAGTCCATATCTTGAAAACTACTGAATCGATCTTGATGAAACTTGCACTGTTCCCTAAGTTGAAGTAAATGTAAGCCAATAAAAAAAAAATTGTAACGATCCAATTAATAGTTCCGGAGATATGCGTGGACAAACATACATACATACATACATACGTCTATAAAATTTTGTATATTTGTTTGGAAGCCCTAATAGATCATCATATGTGAATATAATGCAATTCCAATAATATTACATACATACGTATCGAATTGATAACCTCCGTTTTTTTGAAGTCGGTAAAAATACAGTCTGCATAAATGCCTCAGTCCATAATTATGTATGTACAATAAAGTTATGTAAGCAAGCAGCCTGTGCACAAAAAAGTATGTAAGAATAGTACTTCCTTATCGTCAGTAGTTCAAAGTAATGTATTGAATGTGCCACGAGTTGTGTTCTGCCACCTGCAGCTGCCACCTGCAGCTGCCACCTGCCACCTGCCGCTATTGCTGCGTTGCTGTTGCTGTGCTCCAATTTGAAAAATCCAAGGAATATGAAAATTTTTGAGGAATATTGTTATGTACTTACTGTCAACTTTTTACCCGACTGCGAAAAATCAAATCAAATCGTTTATTTGTGATACATGGGTTAGAAGAAGGAGGGTTATTTTTTTTGTTTGTTTCGCTTTAAAACGCCTGAACGAGTTTGGATGAAATAAACTATCACCTAAACTATCCTGATATTCCCAAGGGAGAACCGCGGGGCGCAGCTAGAATAAAATAAATAAATATAAGGACTACCAACCAGTCTTATCGCATACACGACACCCGTGTTATCCAGTAACTGGGTTGTGGAGGTCAGATAGGCAGTCGCTCCATGTAACATACTTACTGGTATTCAGTTGCATCCGGTGAGACTGGAAACTAACCCATCCCCCCAATAAATTGGGAGAAGGCTGGGCAGGTTCGATAGTTCAATAATTATAAGAATTAAATATTGTCGACAACTTTGGCAATGTTTTATTTTCCAGTGACACCTGTCACTGGCATTTATCATTGACTTCTAAATTACTTTTGAAATTATTGGCATTTATTATTTAATTCTAGGGTTAGTTCTACAGCTGGTAGCAGTACACTAACCACTTGGCATCTGAAAGACTACCTACTGGTTGGTACGCCAAATGTCAACCGATCACATAATGCTAAACTAGAAGGGTATTCCAATAGTCTCTTTGTGCGACACAAGTACTACAAGTAGTGCGCAATAAGCTCTCCTAGTGACGTCACAGACCCTCCCCCACCCCCGCATCCCCCCACCGCCCACTACATCATGGGCTGGCGACAAAGAGAATATAACCACGGAGGTTGGTTATATCGTCGTTAGCTGGCGACAAAGGGTAGACAGGTACTAAGTACTTGTACTACCTAGATACAGAGCTTAGCGCTTTGGACATTCCGTTACTCAGCCACCTTGTTACTTAGTGGTAGAGCCTTTTGTGAAGGAGCCAAGGGCTAATTACCGGATTTTTTGGATACCGGTACCGTTGGCGTTGGTGTGATACCGGTACAGTCAACAGCAAAAGTAGATGATCAAAATCAGAAATTCAATACTAATGAACGGAGTTCGCGTCAGAACTTTGCCACACAGCCACACAGTCTCTGCACACAGCTCAACAACAACAGCAACAGCTCTGCCACACAGTTCTGACGCGAACTCCGAATTTCTGATTTTGATCATCTACTTTTGCTGTTGACTGTACCAGAAGTAGTACCTGTACTATTGGTATTATTTGTAATCAGTATATTGTACGGTTCCTCGTACAAATGTGAGAGTAGTGGCGCGCGCCGGGCACCGGTACTTGTTAGTGCGCTACTGCTGAGTGTGCGCTCCTGGGTTTGATTCCCAGCTCGAGCATTGTGTGGGGTTTTTTTCATCTGAAATTTCTCAGTAGCAGCCCGGAGTCTGGATGTGTGCCCGGATGCAATAGGCTCGCCCTGGCGATATGTAGTACTTATACACATCTGCCTTAGTGACATTTGGGTGGACTTATACACATCTGCCTTAGTGACATTTGGGTGGACTTATACACATCTGCCTTAGTGACATTTGGGTGGACTTATACACATCTGCCTTAGTGACATTTGGGTGGACTTATACACCTCTGCCCAACCCTTCGGCGATTACACAGGCGTGATGTTATGGAAACTAAGACTGTATCCGTTTCCAGTTTGCCGAGTTTGCGGTTTCGATTGTTGGAGCTATAGCTAATAATATTATGACTAGTATTGGGTTCCCTCACCGTCACATTGGATCACAGCCCGCTCTGAAGTGAACCAGTGAACTAATGAATAAATACCAGGGGACTGCGAGTACTGCGACCAATCATTGCGGTGATGCTCG
Source organism: Oligia fasciuncula (assembly GCA_963082905.1). NCBI lineage: Eukaryota > Metazoa > Arthropoda > Insecta > Lepidoptera > Noctuidae > Oligia > Oligia fasciuncula. The sequence continues at coordinate 10,342,538 of OY720415.1, read as the reverse complement.
CTTGGTTGCGGATCGAAACCCTCTTGGTTAGTGACTACTAGTTGCTGCCCGCGACTTCTCGGGAAGATTCTCGTTTTGACATAAAACATCCTGACACTCAGGGATAATGGAACTTTCAATTACCTAGTGAAAGAATTTTTCGGAATCGGATCAGTAGATCCGAACATTTCGCCCTATAAACAAACTCATACCTTTGTAATATTAGTATCAAATATATCTCATCATCGCCTAGCCTTTTCCCAACTATATTGGGGTTGGCTTCCAATCTAACCAGATGCAGCTGTGAATACCAGTATAGTATCAAATACCCCACTGGCCAGATAGCCGCTCCGACATCATACAATCAACTGTACAATGTACCAAATGTTAGTGCTACACTTTCCATTTTATTATCCTTCGAGTTTATCGCTCTACCAACTAAGTACGCAACGGGCACTTACCGCGACGTGGCGAGTGTGTGGGGGTGTGTGTGTGTGTGTGTGTGTGTGTGTGTGGCGACAGACGGATATACAGATACAAAGTGTCCGATGTCTGGCGCTGGACGAGTTCGGGAACTGATGGAACTTCGCTAATAATGCATCTGAAAATAATTGACAATCGCGCGCGGCTCTCTGATGTGAAGGGAACTTTCAATTGAAGGCTACTAATGCAATGTTAAGTCTTCCTGGACCTACTTATGTAACAATGAGCGGTGCGCGGTGGTAGACGACTCCGCCTTGCAGTGTAAATGTGGACTGTTTCACACACGATGTCGCACTTAATGTCGTGTCCTTTTTTTTTTTTATCGGGTGCAAGAGGGAACTCGGGGAGTGTGGGATTTTTATCTCACTAAAACCTCCCCGGTGGTCACCATCAGGATAGAAAGGGGTGGTCCCGGTTCCTCTTAAAAGACCAATTCCGAAACCCCCCCGTGCAACGCCTGTAAGTCACATCCCTGGGGAGACTGTAAAGGGGCCTCCCACCTCCCCTGAGCCTCGCTATTATGCACGGCAGCACGTGACCACTGTGCCACCGTCTTCCCTGGGGTCACTTGGTGGGCGGACGGAGTCCCCAGTAGTCCCCACTAATGTCGTGTCCTGCGTGTCGTGTCAGCTGCATTATGATTATGCACGTTACAGGAACTGACGGACGCTGGTGATGGCGCCAAACAAGTAGCCGAATTCTGAGCCGAGTCCATTTAGATTGCTATCGACACGCTAAGAAGAAGGAGCGGTGGTGTCAGATGGCTCGCCTGCCTTTGTTCCAATTAATATTCTAATATAAAATATACAGCTAAATGTCTGCCTCGGGTCTAGTGGTCGCAAGCGCTACTGCTGAGCATGAGGTCCTGGGTTCTAATCTCAGGTCAGGCAAAGTGTTATTGGGTTGTTCCATCAGAAATGTCTCAGTATCACCCCGGAGTCTGGATTTGTGTCCGGTTAAATATCAAAAGGTTCGGCTCTGTTACATGAGACTTAAATATACGTAACTTGCGAGATGTTGCTGTACTATAGGTACTCACACGTCTGCTGAATCCTCGGGAAGTAGAGGCACGGCGTTATACCTGGCGCTGAGGACGTGAGTGACAAGTACCTACATATTTGTCTGAAGGCAACACAAGTACGCGTCGATCGATCTGTCACAGCTCAGAGCTATTTATATCGGCCCTGAGTCCCTCGCTCGCCCACTCGAGATCCACCCCATCTTAATACTTTCTTAACTAGCTGTCGTTGAAGTGTGTTCTATGGATAACCTGAATATCATGTCACCTGTATACCTGAATTTCTAAGCATAGCATAAGCATAATCAGCCTATAATGTTCCCACTGCCTGGGACACAGTCCTCCTCTCGGTGAGAGGAAGTGGGCCGTAATCCACCACGCGGACGCAGTGCTACGGGGTAATTGCGTAACACACTATCAGCAGCAATCGGCTTTCAGTTTAACGTCCATTGCGTTATTTACGTTGCAATGGATTAGCAATATCCTTCAAAATGATTGAGATTGATAGTGTGTTACGCAATGAGGGTCCTGAAGGACTCGTCTTTGGATACAGGAAGCATACTATTGTAGCAATGAGAATATAGCATGGCGCTGCCCTCTTTGGATACAGGAAGCATACTATTGTAGCAATGAAAATATAGCATGGCGCTGCCCTCTTTGGATACAGGAAGCATACTATTGTAGCAATGAGAATATAGCATGCCGCTGCCCTCTTTCTAGTAGAATATTAACGACGCCGCATTGGGGGGGGGGCATGTATTGTCGTGAGTCCTACTGCGGTACTATCAGTTTTTATTTACGCAGTATCTGTAGTCTGTACGCAGTCACTTAGTTGCCTCGGCTTATTTTTGAATTGTTGTTTTCTTACTATTTGCTGTACCCTGGACGCTTTTAACGCGTACGTCTTTTTTTACATCGTTCTTACATAATTATAATTGTATCTTATTTTGAGCGTAATACGTAGCGTAGGTACTGAGCTAATGAGTGCTCACACGTTACTGCCTACTGTTTAAGTTTGAGTTTCTGGCGATGTGACGCACTCCGCAAAGGTCTTGTTGTGGTTAGACCTTTTTTGAGGAGTTTGTCTATTACCTTGTATGTTATGAATGTTGTGAGGGAGCTTGTGGATTGTGGATCTAGGTTGAGTTCGTCGCAGCGAAGGGATGAAGGGAAGTGCTAAAGACAACAACCCAAAGGCTTGACTTACATAATAAAAAGTTGCTTCGCGAAGCTTCAAAAGACTTGAGTAACCAAGAACTATTTGCAGACACATTATAGCAAAGAGATAAGATGAGATCATCAATCTAGTGCAGCTGAGTACACGCCTCTCCCCTTTAGTGCTTGTATGCTTCGGCCTGGTCTGGGCGAGTTTCATCCAGGTCTTTCCTGGAATCTTAAGTAGGTCGACCACGTATCGCGTATACGCTCCTTCTACCGTTTCCAGTTACGAGATGAGATGCGTGGTGCAAGACATGCTAAGCCAACGCAGTCAAATGTAAAACTATTAATATACTTAAAACCCTTTTAATCCCCACTGTCGTTAATCATCGGCTGATCCCGACTGACACCGAAAGTACCCGCAGTTATGAAATAAGTATACTACACTACATACAGCTGAAGAGTTGGTTTGTTTAAACGCGCAAAGCTCTGGAACTACCGGTCGGATTTGAAAAAATATTTTTGCCTTTACCTAATTTTTGAGTAAGGCTATTTAACATCATGCTACTGCTCCTGTGCCCAGCAAAAAGAAAGCGATGCGATGCGACACGCAAATCTCAGGACTACAAGTACGATATGAAAAAAAACTTCGTTAATAGCCCAATTTTACAGGAAGGTTATACTCAGCTAACATCAGTATCACCCTTAGGAGCCGAGCAAAAAGAAGAAAAGCCATAACGAACGCTAAGCGAAAACGAAGTAAGCCGCGCGGGACGGCGATGCGATGCGACGCGATGCGATGCGACGCGGTAGGTCGGGGGACTACATTTCACGCGGCCGAAGTTGCGGTCAGAAGCTAGTGAAATATAAAATAAACCAAGATGGCGGCTGCACCGTTCCGTTTGATGTAACCGTTGCACCATCACATCACACGCTGCCAATAAAAAGTTTACGTTTTCCATGCAGGTGACGCCGCGCGCCGGCCGCTGACTGACATTAATCTTACTTATCTTATAGCTGTTGTAACTGGCTTCCATATCTATACATGCATAAGTATATTAAAGTTATTTCGTGGCTGTATGTATGTGTGACCGCGTTATTCTCCTAAACTACGCAACAGATTTTGATACCATTTACACCATCATTTAGAGTTTTTAGCATAGATATCCGGTTTTTACCGACTTCAAAAAAAGGAGGTTCGATACGTATGTATGTAATATTATTGGAATTGCATTATATTCACATAATTATGACAATCTATTAGGGCTTTCAAACAAATATACAAAATTTTATAGACGTATGTATGTATGTATGTTTGTCCACGCATATCTCCGCAACTATTAATCGGATCGAGATCATTTTTTTTTATTGGCTTACATTTACTTCTTAGGGAACAGTGCAAGTTTTATCAAAATCGATTCAGTAATTTTCAAGATATGGACTAATACGTGTAAGTGTGACGGCCTGGCTCATTGATTCGAGCTACGGGTGTAGTGTCAAAGGGAAAACATCTCAAAACCTTGGTCGAATTCTAGTGCAACAAATAAAAATTACGAAATAAAAAATAATTTAAAAAAATTAAACCGACTTCAAAAAGAAATTAACTCAAAATTATGAAATAACTTTAATTTCGGAAGTCGGTGGCAAAAAAACTAAAATAAAGATCTCAAGACACCGACTTCCGAAATTAAATTTATTTCATAATTTTAAGTTAATTTCTTTTTGAAGTCGGTTTAATTTTTTTTAATTATTTTTAGAGAATTTATTCCGGAAGGTTTATGTGTCTAATACATTATTATTAAACTTACATTATTATTTAAACCTCGGTGTTTTGTCAAGCCGTAAAAACAGTGCGAATTAAATTAAGTAGGGGGGGGGGAGGGGTCGCTCATCTATATTACACTAATAATAAAACTGAAGAGTTTGTTTGAATGCGGAACTGGAACTGTCATCATCGTCGGATTTGAAAAATAATGTTTGCATTTGATAGCCCAATTCTTGCTTGCTTGCTATGCGCTAGGACCCCGAATATCCGAGCAAAATAAAAAAAAAAACTGAAAAAGAAGTAATACCTACCGTGGGCAGACGATAGGATGCGACGCGGTGGGGTGCGGGAGAAACAACACAAAAAAGAACAAGTTTGGGGGAAATGATCACATCCACGCTAAACGGCCATTACGTATGTTGAAGTGGCCCATCATTTTTAGATCCACTGATAAGTAAGAATTCGCTTTGTGTAAGAAAAGCATGTTCTTAATTAGGCAGACATTTTTAATGTAGGTCCCGGGTCATCAGTCTCCTGCTCTAATCCCAACGTATTAAGGCTCTTTCAAACAGGCGTGACACAAAGGCACCGCAAGTCGCGCAACGAGAGGTGCCTTTGTGTCGCGCCTGTTTGTAGGAGCCTTTAGTGCTTGACGCAACATGGCTCTCTCTACTCTCATAGCCCACATTTATACTCAAAATAATAATTGAGGCCCCGTGAGTATTTAAGCTTTTTATCAAAACTCCCAATGGTTAAAAACGGTCAGTCGTCGAGAATATGTTTTCCAGCAACAAGACGGGGATGCATCGCAGCTTCGTTTGATCTGTTGCATCATCAACGCGGATATAAAAGCTCTCATTGTTATATTTAGGCCGCGCTAACTGACATGGCTCTTATTTATCTTCCGCCTTCATACCCAGTCACGTCTGTACACACACACACACACCCCCACACCCCCACACGCACTATATATAAAGTCACGCCTTCTACCCAATGGGGTAGGCAGAAACTACAGGAAGATCTTCTGACTGCGTGAGCGAAGACAGATCTACATTAAGATCTTCTGACTGAGTGAGCGGAGTTCGCGCAGCTGAATTTTGGCCAATAATGTTCAAACTTTTTGTCATCGATACGCTAAGGCTATAATGTCTCGGTAGGAATCGTCCAAAACGGACCCCCAATGAAACTAATTGATGATCCCTAGTCTATAGGATAATATATAGCCAGTCTTTTATAAAGAAGCTTCCGGTTCCAAATGAACCTAATCCATCCTACGAGCACTACGAGCACTACGGGCGACGGGCGTGTCATCCAAACAATCCGACTATTATATTTTCGATGTAATATAAAATAGAAAGACTAATTTTATTTATTTTACTGTGTTTGGGTGGCTTACAGCTATCAAATACAGAAGTAGAAGTAAGGTAATTAACGACAAGCTATTTACAAGCCTCCACAGTTAACGTTAATGTTTTCGTTACATTAATAAGTAACATTAGTAAGTCTGTAATCCCTGTCAGAGATATAAATTACATATTATGTACAGTCAACAAAAGAGATAAGTATCATAAGTATGCAGGATCGTCGAATATAGTTGAAGTTTAGTAAGAAACCGATGGATGTTGTCGACTGAAATTTAATTTGATAAATGAGCTGTTTGTTGTCTATTACTTAAATTAAAATTTATTCGAGAACATCCATCGGTTTCTTACTAAACTTCAACTATATCCGACGATCCTGCAAACTTATCTCTTTTGTTGACTGTACATACATCTATACTAATATTATAAAGAGGTAAAATATGTTTGCTTGTATGCGGGGGGTAATCTCCGGAACTACTAGTCGGATAGTTCCGCTTATAGGCTATTTAACATCACGCTACGATCATTAGGAGCCGACCAAAAGGAAAGAAGTCAGAAAGGACTCTAAGCGAAAACGAAATAGTAGGACGGGCGAGCGATGGGAGGCGACGCGATGGGGCGAAATAGTAGGACGGGCGAGCGATGGGAGGCGACGCGATGGGGCGAAATAGTAGGACGGGCGAGCGATGGGAGGTGACGCGATGGGGCGAAATAGTAGGACGGGCGAGCGATGGGAGGCGACGCGATGGGAGAACGAAATAGTAGGACGGGCGAGCGATGGGAGGCGACGCGATGGGGCGAAATAGTAGGACGGGCGAGCGATGGGAGGCGACGCGATGGGGCGAAATAGTAGGACGGGCGAGCGATGGGAGGCGACGCGATGGGGCGAAATAGTAGGACGGGCGAGCGATGGGAGGCGACGCGATGGGGCGAAATAGTAGGACGGGCGAGCGATGGGAGGCGACGCGATGGGAGAACGAAATAGTAGGACGGGCGAGCGATGGGAGGCGACGCGATGGGGCGAAATAGTAGGACGGGCGAGCGATGGGAGGCGACGCGATGGGGCGAAATAGTAGGACGGGCGAGCGATGGGAGGCGACGCGATGGGGCGAAATAGTAGGACGGGCGAGCGATGGGAGGCGACGCGATGGGAGAACGAAATAGTAGGACGGGCGAGCGATGGGAGGCGACGCGATGGGGCGAAATAGTAGGACGGGCGAGCGATGGGAGGCGACGCGATGGGGCGAAATAGTAGGACGGGCGAGCGATGGGAGGCGACGCGATGGGGCGAAATAGTAGGACGGGCAAGCGATGGGAGGCGACGCGATGGGGCGAAATAGTAGGACGGGCGAGCGATGGGAGGCGACGCCATGGGAGAACGAAATAGTAGGACGGGCGAGCGATGGGAGGCGACGCGATGGGGCGAAATAGTAGGACGGGCGAGCGATGGGAGGCGACGCGATGGGGCGAAATAGTAGGACGGGCGAGCGATGGGAGGCGACGCGATGGGGCGAAATAGTAGGACGGGCGAGCGATGGGAGGCGACGCGATGGGAGAACGAAATAGTAGGACGGGCGAGCGATGGGAGGCGACGCGATGGGGCGAAATAGTAGGACGGGCGAGCGATGGGAGGCGACGCGATGGGGCGAAATAGTAGGACGGGCGAGCGATGGGAGGCGACGCGATGGGGCGAAATAGTAGGACGGGCGAGCGATGGGAGGCGACGCGATGGGGCGAAATAGTAGGACGGGCGAGCGATGGGAGGCGACGCGATGGGAGAACGAAATAGTAGGACGGGCGATCGATGGGAGGCGACGCGATGGGGCGAAATAGTAGGACGGGCGAGCGATGGGAGGCGACGCGATGGGGCGAAATAGTAGGACGGGCGAGCGATGGGAGGCGACGCGATGGGGCGAAATAGTAGGACGGGCAAGCGATGGGAGGCGACGCGATGGGGCGAAATAGTAGGACGGGCGAGCGATGGGAGGCGACGCGATGGGAGAACGAAATAGTAGGACGGGCGAGCGATGGGAGGCGACGCGATGGGGCGAAATAGTAGGACGGGCGAGCGATGGGAGGCGACGCGATGGGGCGAAATAGTAGGACGGGCGAGCGATGGGAGGCGACGCGATGGGGCGAAATAGTAGGACGGGCGAGCGATGGGAGGCGACGCGATGGGGCGAAATAGTAGGACGGGCGAGCGATGGGAGGCGACGCGATGGGGCGAAATAGTAGGACGGGCGAGCGATGGGAGGCAACGCGATGGGAGAACGAAATAGTAGGACGGGCGAGCGATGGGAGGCGACGCGATGGGGCGAAATAGTAGGACGGGCGAGCGATGGGAGGCGACGCGATGGGGCGAAATAGTAGGACGGGCGAGCGATGGGAGGCGACGCGATGGGGCGAAATAGTAGGACGGGCGAGCGATGGGAGGCGACGCGATGGGGCGAAATAGTAGGACGGGCGAGCCATGGGAGGCGACGCGATGGGAGAACGAAATAGTAGGACGGGCGAGCGATGGGAGGCGACGCGATGGGGCGAAATAGTAGGACGGGCGAGCGATGGGAGGCGACGCGATGGGGCGAAATAGTAGGACGGGCGAGCGATGGGAGGCGACGCGATGGGGCGAAATAGTAGGACGGGCGAGCGATGGGAGGCGACGCGATGGGGCGAAATAGTAGGACGGGCGAGCGATGGGAGGCGACGCGATGGGAGAACGAAATAGTAGGACGGGCGAGCGATGGGAGGCGACGCGATGGGGCGAAATAGTAGGACGGGCGAGCGATGGGAGGCGACGCGATGGATAGTAGGACGGGCGAGCGATGGGAGGCGACGCGATGGGGCGAAATAGTAGGACGGGCAAGCGATGGGAGGCGACGCGATGGGGCGAAATAGTAGGACGGGCGAGCGATGGGAGGCGACGCCATGGGAGAACGAAATAGTAGGACGGGCGAGCGATGGGAGGCGACGCGATGGGGCGAAATAGTAGGACGGGCGAGCGATGGGAGGCGACGCGATGGGGCGAAATAGTAGGACGGGCGAGCGATGGGAGGCGACGCGATGGGGCGAAATAGTAGGACGGGCGAGCGATGGGAGGCGACGCGATGGGAGAACGAAATAGTAGGACGGGCGAGCGATGGGAGGCGACGCGATGGGGCGAAATAGTAGGACGGGCGAGCGATGGGAGGCGACGCGATGGGGCGAAATAGTAGGACGGGCGAGCGATGGGAGGCGACGCGATGGGGCGAAATAGTAGGACGGGCGAGCGATGGGAGGCGACGCGATGGGGCGAAATAGTAGGACGGGCGAGCGATGGGAGGCGACGCGATGGGGCGAAATAGTAGGACGGGCGAGCGATGGGAGGCGACGCGATGGGGCGAAATAGTAGGACGGGCGAGCGATGGGAGGCGACGCGATGGGGCGAAATAGTAGGACGGGCGAGCGATGGGAGGCGACGCGATGGGGCGAAATAGTAGGACGGGCAAGCGATGGGAGGCGACGCGATGGGGCGAAATAGTAGGACGGGCGAGCGATGGGAGGCGACGCCATGGGAGAACGAAATAGTAGGACGGGCGAGCGATGGGAGGCGACGCGATGGGGCGAAATAGTAGGACGGGCGAGCGATGGGAGGCGACGCGATGGGGCGAAATAGTAGGACGGGCGAGCGATGGGAGGCGACGCGATGGGGCGAAATAGTAGGACGGGCGAGCGATGGGAGGCAACGCGATGGGAGAACGAAATAGTAGGACGGGCGAGCGATGGGAGGCGACGCGATGGGGCGAAATAGTAGGACGGGCGAGCGATGGGAGGCGACGCGATGGGGCGAAATAGTAGGACGGGCGAGCGATGGGAGGCGACGCGATGGGGCGAAATAGTAGGACGGGCGAGCGATGGGAGGCGACGCGATGGGGCGAAATAGTAGGACGGGCGAGCGATGGGAGGCGACGCGATGGGGCGAAATAGTAGGACGGGCGAGCGATGGGAGGCGACGCCATGGGAGAACGAAATAGTAGGACGGGCGAGCGATGGGAGGCGACGCGATGGGGCGAAATTTTACGCGGACGAAGTCGCGAGCAGAATTTAGTATATTATAATGTTTTATTGTGGTGGTCTGAGAGCTTACAATTACGACTAAAATTCCTATTTCATTTTTCTAATTTTTTGGGTTCCGTTGTAAAATATGGCCCTCTATATAGTTCTTATTAAATCTATGATGACCCTATTACAAAGACTCCGCTGTTCCGCCTGTCTCTGTCCGTCGGTCACCCATAGATTACATTTCTGGTCACCAGACTGTATCTCTTGAACCGTGACAGCTAGACAGTAGAAATTTTCACAGATAATGTATGTCTGTTGCCGCTATAACAACAAATACTAAAAACAATAAAATAAATATTTAAGGGGGGCTCCCATACAATAAACGTGTTTTTTTGCGGAACCCTTCGTGTGCGAGTCCGACTCGCACTTGGCCAGTTTTTTTTAAAAGCTTTTTTACTGATTTGGGTTGAGACAGCTACGTTTTTCTATTCGTGATTCTTTACACTTTTCACTAACCGTCATACCTCTATGTTATTTGGATCTCAAAATAATATAACCATTTTGAAAGCCAACAAAATGTAAAGAATCACGAATAGAAGAGTGTAGTGTAATTGTCCTGACTCAAATCGGCTAAAAAATGAGATATTACTTTTACTCATGCGATAGGACTTTTTATTTTATTTTTATTTTTATTGGAGGATAGGACTTTTAGTCATGTGAGCGACGACATGAATGGTAGCCTTACATTTTACCAAAAGCTTTGTGATGACGGACAACGTCCAACTTGATGGAGGGCGACCCTAACGCCGCTCTTTATTATAAACTCCATAATGAACTGCCCGACGAACACGAACACGCGCGACGTCGACGCAGTAACTTGATTATGTGTCAGACGGTTAGAGTAACATGTTGTAATCTGTTTGGACAGATGTCAGCGGTAACGAGGTCAGCGCGGCCGCGGTCTGACGGTCTGACGGTCTTACCACATCGCGGATAAACTGTCGCGAGCTTAGACAAGTAAAAACACCGCTTTGTAATAAAATAAATCAGAAAAGAAAGCGGCAAAGTGTGAGAGTTAAAATCCAGTGCGCGATAAAATCCCGCCGCGCTTTGTTTGGCGTCCGTGCGAACGTGGGCTTAGAATAGAAGACCTTTCAGCCTCTCGCAATATCACACGTCGCTGCGGATGACTTCACATACTAATCGAGCTTTTTGTATGTCGGCGTCGACGAGAGCGCGAGTGCCTTGAATGTTGACCCTAAGCGCCTTGTACAACGGCTAAGAGCGGGTATTAGCATGTATTGTTACACTAGCTTTTGACCACAGCTTAGCTACCAGTACGTACTACCGGAATATTTATAAAGTAGCCTATGTCCTAACCCCAAGTCATTGTACTTCCTGTGTTCATCGAAATGCGTTCAGCTGTTTAGGCGTCAAAAGTGACCAGTGCGCTCCCCACGGTCAGTCTGTCCCCTGAGAACCTCTGCCCATCTAGCTGATGAGCAGTTACAGGACTTGTCTGCTCCAGCAGCTGTCCAATAGTTATCCGGTAGCTAGTTCTGTGACGTCATAATCTCCCACCTTTTCCCAGCTATGCTGGAGTGAGCTTCCAGTCTAACCGGATACAGTTACAGTATTTTACATCGAGCGACTGCCTATCTGACCTTCAGAATCACGTTCCTGGGTAAAGGCTCCTACAAACAGGCGCGACACGCTATATAACCGCGCGCGACACAAAGGCATCGCTCGTTGCGCGACTTGCGGTGCATTTGTGTCGCGCGCGATTTATCGCTTGTCGCGCCTGTTTGAAGGAGCCTTAACACAATACCTCTTGATAAGATTGGATCTCAGACGTCCAGGCTTCTGTAACGACTGGAATGATAGCCAGGACCAACGGCTTAACGTGCTTTCCGAGGCACGGAGGGGTCTCGGTGTGAAATGAATGGTCACTTCAAACTCAAAACTTAAAATCAAAGTATTTATTTCAATTAAACAATTTACAGGTACTTTTAAATTGTAAAAATGTCGGCCATTTAGTCAGAAAGTTGAAGCAACTTGACCATTCCAAAACGTAGATCTCTATGGAGAAGAACAGGCAAGAAACTCCAAGGATACCCATCCACGTACCGACCGCGGCAAGTGACCCATGCGGCTGATATTATTAATCCTCGATCAATGTAAACTACACTAACCACGGAATAGATAAAATTCCGTGACACTAAACACTGCAAGCAGTAATCACGATATCCCACGCACACCTAGTTCACGGCGCGGCGTCCAGCTGAAGTAACGCGTATAACATTCAATATTGACTCACACCGCGCGGATAACGCGGCCCTGCTCAGCGCTCAGTGACGCTCATGCTCAGGTGCTGGCGTGCTGCGCATGTATACTAAGATAACAGTGTCGCATTCCCACGGTGTTTCCCCTATTTTTGCATCATAATGTTCTATTGCGGCTCAAGGCGCGCCCTCTATAACATAACGTAACGTAACGCGGCTGTGCTACAGTATACCTAAACGTTTTCGCCTGGAGCTAAACTGAAAAGCCAACACGACTGAATCGAGTCCCTAGCGGCTCCTCGAGTTCTGAGTTGAGCTACACGATGACTGACGAATGAGCGCCCAGCCAGCACTAAACAGCAACATAACATCACGCATCGCTTTCTATCCATGAATGTTGTTGAACTGTCAAAATGAAAGCCATTGCTACTGTTAATGTGTTACGCAATTATCCCGCTGGGAATAAAACCCAGGACCCTACGCTCTGCGCTACTAGACCGACGAGGCAGACCCAACCCGGGTCTTAAACATAACATTATTTCTGTAATCGCGAGGGATTAAGCAGAGGTTGCCACAACACATTACGCCAATTATTCCTTACTACAAAAATCCAATGGCCTTGCCCGGCCAGGGGAATCAAACCATGCACCCTTCGCTCAGCAGTCACGCTTATGCCACTGGACCGACTGCGATGAGGCAGTCCCGAACCAGTTTGGTCGTAAAATCATTCCGAAGTAGAAGTATTCTCTTTCAAAAGCATAAATTGATATAAGTTTTCGTTCGCGTATTGTATTATCAAATCTGTTGTACCGCGGCCTCGCGCCTCCGCTGAACTTTTTCAATTATAGACGTATCTGAAGTCAGACAGGGCAGCAGCTGTTTCTATCACTGAAATTTGTGAAACTCTCACCAAGAAGGTGGCGAGCTGGCGGGTTATCTTACAGAATACAGATGGAATCTTTGTGTCATTGCGTCGACACATTCATGACGCTATGTACTGTTGAATGTATTACTTACGGGAGATGCGGTGTGAAAGCCCGCGAAATTCAAATTTAATCATTAGCCAGTGTCAGTGTCAGGCTCAGGAAGTGTCAGGCAAAGTCGTGTTAGTTACACTATTTATAACTCAAGAACGGCTGAACCGATTTCGCTGAAAATTGGTGGGGAGGTAGCTTAGAACCAGGACATATGATACTTTTTATCAGGTTTTTTTTTTAAGATAGGAGTAGGTTAGGGCTAGGGTAGGAGTAGGTTAGGGGTAGGGTAGAAGTAGGATAGGAGTAGGGTAGGAGTAGGTTAGGGGTAGGGTAGGAGCAGAGTAGGAGTAGGTTAGGGGTAGGGTAGGAGTAGGGTAGGGTAAGGGGTAGGACACCACGCGAACGAAGTAGCGCCGGGCAGCTAGAAATAATTTATATATATATGGCAAAACAACGTTTGCCGGGTCAGCTAGTAGTTGAATAAAATATGATTCGCGACCGTAACGTGTGTACCTGTACAATGTACAGAATTATAATCAACAATACAACCATCTAAGTTCATATAATCCTATTGAATAACTATTTCAAAATATCAATCAATAGGATTGTAATTATGAACTTGCAAAAAACGTAATAAAATTTAAATTTCGCGGCTACCCTATGAATACGTGAGGTTATCACATATTGCAATATTGAATGTGGTACATTAATTGATACAGTTTGTGTCTGTTCCCTCAAAGAACAAGGGCCTTCCTTGATTAATGGAATGGAAACAATATGCGTAGATCCTTCCTGAACATTTCTTAACACATTTCCTACCCTATTTCCTTACACACAAAGTTCAAAATCGCATTAACATAACCATTTTCTATAGACTCCCTGCAGACGTCCCACTTTCCTAATCGATTCTCTAACAGTGCCTGTGGGTATAGAATTATCCGTACTATATTGAACCTTAGTGTTATAACTATAAAGCCCACATTTCCACGTACTCGTGTTGAAGTATTCAGGGATTTGACCGTGAATTCTGAACGTGGGAACATTATGTAAATGATACAGAAGGTCTGGTTCACACAAAGTTAACTAAATCTAACTTTGGACGAATTAAAATTTTTCGCTTTTGATCTACATCACTTAACATCGCGCCTGTACGCCCGCAGGGATGAAGGAAAACATCGTGAGGAAACCGGCATGTCCTAGAACCAAACATTCAAAGGCATGTGACATCTACCAACCCGCACTGGGCCCTCGTGGTGGACTACTGTCTACTCTCACAGAGAGGAGGCCTGTGAGGCCTGTGTCCCAACAGTGGGAACGTTATAGGTAATAGGGGGCGAGCCTATTGCCTCAACTGGGCACAAATCCCCACTCCGGGCTGTTACTGAGAAATTCTAGATGAATAGACTTGATTTCCAACAGACATTAGACTGCTAACGCCAATTAGTCATTTACATTAATTGGAGACGCAATTAGCTAGCAGACTTATCACAAATTACAGCAGACGTAGTGAGTGACACATCACGTGTTTATATTCACTTCCCAGTTAGCGACTTACGCTCAGGCTTCCGGGTGCCTGACTTCCGGTTGGCTGACTGAAGCTTATATAAAAATCCAAGTTTGTTAATAATGTATTTGTAACTCTGCTTTTACTAAAGAAATATTCATTCGGTTGCTTCCCTTGCTCCATACTTGTTCCATCACGCTGATACGCGCTCGCAAGAAGCTTTACAGACAGGAATGGAAAGAACAGACGTGACGAGTAGCGACGTGCGAGTGACGGATGTATATAATTTTAGAAAAAACCGGAGAAATTAGTGCACCCCGGGAGGTCGGGACGTTAACCATTATTACCGGAGTCTCCCGGGCATTCCTCCCGGTTGGGAACCCAAGACACAGGCCTCTCTTCGAGAGGGAGTGGGCCACGCGGGCCGGTGCGGGTTGTAACTTGTCACATATCTGCGAATTTTTGGTTCTAAGATATGCCGGTTTCCTCACAATGTTTTGCTTCATCGTTTTGAAATTTTTTACACTTAGTAAAGCGTCTTGCCTGGTACGAACCCGCGACCAACGGGTCACCGCGCCGCCTGTCCGGCAGCCGGGCCGCGTGGGAGGGGCCCGTAGTCCTTCGCCATTAGACGTACTTACACTTGCACTGAGACTGTGTCGGGTGGAGATATCGATTGAGCTGTGAGCTGTGACGCTGTGACCTATATGCGGGAGCTATCCCTGTAATGACCGGTGCGCTTCGCTGCAGATGTCGGATACGTATGTGCTGAGGATAAGGATGGATACCAAACTCAATGCAGGATTTTGGATCAAACAGATTATTTTTATTCATTCATTCATAATTAGCCTATAATGTTCCCACTGCTGGGACACAGACTTCCTCTCTGTGAGGGGGAGTGGGCCGTCGTAATCCACCACGTGTGCCCAGTGCTAGTTGGTAGATGTCACATGTCTTCGAATTTTTGGTTCTAGGACGGTTTCCTCACGATGTTTTCCTTCACCATTTTGAAAGCTGTGATGATGAAATAATTTTCACAAAGTAAAGCGCCTGTCTGGGTTCGAATCTACGACCTACAACTCGCAAGTCGCGGCCGTGACCACCGGGACCCCACTGCCCTCATCATTCATTGCTTCATCATCATTTATTGCTTTGTAAAAATGATTTGAGGAATGAAAAGAAAAGTTTTGACGTACTCTCTGACTGACTCATCAGCGCCCAAACCCTCGGACCTAGACTAGAAAGTTAACATTTTCGAAATCCACGTGATTGGGAATAACACTGCGGATGAAAGCGCTGTCAAAGGATACTTCAGCGACATCAACACAAGCAACCACCCGCGACGACTTCTGTCAGAACCAACTCAAGATACAAGCGCTGACCCTTGACATACCCATCGTCGATAAAGAAATGATCGTAGCCTTCATGTCTCGCTGCGCTTACTTCCATCACTATGTCTCCCCGTGTTGTCTGTTTGTCGACAGTACAGTATTGAGGACGTGACATACTCCACGACTCGAGTGTCGTAAGTTTATAGCCTGCCGTCGCCGTGTCGGGAACTATCAAACTTTATGCTTAGGTCAGCATTGATGGAGCACGTACGGTACCCATATAGCGGAAGAGGGTATTCCTTTTAGATCGGGTTAGTGTTCTAGTATTTCAGGTACCTATTTTGAAAAAGCTATCTATACAGGGTGGTCAAAAAGTCGGGGATCAAACGAAATAGGGAGATAAAGGAGGTCATTTCCAACGCTTTTGAATGTGTGTGTGCTATAGGTACACTTGTGTTGTGTGTGTGTGCCTAGCCCTGCGCGGAGAACAGCCGTGCCGGATATAATGTAGTTACTAAGCTGCAGAGGACTATTCACCTTCAAGACATTTTTTCTATTCATGTGGTCCTAGTACAAAGTTACTCACTGAATACCTTACCTACCGTGCAGTCACGATTTATTTGCCAAAAATGTAAACAAATATGAATTAATGGAAATATAACTTTAATTCCTACATAATAAAGTTCAGTTTACGCTACAACTTCAAACATTTTTATAACTTTGTCAATAGTGCTAGTCACTCTGAAATCAACTTAATTGCCATCGAAATAAAGTTGATATATGTTTAACTTGAAATAGGGTAGGGGTGTGCAGCACTGCGCACTGTTACTATACTTATACTATTGCATCTTAGCCAAGATTATCTTACTACAAGCGCTGCCTTTAAATGACATACAATTAGCATCATTTATAATCATCTTCGGGTCTCCGAGCCTCAGGTCATCACTCCTTCCACTTAAAATCAATGTCAATACTCACACAATGCTCACGAGTATGACGCATTTGACGAATACATCGGTAGTCAGTGATCTGTCTCTATCCTTCAAATTATACAGTCGTACGAGTATACCTTGACGATATGATCAGCATTGTGCACCACTTCTTTGTTCTGTCACATCCTGTGTCTGTGTGCTCAGTTTGGGGGTCTTAGACGTAAATAAATTAGTGCAAGACGACTTGGTTGGATAAATTGTGCATGTTGTGATTAAGCTCTTATGAGGAAGATTTACAACGACGGGCGATCTTTTGTCATCCACCAGGCATCTAATGCCTGGTGGATGACAGACTCCGAGCTGCTACTAAGAAATTTCTAATGGAAAAACCCAGTAACACTTTGCCCCACTTGGGAGTCGAATCCTCAACAAAATAACCGGTCAAGCGTGAGTCGGACTCTGAGAGGAGTTGGAGGTCCGAGGGTTCCGTACAAATTTGTAGGGAACCTCTGTGCAAAATTTCAGATCTCTAGGTCTAAGGGTTTGGGCTGGGCGTTGATGAGTCAGTCAGCCAGTCAGGACTTTTCTTTGTATTTATAAAGATAATTAGAAGATTGACCGTAGGTACTTGCACGTTATTTGGTGAATCCCCGAAACTAATGATTAGATTGCCACTTCGGGAAAGGTAATCCAAATTGTAGTTTTTCGTCAAGTGTTGTTAGGTAAACTTTGAATCTGCAAAATTTCTAGTTTTGGCAATAAATAGTATCAATTAATATAATTATATCGTGATATAATACCCTGATTTGAATTGTATACACGACAATCTATTACAAAATTGTATACACGACAATCTATTACAAAATTAGTTTGTTAACAAACACGAAGAGAGTAAGATCTTCCCGGCGGTGCTTTCCTTGTTATCACCCCGTTTCAAGTCAGTGACGCGTCGGAAATTACTCGCCTTCATTTCCTTGAGTAGTTCATTGTGTATTGTATCTGCCGAGGAGACGAGCTGAATGCCGGCCGGAGACGCGCTGAGATATAGCCGGGACTCGCCTGGATACGCCCACAATACCTGGCACCCGAGGAACGGGAAACTGATGTATTCAAGAGGGGAGGTCTCTGCATAATTGTACTACAATAAATACTGCGAATGTTGCCATAGCAAGGATGCTTTAGCCCTGTTTACACGATACAAGTTCTTGTATAGAATATTCTTGTATAGTATAGTAGAATTGAAGCAAAAAAATCACTTGCATCGTCTAAACGAGGGATTCTTTCCATTCTCGCTACTCATCTGCCTAGCCTTATCCAACTATGTTGGGGTCGGCTTCCTGTCTAACCGGATGCAGCTGAATACCAGTATTTTACATGAAGTGACTGCCTATCTGACCACAACCTAGTTACTGGGTAATATGATACCCTATGCTAAGACTGATTGTCATACTGTCGGGCTTCTGACGACCCGTAACGACTGCCAAAGATTACGAATGACAGCCGGGACCAACGGCTTAACGTGCTCTGCGAGGCACTGAGATAAGAAACGATGAATGGACTGTGTGAAAGATGGTATGGTCAGAAAGGGGGTGTGGGGGGTGACCACCGAGATGCCGACTAATAGAGCAAAAAGATTATGCTGCGCCGACCCCAAATAAATTAGGATAAGGCCAAGAGAATGATCATTGTGAACCATTTTAAATTGTAACTCGTTATCCAAAGCTCATCCCAAATCCTTGCAAGTAAATCCCAAGCATTTCCCTCATTGGAATACACATACAAACACTAGTTCGCTTGCTGTAGAACACACACAACGCATACACAGCTGACTCGGTCAAGGTCACCCTACCCCCGCCCCCGCCCCCGCCCCACCGCTCCGCCACGGTCGCGCCCCGCGCGCTTGGGGACCATTCGCGAAGGATCCTTGGTTGTGGTCGCAGTGGTAGAGGGAAGAAACTATTACGTTGAAGCTGTTGTTAATAAAACTTTACCTACAGAAGCTAGTTGTATATAAACAGTGATGACCACTATTTACAAGAACAACGGCAAAATCCTTTGATGTTGCACGTCATGCACGTGCCTAGAGGAATAAATTATTTGTTCAAAAATACCAACGTAATGGATGTGATACGAACTTATAACATAAGTATAACTTTAGAAAGACAACACTGAGCTGACTCGGTCAAGGTCACGACTCCCGCCACCCCCGTCACCCCCGCCACCCCCGCGCCACGCCTCGCGATCCACGCGCTCCGGAGAGGGCTCTCGAAGTTGACACTTGACACTGAATACGGTCGCAGTGACAGAGATAAAAAATCTCTCGACTTCAGAAAAGCACAGATATTATTACCGTGCCTAAAGTCACTTGTGCTTCAGTAAATCTTCTGCATTTAACGCATTTAGCTGAAGAAACAGAAGCATATAACCTTGAACTTCGTTGTGCGAGCAAATTTCAAATAATCTAATTAATCGGAGGGGTAATTGCGTAACACACTAACGAACGGTAGGAATGGCTTTCATTTTGACAGTTCAACAACATTGGCTCATTGCGTTATGTACGTTGTTGAGCAGACAAATTCGAACAGACATATGAAGCAATGGATTAGCAATAGGTATCCTTCAAAATGATTCAGGTTGAGATTGGTAGTGTGTTACGTACGCAATTAGGGTGTAGAATAATGAATGGAAAGTAAAGCTAATAAGAGCGCCATTGAAAAGTAAAATACCAGTATTTTACATGGAGCGACTGCCTATCTGACCTCCACAGCCCAGTTACTGGGTAATACGATACCGCTTGGTAAGACTGGTTGTCAGACTTTCGGACTTCTGACGACCCGTAACGACTGTCAAAGATCCACGAATGACAGCCGGGACCAACGGCTTAACGTGCTTTCCGAGGCACGAAGGGGTCACGGTATGTAAAGATGGTCACCCATCCACATACCAACCGGGACAAGCGTAGCTTAACCTGATCGATCAACCTGTGCGGCTGTTATTATTTAGCCACGAGTCCCTCTTTAAAGCCGGTACCAACATAGTTGGGAAAAGATGAATTTGAAGATTTGTAAAGACGTTATTGTCCAGCAGTGTCATAATTTAATAAAGATGGCGGTGAACGATGAAGCTACAGAATGAAGAGTCTTGTTGACTTTGGCATGCTCTGTAATTGGTGCGCTGTCATTGGACAGATTTAGATAAATGAGATCTTAATCTATTTGTTTTGGCGCGTTTTCTATACAATATCGAGTGTCGACTGTCGAGTTTGTTTCGGAGTTTGAGCTAAACGCCTCGCTTATTATCATGATTATGGTCCGCCCACGTATTTACTTCGTAGCTGAACCAAAGAGGTCTTTGGGGCGACTCATTTCATTGCATTTTTGCTGACTTTATTAACAGAATAGTTGTGTGGAAATCGGTTGTCATGGTATGGGCATGTGATGTGGAGGAAAGAGGAAAAT
Source organism: Oligia fasciuncula (assembly GCA_963082905.1). Classification (NCBI taxonomy): domain Eukaryota; kingdom Metazoa; phylum Arthropoda; class Insecta; order Lepidoptera; family Noctuidae; genus Oligia; species Oligia fasciuncula. The sequence goes on along the minus strand of OY720415.1, from coordinate 10,322,252 downwards.
GTCAGCAGGGAATTTATTGGTACGAATGTGTATGGTCCTGGACCACAGAAAAGATGGATGGACTGTGTGAGAAATGATATGGTTAGAAAGGGGGTGACTACCGAGATGACGACTGATAGAGAAGTGCGGAAAAAAAGACATGTTGCGCCGATCGCAAATATAACGGATAGCGCCAGGCGGTTATCTTCCACAGTGAAGGCATGTAAACATATCCGTAAGAAGTTCGTAGAATCATCCCAGAGCGCTGATTAGCTCCCCCCGGTGGGTTCCCGCATTGTCGAGGCGGGGGGACTCAGTAGCCGTGGCTTGGTCACCCACGGTGAAGCGAAGAGGAACCCGAGGAGGAGCCGCTCGTCAGGGTTTTTGCCAGTAAGCCGACGACGTAGCGGCGGTAAAGTAAGTAGCGGGGCCGCTTCGGCGACATCGCAACTGAGGCGGGCCGCGATGTCGTATGGGAGGCATCGCGGCTGAGGGTCGGAGGCCGCGGCGGGAGAGGAGTGCCGGTATTGCGGTGCGCCGCTCTCCCCACCGTCTGATGGCGGACGCGGTGGGGCCGCAGGGGAGGAGGAGTGTTGGTATGACGTTGGCCGCTCTCCCTATCCTCTGCGGCCGCAAATTGGCAGGCGGCGGGGCCCATGATCTGACCCGTCGAAGGGGGACCAAGGGTGCCCAGACACGGGGTCGTCTGGTTTGGTCCCTGGGGTGGTCACGGCGTGCTATGTGTTCTGGTGCGCCGGTGATGGGGAATACTCCCCAGAGGAGGGTCCGGTGACAGACGGCCGCGGCGGGTTCACTTCACGGATGAGTGCTAACACGTGCCCGTGTTCCCGCCTTAAGCGGCAGAGGAGGACACCGTGGAGTTTTAGTGGGTTAGAGTCCCACATAACTGCACTATCTCCCCGTGGTAGTGCAGAATGCATGAGCATTTCTCCACATAAAAAAAAATGCGCTGATTAGCTGGATTCGTTTTCTCCTCTACCTGTCGTTATATTTCTCCTGACAAACTTTATTCCGTTTATATGTATGTATGTATTAATATTTATTCTTAGTCGAGTTATGGTGTACCTTATGTAGCACCTGCCGGCTGCCATGTCTTGTCTCTGCATCAGCCAAGGTTGACTGCTAGAAAATGCTTCAGGCACTAAGTCCGCCTTTGTACAGTATTTCTTTACTTGTGCATAAAGTTTTCTTAATAAAGCCAGGAGAACCCACTTCACTTCCGCTTGGTCCTTTTCATGTTGTGCCAAAAAAACAGTATCTTTTTGTAGTAGTAGCATTAAAATGAAGTACATAGAAAAGCAATATACCTACGTAAGACAAAAGCAAAAATTGCTTAATTTCCGAATAGGTTAGGTTACCCGCTATCGCTTATAAAAGCGAGGCCGCACCCCTTCAGGGGGAAGTTTTGTGGCAAAATGCGCTGATTGTATTGGTTTCCCCCCCGGCACACGGCTACGAGCAGCACGAGCACAAGATACACAGGAGCAGAAGTTCTGCGGCACCTTATGTGGGGACTTACTTCACGAAGCAAACATGTCGCTTTATGTGCACTGCTGCATGGCTGCGGGAACTGTAACCTACGGGGTATATAGGGGCTAAAATTCTGTCAGGAGGATAATTACTAGCTTCTGCCCGCGACACCGTCCGCATGAAATCTCGGCCTGCGACCCACCGCGTCGCATCGCATCGCCCACCCGCGCTATTACCTCGTTTTCGCTTGGCATTCTTTCTTACTTTTTGGTCGGCTCTTAAGGGTCGTAACGTGTTGTAGAATAGCATAAAACCTTCTTCCTCAAGAATGCGCTAATCTCTGGAACTACTGGATTTCAAAAATTCTTTTTTCATTTGGTCCCAATTTTTGAGGAAGGCTAATAGGCTACTTAACATCGCGCTAGGACCCCTAGGAACCGAGCCAAAACAAAAAAGTCAGTGTATTTCCGCCTTGACACTTTAATAAAAAACACCCAACTAAGCCTTCTGTACTTTTCTACCCAGTGGCACGAGGGTGAAAGTGGGGTAGTACTACAGGACGCCCCACACCCCTACAGCCCCGGCGTATTATTAGTTGACTCATTCACCAATTAGCCAACATGGCGGCGACTCAATGACTGTTCCACAAACACGATGGAGGGTCAGATAGCGTGTCTCCGGGAACTTCTTCATCCGAGCGGTGTTGTGGCTATTACGAGGGATGCTTTGACAAACAATAGTAGTGCTATTCTGTAAAATCTCACTGGGAAAACTTGGGTGAAGTGAGCTGAGTATGTATGCCGTAACATCACGCTTGTTGTCCTCAAAGGGTCAGGCAGGGGTGCACCTATGATAGTACACACACATTTCGTAATTTACGCAATAACAGAATTGTTTGCCAACAATAAAAGAAAGAAAAAGTATTTATTGCGACTCGTACAGGAAGATCACAAACTAAACTAAACACAGTAAAATAAAAACGTAACGTCGTCGTCGTCGTATAACGTCGTTTTCGTCTGAAAGGATTCCTTTCATATAATTTAATGGATAATGGCGAACTGTCGACATTACGCGAAGGTCGTCCACATCGGGACTAAATGTCTACTAACACATGTTTTTTTCTTTAATCTTTATTTATTTCCAGGGTTTTTTCCACGGATATCGATATCGGATATCTATGGTTTTTTCTATAAAGAATATGTCACCCCGAAAATAAATCGATTATTTCAATACAATAGGTATTATAACAAACTAGCCGCAACCTTGTACCCATCATGCTTGCGACTGCGTCGGCAACTAGACGCAACGACAGGCTGCGGCCGACAGTTCGCAGTCGCAACGATAGGTTAGGGGAGTCGTAGCGACTAGATGCACGGGTGTGACGGTGCACGCGCACACACGCCGACAGTCGGATGCGCTTCGCTTTCGCTCGATAAGCACTAAGGCAAGTGCAACGAGAGGCTCCATACGAACTCACAAGATGGCCAGCACGACCCAAACCGTCGACAACGTGCCTCTCGTTAGAGTAGGTGCTCAAATACACGAGCGGCATGTCGACGGCTGCAGTTCCCTCTCTCGTGGACGCGTGTCGCTCGTGTGTATGCTGTGTCCCTGTGGGGATGTGTGGAGCGATGTCTACATAATTAACACGGAGCCTAGAATAGGACTAATTACTGCTAAGCGCACGCACGCTGCGTATTTTGAAACTATGTTTAGCGCTGAAATGTGAGATGTTGTGTTGAGACATTCTACAGTTTTCACAGCGATGGCAAGGCTTCCGAGTCTACCCTTTTGAAATGGCTTTTAGTTTTTGCGGCAAAAGTAATTACTCCATGTTATCATTTTGGGGTATGATTGTATGAATCAAATTAACATTTGGACGGACGGCTTGCATTTTTTACTAGAATAAGATTTTAGTAAAGATTCTTTTCTTGTATCGATACGAACCAGCACCCAAACTCACCAGCAATCTCAATCTGAACCATTTTGAAGGATATTGCTGTTCCATTGCTGCATGTGTTCGAAAAATTTGTCTGCTCAAGAACGTAAATAACGCGATAATTCATTTTGTTGAACTGGCATAATGAAGTCCATTGCTACTGATAGTGTGCTACGGAATTACCCCGCAGGAAACTATGGCATAATACATAAGAGAGTGATGGAAAAGAATTCACTACCCAGCACATTCACAACATTGTTTGAAAGTAGTTGCAAGCTGCCTGTTACTGCTGATGTACACGAGCGGCACGTTGCCGACACTAGTCGGCGTTAGCCGTAGACGCGTCGACGGCTGCCGGCGATAGAGGCGACTGCAGCTGCACACACGAGCGGCACGTTGTCGACGGCAGCAGTTGCCTGTGGCGCTCATGTGTATGAACACTTACATACCGAATAGGTTGTTCGAGTGCATATGTACGCAAAGTAAAACAAAACTATCTACCATACAACTATTTGTTATTTGCGGGAACTACCTGCAGCGGAGCCATCGACGACTGTCTACGAATTCATCTAACGAAAATGTGCCCTTGACGAAGGCGCGAACCCCTAAATAGCTGTTCCTTCGAATCACCGTCTTGGGCATGACTACTTAAGAGCAAGGTTAGGCCACATCCCTTCAAATGGCACGCCACAGATATGTCGGAGCGGCGCGCGCCGTCTGCTGGCAGCGCGCCAGCCGGGGTCTGTGAACGATGCACTATGCGACGCTCATAGCAACTGTGACTTAACGCGCTGTCACCTGTCACTGAGGCACGCGGATGTGTTGTAGGGACCTTGAACACTCGTGTCTTGGCGGGAACTAAACTATAGTTACCTACATTGGCACTACCTGCAGCCCCTGCAGGGCAGACGCCATTTCTCATACAGACCTACAGTTAGAACGAAAATATCAGCACTCTTCACCGAGTTCAGACCATTCAGTTCAAGGGTTCCTGTTTCCTTTAAGAGGGGCTTGTGGCAAGTAATAGCAGCCGCACGGGTTGATCGATCAGGTCAAGCTACGCTAGCCGCGGCTGGGTGTCCCAAGTCCATCTTTACACACCAAGACTCTCCGTGCCTCGGGTCCCGGCTGCCATTTGCGCGTCGTCAGAAGCCCGAAAGTCTGACAACCAGCGGTAATTGCGTAACACACAGCACACTATCAATAACAATGGCTTTCAATTTGACAGTTTAACAACATTTATTGAGTTATTTACGTTGTTGAGTAGACAAAGTTTTCGAACATTTATGAAACAACTCGCTGCGCCCCGCGGTTTCAACCGCATAAGTTTCGATCTCATGGGAATATCGGGACAAAAAATCCTATGTGTTAATCCTGGTTATAAACTATCTGTGTGCCAAATTTCATCCAAATCAGCTCAGTAGTTTTTGGGTGAAGAAGTAATAAACATATAAACACACACACTTACAAACTTTCGCATTTATAATATTAGTGTGCTAATGTGATTACTAGTATGAGGTATGAGGAACAGGGTGTAAAGTTCACTCATACGGGTGTTGTGTCTGGCGGGCAACTGCCCAATGATTCATGTCGGGCCGTTGTATCTATGCTAGTTGCGCGGTAAACTCTGCTTGCGTGATGCAGGATTTGCGTGACGTCGCGTCAGTATGACGCGTTGTTCGCATGTGGCGTTGTAGATACCGCTACAGTAGGATTAGTACAGTAGGATATATGAATAAGTCTTTTCTTTGAACATTTGACACTATACGTCATTTTTTTTAGCTTGTAATAGGTATGTAAATACGCTTAACTGTGCGACAAAAAACTGAAGGGCAATAATTCTCGTAATTTTAAGAACGTTCACAGTCTGATCTGTCTCAATCTGTCAAAAATACCTCTAATTTCACAAATTTTTGGCAAGTTTTTGACATTGTCGCTGAGACGAGATAGATGAACGTTTTTAATCACGGGAATTGGCCTTCTGAGTGTTCTACGGTGTCTACCTTTGGGCAACGTCTTGTCTCAGCAGTTTCTACGGTGTCTACCTTTGGGCAGCGTCTTGTCTCAGCAGTTTCTACGGTGTCTACCTTTGGGCAGCGTCATGTCTCAGTAGTTTCTACGGTGTCTACCTTTGGGCAGCGTCTTGTCTCAGCAGTTTATTGGACCGAGCATGTTTTGTCTGAGCCCTGGCGACTGGGGAGCAGGAAGTGCTCTATAACTGTGAGTTCTCCGAAGCGAACAGTTTAATTGGGAGCTATATTTAGCCAGCAATTCTTTCAGATCTATTTCTACTGACTGGGGGCTCTGACCGGAACTGGGCCGACGAGAAATATTACATTTATACTTACACTAGCTTCTGCCTGCGACTTCGTCCGCGTGAAATTTCTTGAACCCCGACCTATATACGAGTACCTTCGCGTAGCATAGCTTGCCCGCGCCATTCCCTCCTTCTGTTTCGCATAGCGTTCTTCTACACTTTTTTATTTTTTCTCGGTTCCTAAGGGTGCTAGCGCAATGTTGAGTAACCTTATAGCCTTCCTCAAGAATTGAACTATCAAATGCAAAAAAAATAAATAATTAAATCCGACTATGGCAGTTCCAAAGATATAGCGCGTTCAAACAAACTCGCAGCTTTATTATTTATTAGTATATAATAAAGATGTAAAATCGTCCGACATCAAAAGGACTATGTAAGGATCGTAGCAGGTGACGTTATCAAAATCAAAAGTCATTTATTTTTAAGGTCACAGCTCATTAGGGCCACCCGGCACCCACCCCGCACCGCCTCGTCGCACGGCGTCCACTCGTCGACAGGTGGTCCACGGGTGGACGCCTACAAGTCCATATAAAGAATACTAGCCGCAGGACCTGTGTACCCTGTGTGTGTGTGTGTGTCTGCGTGCTGTGACCTTTAGGCTGCAATTAGCTCTTTTCGGACGTCAAAATGACATAAGACAGTCCCCCGGCACGCGCGCCCTTCACCACCTCCTAGTTCTTTAGCTGAGGAGAGGAATTTCTGCTACAAACTGTCCAGCAGCCCAGCTCTGTAGTCCCTGCCTGACCCCATGGGGAAAGGGCGTGAGTTTAAGTAGAATGGTAGCTAAGAAGCAGGCTTCGGCAAGTTGTCAGTGCCCTTAGTAAACCTAGACATCTAAAAAACATAACGATATCTATCCCACGCTCGCCCCCTTATATGTACTACAACTGAAGTACCCTACATCGCGATGTCGGAGTTTTCCGCACGATCTGCATTTTACAGAAACCCGACAGCGACCATCAGGCACCCACAACACCTGTCTGCTCGAGCGATCCTCCCTCTTCTAAGAAGCATGAGGAACTCTCCACCCTGCGCTTCTTATACTATGGGTACCTCTAACTACACTGAACCTCTAACAAAAATACATTTAGAAGCTGGAATGACAGCTATGTGCCCTCTATTAACACCCCGTCGTTTTTGCGTCGGGGGTTAAAAAAGACCCATCACATGCCGTCAACTACGCGTTCTGTACATCAAACTAATAAACATTACACAAAAATGATTACTGGGAAATGACTTTCACTTGACTTCAAGAGTATTCTTGTTTGAGCACCTTTGCTGTTTGCGGTAGAGCGTAATGTAACAGACACAAAACGTTGTAACGTTCAATATCTCCGTAACTAGAACGTTCCCAGGTATGGTCCACCGCCCAGTACAGAAAAATTATCACAATGACTTCGTTACCTAAGTGTCTTCGGGAGGTTCCTGCACATCATTAGGCGGGAGGAAACGCCCGGGTGTCACCATTGCCAGGATCGCCCAGAGGACAAGGTGAAGCACACGGTGGAGGTCTGCCCCGCTTGGGCGGAGCACCGCCCGCGCCGTGTCTTCGTAGAGGCCGATCGCCTCTACGAAGACACGGCGCGGGCGGTGCTCCCGCAGCGGCGGCGACCTCTCGCGTCCGGCCCTGGTGCAAGCCATGGTCCGGGGCGAGAGGGAGTGGGAGGCACTTACCTCCTTCTGCGAAGCAGTCATGCTAGCAAAGGAGGTGGCGGGACGGCTCAGGGAGAGAGCCTCCCGTCCCAGCCGCCGCGGGAGACGCTCCGGGCGTCGGGAGCCGCGTGACGACTCCCGGCCACCGTAGGTGCGGGCCTGCGGGCGGAGAGTAATGGGTAGCTCACTTTTGGTTTGGTCCCATACTAAAAGTCGTTCATAATGATGGGTACAATTACCCCTTAAAAGGATTAAAACGATCAAAATGTAAGGGTGTATATTAACTGTAATTTTGTTCTAGCAAATTAAAAATCCGAGTTTAGTATAGAGTATAGCTGAAGTCCCCTATTACTGATTGAGGTAGCTAAACTCAGGATTATATTTTGATATTTTCTAGTCTAGTAGAATAGAGTATACTAAATTAATGTCATGTTGACGATCACGGCCGTCATTTTATTTTAGCAAAAATGAGAGTATAGTACGTTGACAGTCGGGCTTTAGACCTAAAATAACATTATGACAAGCTTTTAACAACACAAACAAAATAAGTTACATTACGAAATTACAACCGTAGCGCGTAGGCTACGTTTATGGAATTTGTAAACTTCCCTCTCTGTAAGTCTGTAACACGATCACTTGCACAGTTTCAGATGTCAATACTAAGCCCAAAACAACAGAACATCAATCAAATTGTTGGAAAGTTTCTTTTGTTTTCCTTGATCGATTGATTGAAGCTCGACGAAGATGTTTATTGGCGGTAAAGTTGGCGGTAAAGGTTCTATGCGAAGAGGGTTTCAATGTAATTTGTGGGCATCGCGCCTGGGTTTATAGAGGTATGAGGAACAGGGTGTAAAGTTCACTCATGGTCTATAGAAAAGGGAGGATCCTCCGACCAGACGGGTGTTGTGTCTGGCGGGCAACTGCCCAATCATTCATGTCGGGCCGTTGTATCTATGCTAGTTGCGCGGTAAACTCTGCTTGCGCGATGCATGATTTGCGTGACGTCAGTATGACGCGTCGTTCGCATGTGGCGTTGTAGATACCGCTACAGGTTCTCCTAAAGGGTCAGACAGAGGAGTCCCTACCGTGCACCCACACACCCACAGTCCGTGACAGCCACATTGTAGATACCGCTACAGGTTCTCCTAAAGGGTCAGACAGAGGAGTCCCTACCGTGCACCCACACACCCACAGTCCGTGACAGCCACATTGTAGATACCGCTACAGGTTCTCCTAAAGGGTCAGACAGAGGAGTCCCTACCGTGCACCCACACACCCACAGTCCGTGACAGCCACATTGTAGATACCGCTACAGGTTCTCCTAAAGGGTCAGACAGAGGAGTCCCTACCGTGCACCCACACACCCACAGTCCGTGACAGCCACATTGAATGTGTATAGGTGGCCGACTTGTTGCCGCTAACTTGCACCTTCATTTTAACACGCTTTTTGTTAGCTTCACTTATCCGTACTATCCATACCTACTAATATTACAAATTCGAAAGTAACTCTGTCTGTCGGTGTGTATGTTACCTTTTCACGCCTAAACAAACCACTGAAGGGATTTCGATAAAATTTTATCTTATATTGCATCCCGGAGGACAAAGGATAGTTTTTGTCCCGATATTCCCACGGGATCAATACTTATGCGCGTGAAACCGCGGGGCGCAGCTAGTAACTTATAATAACAACTAACAATATCTTAGAAGTAAATATCTGTAACCTAGTATCGAAATGAAACTTTGTATGTTACCTATACGTAGTTCGGAAGACAAAACTATAATTTGGTATCTTGGAACTGATCTGATGATGGAGCCAGGAGGTAGATAGTGGTAATCTTCAGTGGCTACTAGTAAACCCCTCGAGTTTGGGTTAACTTTATACTTAAATACCTAACTTCTTCATTAGAACAATTTATTAGACGCAAAAGTTAAAAATAAAATTAGGTATGTAGTTTAAATAGTAAAAGCGTGGAGCGATTTTTTATTACTAATTATAATTGCGCTCCACGCTTTTTGAATTCAATTTAAGTCAATTAAATTATTGTATAATGTTTAGTGCGTGATAAAAGCGTGTTATTAAGTTTTTTACCGACTTCAAAAAAAGGAGGTTATCAATTCGATACGTATGTATGTAATATTATTGGAATTGCATTATATTCACATATGACAATCTACTAAGGCTTCCAAACAAATATACAAAATTTCATAGACGTATGTATGTATGTATGTATGTTTGTCCACGCATTTCTCAGCAACTATTAATCGGATCGTGACCATTTTTTTTGTATTAGCTTACATTTACTTCAACTTAGGGAACAGTGCAAGTTTCATCAAAATCGGTTCAGTAATTTTCAAGATATGGACTAATACGTGTAAGTGTGACGGCCTGGCGAATTGATACGAGCTACGGGTGTAGTGTCAAAGGGAAAACCTTGGTCAAATTCTAGTGCAGAAACTAAAAATTACGAAATAAAAAGTAATTTAAAAAAATTAAACCGACTTCAAAAAGAAATCAACTCAAAATTATGAAATAACTTTAATTTCGGAAGTCGGTGGCAAAAAACTTAAATACCCAAGACACCGACTTCCGAAATTAAAGTTATTTCATAATTTTGAGTTGATTTCTTTTTGAAGTCGGTTTAATTTTTTTAAATTACTTTTTATTTTAAACTACATAATACATATAAGGTATGTATTTGTTCTGGTGTAACAATGAAACTAAAATGTGTTGCTGTAACTGTAATTAAAGAAATTTTATTAAAATCTAAATATTACTAAGTAAATTAAGTTACATAATATTATTTTCTAACAAACATTCAACCACAATCCCAAAGATTTTGGAGGAAATTTCTAATCCATTGCTTCATATGCTTGGAAAATTCGTCTGTTCAGCAACGTAAATACCAAAATGAATGTTGTTGAACTGGCAAAATTGCCAAGGAGCAAGCATAATCAGCCTATAATGTTCCCACTGCTGGGACACAGGCCGCCTCTCACGCGCGCCCAGTGCGGGTTGTAGATGTTACATAATCAGCCTATAATGTTCCCACTGCTGGGACACAGGCCGCCTCTCACGCGCGCCCAGTGCGGGTTGTAGATGTTACATAATCAGCCTATAATGTTCCCACTGCTGGGACACAGGCCGCCTCTCACGCGCGCCCAGTGCGGGTTGTAGATGTTACATAATCAGCCTATAATGTTCCCACTGCTGGGACACAGGCCGCCTCTCACGCGCGCCCAGTGCGGGTTGTAGATGTTACATAATCAGCCTATAATGTTCCCACTGCTGGGACACAGGCCGCCTCTCACGCGCGCCCAGTGCGGGTTGTAGATGTTACATAATCAGCCTATAATGTTCCCACTGCTGGGACACAGGCCGCCTCTCACGCGCGCCCAGTGCGGGTTGTAGATGTTACATAATCAGCCTATAATGTTCCCACTGCTGGGACACAGGCCGCCTCTCACGCGCGCCCAGTGCGGGTTGTAGATGTTACATAATCAGCCTATAATGTTCCCACTGCTGGGACACAGGCCGCCTCTCACGCGCGCCCAGTGCGGGTTGTAGATGTTACATAATCAGCCTATAATGTTCCCACTGCTGGGACACAGGCCGCCTCTCACGCGCGCCCAGTGCGGGTTGTAGATGTTACATAATCAGCCTATAATGTTCCCACTGCTGGGACACAGGCCGCCTCTCACGCGCGCCCAGTGCGGGTTGTAGATGTTACATAATCAGCCTATAATGTTCCCACTGCTGGGACACAGGCCGCCTCTCACGCGCGCCCAGTGCGGGTTGTAGATGTTACATAATCAGCCTATAATGTTCCCACTGCTGGGACACAGGCCGCCTCTCACGCGCGCCCAGTGCGGGTTGTAGATGTTACATAATCAGCCTATAATGTTCCCACTGCTGGGACACAGGCCGCCTCTCACGCGCGCCCAGTGCGGGTTGTAGATGTTACATAATCAGCCTATAATGTTCCCACTGCTGGGACACAGGCCGCCTCTCACGCGCGCCCAGTGCGGGTTGTAGATGTTACATAATCAGCCTATAATGTTCCCACTGCTGGGACACAGGCCGCCTCTCACGCGCGCCCAGTGCGGGTTGTAGATGTTACATAATCAGCCTATAATGTTCCCACTGCTGGGACACAGGCCGCCTCTCACGCGCGCCCAGTGCGGGTTGTAGATGTTACATAATCAGCCTATAATGTTCCCACTGCTGGGACACAGGCCGCCTCTCACGCGCGCCCAGTGCGGGTTGTAGATGTTACATAATCAGCCTATAATGTTCCCACTGCTGGGACACAGGCCGCCTCTCACGCGCGCCCAGTGCGGGTTGTAGATGTTACATAATCAGCCTATAATGTTCCCACTGCTGGGACACAGGCCGCCTCTCACGCGCGCCCAGTGCGGGTTGTAGATGTTACATAATCAGCCTATAATGTTCCCACTGCTGGGACACAGGCCGCCTCTCACGCGCGCCCAGTGCGGGTTGTAGATGTTACATAATCAGCCTATAATGTTCCCACTGCTGGGACACAGGCCGCCTCTCACGCGCGCCCAGTGCGGGTTGTAGATGTTACATAATCAGCCTATAATGTTCCCACTGCTGGGACACAGGCCGCCTCTCACGCGCGCCCAGTGCGGGTTGTAGATGTTACATAATCAGCCTATAATGTTCCCACTGCTGGGACACAGGCCGCCTCTCACGCGCGCCCAGTGCGGGTTGTAGATGTTACATAATCAGCCTATAATGTTCCCACTGCTGGGACACAGGCCGCCTCTCACGCGCGCCCAGTGCGGGTTGTAGATGTTACATAATCAGCCTATAATGTTCCCACTGCTGGGACACAGGCCGCCTCTCACGCGCGCCCAGTGCGGGTTGTAGATGTTACATAATCAGCCTATAATGTTCCCACTGCTGGGACACAGGCCGCCTCTCACGCGCGCCCAGTGCGGGTTGTAGATGTTACATAATCAGCCTATAATGTTCCCACTGCTGGGACACAGGCCGCCTCTCACGCGCGCCCAGTGCGGGTTGTAGATGTTACATAATCAGCCTATAATGTTCCCACTGCTGGGACACAGGCCGCCTCTCACGCGCGCCCAGTGCGGGTTGTAGATGTTACATAATCAGCCTATAATGTTCCCACTGCTGGGACACAGGCCGCCTCTCACGCGCGCCCAGTGCGGGTTGTAGATGTTACATAATCAGCCTATAATGTTCCCACTGCTGGGACACAGGCCGCCTCTCACGCGCGCCCAGTGCGGGTTGTAGATGTTACATAATCAGCCTATAATGTTCCCACTGCTGGGACACAGGCCGCCTCTCACGCGCGCCCAGTGCGGGTTGTAGATGTTACATAATCAGCCTATAATGTTCCCACTGCTGGGACACAGGCCGCCTCTCACGCGCGCCCAGTGCGGGTTGTAGATGTTACATAATCAGCCTATAATGTTCCCACTGCTGGGACACAGGCCGCCTCTCACGCGCGCCCAGTGCGGGTTGTAGATGTTACATAATCAGCCTATAATGTTCCCACTGCTGGGACACAGGCCGCCTCTCACGCGCGCCCAGTGCGGGTTGTAGATGTTACATAATCAGCCTATAATGTTCCCACTGCTGGGACACAGGCCGCCTCTCACGCGCGCCCAGTGCGGGTTGTAGATGTTACATAATCAGCCTATAATGTTCCCACTGCTGGGACACAGGCCGCCTCTCACGCGCGCCCAGTGCGGGTTGTAGATGTTACATAATCAGCCTATAATGTTCCCACTGCTGGGACACAGGCCGCCTCTCACGCGCGCCCAGTGCGGGTTGTAGATGTTACATAATCAGCCTATAATGTTCCCACTGCTGGGACACAGGCCGCCTCTCACGCGCGCCCAGTGCGGGTTGTAGATGTTACATAATCAGCCTATAATGTTCCCACTGCTGGGACACAGGCCGCCTCTCACGCGCGCCCAGTGCGGGTTGTAGATGTTACATAATCAGCCTATAATGTTCCCACTGCTGGGACACAGGCCGCCTCTCACGCGCGCCCAGTGCGGGTTGTAGATGTTACATAATCAGCCTATAATGTTCCCACTGCTGGGACACAGGCCGCCTCTCACGCGCGCCCAGTGCGGGTTGTAGATGTTACATAATCAGCCTATAATGTTCCCACTGCTGGGACACAGGCCGCCTCTCACGCGCGCCCAGTGCGGGTTGTAGATGTTACATAATCAGCCTATAATGTTCCCACTGCTGGGACACAGGCCGCCTCTCACGCGCGCCCAGTGCGGGTTGTAGATGTTACATAATCAGCCTATAATGTTCCCACTGCTGGGACACAGGCCGCCTCTCACGCGCGCCCAGTGCGGGTTGTAGATGTTACATAATCAGCCTATAATGTTCCCACTGCTGGGACACAGGCCGCCTCTCACGCGCGCCCAGTGCGGGTTGTAGATGTTACATAATCAGCCTATAATGTTCCCACTGCTGGGACACAGGCCGCCTCTCACGCGCGCCCAGTGCGGGTTGTAGATGTTACATAATCAGCCTATAATGTTCCCACTGCTGGGACACAGGCCGCCTCTCACGCGCGCCCAGTGCGGGTTGTAGATGTTACATAATCAGCCTATAATGTTCCCACTGCTGGGACACAGGCCGCCTCTCACGCGCGCCCAGTGCGGGTTGTAGATGTTACATAATCAGCCTATAATGTTCCCACTGCTGGGACACAGGCCGCCTCTCACGCGCGCCCAGTGCGGGTTGTAGATGTTACATAATCAGCCTATAATGTTCCCACTGCTGGGACACAGGCCGCCTCTCACGCGCGCCCAGTGCGGGTTGTAGATGTTACATAATCAGCCTATAATGTTCCCACTGCTGGGACACAGGCCGCCTCTCACGCGCGCCCAGTGCGGGTTGTAGATGTTACATAATCAGCCTATAATGTTCCCACTGCTGGGACACAGGCCGCCTCTCACGCGCGCCCAGTGCGGGTTGTAGATGTTACATAATCAGCCTATAATGTTCCCACTGCTGGGACACAGGCCGCCTCTCACGCGCGCCCAGTGCGGGTTGTAGATGTTACATAATCAGCCTATAATGTTCCCACTGCTGGGACACAGGCCGCCTCTCACGCGCGCCCAGTGCGGGTTGTAGATGTTACATAATCAGCCTATAATGTTCCCACTGCTGGGACACAGGCCGCCTCTCACGCGCGCCCAGTGCGGGTTGTAGATGTTACATAATCAGCCTATAATGTTCCCACTGCTGGGACACAGGCCGCCTCTCACGCGCGCCCAGTGCGGGTTGTAGATGTTACATAATCAGCCTATAATGTTCCCACTGCTGGGACACAGGCCGCCTCTCACGCGCGCCCAGTGCGGGTTGTAGATGTTACATAATCAGCCTATAATGTTCCCACTGCTGGGACACAGGCCGCCTCTCACGCGCGCCCAGTGCGGGTTGTAGATGTTACATAATCAGCCTATAATGTTCCCACTGCTGGGACACAGGCCGCCTCTCACGCGCGCCCAGTGCGGGTTGTAGATGTTACATAATCAGCCTATAATGTTCCCACTGCTGGGACACAGGCCGCCTCTCACGCGCGCCCAGTGCGGGTTGTAGATGTTACATAATCAGCCTATAATGTTCCCACTGCTGGGACACAGGCCGCCTCTCACGCGCGCCCAGTGCGGGTTGTAGATGTTACATAATCAGCCTATAATGTTCCCACTGCTGGGACACAGGCCGCCTCTCACGCGCGCCCAGTGCGGGTTGTAGATGTTACATAATCAGCCTATAATGTTCCCACTGCTGGGACACAGGCCGCCTCTCACGCGCGCCCAGTGCGGGTTGTAGATGTTACATAATCAGCCTATAATGTTCCCACTGCTGGGACACAGGCCGCCTCTCACGCGCGCCCAGTGCGGGTTGTAGATGTTACATAATCAGCCTATAATGTTCCCACTGCTGGGACACAGGCCGCCTCTCACGCGCGCCCAGTGCGGGTTGTAGATGTTACATAATCAGCCTATAATGTTCCCACTGCTGGGACACAGGCCGCCTCTCACGCGCGCCCAGTGCGGGTTGTAGATGTTACATAATCAGCCTATAATGTTCCCACTGCTGGGACACAGGCCGCCTCTCACGCGCGCCCAGTGCGGGTTGTAGATGTTACATAATCAGCCTATAATGTTCCCACTGCTGGGACACAGGCCGCCTCTCACGCGCGCCCAGTGCGGGTTGTAGATGTTACATAATCAGCCTATAATGTTCCCACTGCTGGGACACAGGCCGCCTCTCACGCGCGCCCAGTGCGGGTTGTAGATGTTACATAATCAGCCTATAATGTTCCCACTGCTGGGACACAGGCCGCCTCTCACGCGCGCCCAGTGCGGGTTGTAGATGTTACATAATCAGCCTATAATGTTCCCACTGCTGGGACACAGGCCGCCTCTCACGCGCGCCCAGTGCGGGTTGTAGATGTTACATAATCAGCCTATAATGTTCCCACTGCTGGGACACAGGCCGCCTCTCACGCGCGCCCAGTGCGGGTTGTAGATGTTACATAATCAGCCTATAATGTTCCCACTGCTGGGACACAGGCCGCCTCTCACGCGCGCCCAGTGCGGGTTGTAGATGTTACATAATCAGCCTATAATGTTCCCACTGCTGGGACACAGGCCGCCTCTCACGCGCGCCCAGTGCGGGTTGTAGATGTTACATAATCAGCCTATAATGTTCCCACTGCTGGGACACAGGCCGCCTCTCACGCGCGCCCAGTGCGGGTTGTAGATGTTACATAATCAGCCTATAATGTTCCCACTGCTGGGACACAGGCCGCCTCTCACGCGCGCCCAGTGCGGGTTGTAGATGTTACATAATCAGCCTATAATGTTCCCACTGCTGGGACACAGGCCGCCTCTCACGCGCGCCCAGTGCGGGTTGTAGATGTTACATAATCAGCCTATAATGTTCCCACTGCTGGGACACAGGCCGCCTCTCACGCGCGCCCAGTGCGGGTTGTAGATGTTACATAATCAGCCTATAATGTTCCCACTGCTGGGACACAGGCCGCCTCTCACGCGCGCCCAGTGCGGGTTGTAGATGTTACATAATCAGCCTATAATGTTCCCACTGCTGGGACACAGGCCGCCTCTCACGCGCGCCCAGTGCGGGTTGTAGATGTTACATAATCAGCCTATAATGTTCCCACTGCTGGGACACAGGCCGCCTCTCACGCGCGCCCAGTGCGGGTTGTAGATGTTACATAATCAGCCTATAATGTTCCCACTGCTGGGACACAGGCCGCCTCTCACGCGCGCCCAGTGCGGGTTGTAGATGTTACATAATCAGCCTATAATGTTCCCACTGCTGGGACACAGGCCGCCTCTCACGCGCGCCCAGTGCGGGTTGTAGATGTTACATGTCTTCGGATTTTTGGTTCAAGAACATGTTTCCTTACGATATTTTCCTTCACCGTTTTGAGAGCAGTCATGATGAAATGATTTACACAAAGTAAGGTGTCGGTCTGGGTACGAAGTTTCGAACTCACGACCTTCAACACGTAAGTCGTGGCCGTTATCACTGGGCCACCAGCGCTCGCGCCACATCCTCTGCAGATGATGCATTTTTTTTTTTTTTATTATAAATGGGCCCGCTCTTGACCCCGATCACGCCTGATGGTAAGCGATAGATGAGGTTGATGGGTCATTAGTTCCCCAGTTCCCTAAAGTATACTTCCTTTATATCTATGTGCTATACCACCGCGGCACCGGTGTAGATAGCTAATTACGGTCATTTGTCGCTGATCGCCTGACGCATCCCCCCGCGCCTATTAGTCGGTGCCTCTCCCCTCAAACGTCTCTCACTGCGTCATCAATATGATGCTGTAGTTAGGCATAACAGCCGCGCGTGTTGATCGAAGGTTAAGCAACGCTTGCATAGGTTGGTCCCCGGATGGGTGACCGTCCATTACGTACTGAGACCCGTCCGTGTCTCGGAAAGCACGTTAAGCAACGCTTGATGAGGTTGGTCCCCGGATGGGTGACCGTCCATGACGTACCGAGACCCGTCCGTGTCTCGGAAAGCACGTTAAGCCGTTTGGTCCCGGCTGTCGTTTGTAGATCTTTGACAGTCGTTACGGGTAGTCAGAAGCTTGAAAGTCTGACAACCAGTCTTACCAAGGGGTATCGTATTACCCAGTAACTGGGTTGTAGTGGCTGACCTCTACAACCCACAGTCACAGGCAGTCGCTCCATGTTACATACTAGTATTCAGCTGCATCCGGTTAGACTGGAAGTCGACCTCAACATAGTTGGGAAGAGCTAGGAAGATGATAAGTTATTTATTAAACTTACACACACTATCTTTACAGGATGACCCCAATACAATAGTGGTTTGCAAACACACACCTACCAAATAAAATTAAAGATCAACTTACGGCTAATGCTTAAAAATCTAAAATTTAAAAACACACCCCCCTTTTCCTTTTTATTTAGGTATAACTCCTTGATATCACAATCATTGCGTACCGCTCGCTCGGGATCTGAATCCCGTACATTATCCGACATGAAACGAAATGATCTAGAAATAGGAACGAGATAGACTGCCTGGATTTAGACAACCGAATTTAGGATTTACATGTTTGAACGTTATCCAAATATCAACTAACTTCTGCCCGCGACTTAGTCCGCGTCAAATTTCTTGTGTTCAAAAAGAAAAAAAAAAACATAAAGAACGTTCAGCGAAAACGAAGTAATAGCGCAGATGGGCGTGCGTGGTACAGCAGACGCCACCACATCAAGCTACTACAATCTGTCAAATTTATTTCATAGATTTTTTACAGTTCTGGGTAGCTTGATGTGGTGGCGTCTGCTGTACCACGCACGCCCATCCGCGCTATTACTTCTGGGTAGCTTGATGTGGTGGCGTCTGCTGTACCACGCACGCCCATCCGCGCTATTACTTCTGGGTAGCTTGATGTGGTGGCGTCTGCTGTACCACGCACGCCCATCCGCGCTATTACTTCTGGGTAGCTTGATGTGGTGGCGTCTGCTGTACCACGCACGCCCATCCGCGCTATTACTTCTGGGTAGCTTGATGTGGTGGCGTCTGCTGTACCACGCACGCCCATCCGCGCTATTACTTCTGGGTAGCTTGATGTGGTGGCGTCTGCTGTACCACGCACGCCCATCCGCGCTATTACTTCTGGGTAGCTTGATGTGGTGGCGTCTGCTGTACCACGCACGCCCATCCGCGCTATTACTTCTGGGTAGCTTGATGTGGTGGCGTCTGCTGTACCACGCACGCCCATCCGCGCTATTACTTCTGGGTAGCTTGATGTGGTGGCGTCTGCTGTACCACGCACGCCCATCCGCGCTATTACTTCTGGGTAGCTTGATGTGGTGGCGTCTGCTGTACCACGCACGCCCATCCGCGCTATTACTTCTGGGTAGCTTGATGTGGTGGCGTCTGCTGTACCACGCACGCCCATCCGCGCTATTACTTCTGGGTAGCTTGATGTGGTGGCGTCTGCTGTACCACGCACGCCCATCCGCGCTATTACTTCGTTTTCGCTGAACGTTCTTTATGTTTTTTTTTTTCTTTTTGATCGGCTCCTAAGGGTCGATGCGTGATTTTAAATAGCCTTTTTCAAGGATTGGGCGATAAAATACAACAAAGATTTTTCAAATCCGACCGGAAGTTCCAGAGATGAGCGCGTTCAGACAAACAAACTAAGTATAGATAACTAGCAGCGCCCCGCGGTTTCACTTGCAGAAGTGTCGATCCCGTTCGAAAGACACGTGGTGCCCTCTATTATCATAAAAACGTTATTGTTGTTTTCCTCGGGAACAGCACTTTTTTCGGGATGAAAGGTACCCTATGTCCGTTTCTGTACATCTGACAACGTATATTTCAGGATGATCGGTTCAGTGGTTTAGCCGTGAAAAGGCAACAAACAAACTTACTTTCGCATTTATAATATTAGTTAGGATAATACAATCTAGTCCGAATAACGTTTAAAGTAGGTTGAAGAGAAGCTAATCACGAAACTCGCTGTAGCATGTTGTTGAATAAACCTGACGCGGACCGTAATCAGCTGATAGTTACCGCACCGCTAGTCCGCTACCCGCTGGACCGTACTCACTGTTCCGTTGAATAAACCTGACGCGGTCCGGAAGCGGACCGTAATCAGCTGATAGTTACCGCACCGCTAGTCCGCTACCCGCTGGACCGTACTCACTGTTCCGTTGAATAAACCTGACGCGGTCCGGAAGCGGACCGTAATCAGCTGATAGTTACCGCACCGCTAGTCCGCTACCCGCTGGACCGTACTCACTGTTCCGTTGAATAAACCTGACGCGGTCCGGAAGCGGACCGTAATCAGCTGATAGTTACCGCACCGCTAGTCCGCTACCCGCTGGACCGTACTCACTGTTCCGTTGAATAAACCTGACGCGGACCGTAATCAGCTGATAGTTACCGCACCGCTAGTCCGCTACCCGCTGGACCGTACTCACTGTTCCGTTGAATAAACCTGACGCGGTCCGGAAGCGGACCGTAATCAGCTGATAGTTACCGCACCGCTAGTCCGCTACCCGCTGGACCGTACTCACTGTTCCGTTGAATAAACCTGACGCGGTCCGGAAGCGGACCGTAATCAGCTGATAGTTACCGCACCGCTAGTCCGCTACCCGCTGGACCGTACTCACTGTTCCGTTGAATAAACCTGACGCGGTCCGGAAGCGGACCGTAATCAGCTGATAGTTACCGCACCGCTAGTCCGCTACCCGCTGGACCGTACTCACTGTTCCGTTGAATAAACCTGACGCGGTCCGGAAGCGGACCGTAATCAGCTGATAGTTACCGCACCGCTAGTCCGCTACCCGCTGGACCGTACTCACTGTTCCGTTGAATAAACCTGACGCGGTCCGGAAGCGGACCGTAATCAGCTGATAGTTACCGCACCGCTAGTCCGCTACCCGCTGGACCGTACTCACTGTTCCGTTGAATAAACCTGACGCGGTCCGGAAGCGGACCGTAATCAGCTGATAGTTACCGCACCGCTAGTCCGCTACCCGCTGGACCGTACTCACTGTTCCGTTGAATAAACCTGACGCGGTCCGGAAGCGGACCGTAATCAGCTGATAGTTACCGCACCGCTAGTCCGCTACCCGCTGGACCGTACTCACTGTTCCGTTGAATAAACCTGACGCGGTCCGGAAGCGGACCGTAATCAGCTGATAGTTACCGCACCGCTAGTCCGCTACCCGCTGGACCGTACTCACTGTTCCGTTGAATAAACCTGACGCGGTCCGGAAGCGGACCGTAATCAGCTGATAGTTACCGCACCGCTAGTCCGCTACCCGCTGGACCGTACTCACTGTTCCGTTGAATAAACCTGACGCGGTCCGGAAGCGGACCGTAATCAGCTGATAGTTACCGCACCGCTAGTCCGCTACCCGCTGGACCGTACTCACTGTTCCGTTGAATAAACCTGACGCGGTCCGGAAGCGGACCGTAATCAGCTGATAGTTACCGCACCGCTAGTCCGCTACCCGCTGGACCGTACTCACTGTTCCGTTGAATAAACCTGACGCGGTCCGGAAGCGGACCGTAATCAGCTGATAGTTACCGCACCGCTAGTCCGCTACCCGCTGGACCGTACTCACTGTTCCGTTGAATAAACCTGACGCGGTCCGGAAGCGGACCGTAATCAGCTGATAGTTACCGCACCGCTAGTCCGCTACCCGCTGGACCGTACTCACTGTTCCGTTGAATAAACCTGACGCGGTCCGGAAGCGGACCGTAATCAGCTGATAGTTACCGCACCGCTAGTCCGCTACCCGCTGGACCGTACTCACTGTTCCGTTGAATAAACCTGACGCGGTCCGGAAGCGGACCGTAATCAGCTGATAGTTACCGCACCGCTAGTCCGCTACCCGCTGGACCGTACTCACTGTTCCGTTGAATAAACCTGACGCGGTCCGGAAGCGGACCGTAATCAGCTGATAGTTACCGCACCGCTAGTCCGCTACCCGCTGGACCGTACTCACTGTTCCGTTGAATAAACCTGACGCGGTCCGGAAGCGGACCGTAATCAGCTGATAGTTACCGCACCGCTAGTCCGCTACCCGCTGGACCGTACTCACTGTTCCGTTGAATAAACCTGACGCGGTCCGGAAGCGGACCGTAATCAGCTGATAGTTACCGCACCGCTAGTCCGCTACCCGCTGGACCGTACTCACTGTTCCGTTGAATAAACCTGACGCGGTCCGGAAGCGGACCGTAATCAGCTGATAGTTACCGCACCGCTAGTCCGCTACCCGCTGGACCGTACTCACTGTTCCGTTGAATAAACCTGACGCGGTCCGGAAGCGGACCGTAATCAGCTGATAGTTACCGCACCGCTAGTCCGCTACCCGCTGGACCGTACTCACTGTTCCGTTGAATAAACCTGACGCGGTCCGGAAGCGGACCGTAATCAGCTGATAGTTACCGCACCGCTAGTCCGCTACCCGCTGGACCGTACTCACTGTTCCGTTGCAGCTTGCGTCCGGTTCGTTATCGCTGCAGAGCTTTTAGCAAAGCTAAATCCTTGCATTGCTTGAAAGCATTTTGCTAAAGTTTTTGTTTCCTAATAAAGCGGTGAACGTTCACACAATAGATAGCGGTTGTCCAAATATAGAGCGGTTTTGGCCTCTTTTCGCTGTTGCAAGGTCGATATTTGTTTGGTGCCTCGCCAAATGAGCGCCGGCCCTTAGTCAGCCGTTTTAAAATGAAAAATATTTATTTGGGACTCTTCCTCCCTCCCACCTGATTTCCTCAAAGGGATAGTAATTATGAATATGCATCAGTATACATATTGCTCCTACTACGTGAAGATTTAGCTTCTCAAAATAGAAACCTCATCGCCAAAACTATTCGAACGTCGAACGCCGATAAACGCACAAGTAATCAAAACATCAACCAAGTTTGTAAAATGACATGTTTCTCAACACCAAACATTCTCCACACAGACGGAACCTTCAACACCATGACATAAACAACCTCCAAAGCCTTCGAGAACATTCGAAAAGCTCCAGAACCTTCCAGTAGCATGCTATGAAAATCCAAACGCTGGCGGGGACGCGCACCCTCAGCGGGGAGCAGCCGCGCTCCACCGCGTACTACTACGCAGACCTCGAGCGCCTCAAGCGCAGGAACGGCCCGGAGCCCAGCCAGGAGGGGCAGAACCCGGACGAGCTCAGCGAGTACGTAGAAACTAATGAGGTGGTCAACGATGGCGCCGTCAGAGAAGTTCCGCCTCTGCGAGACAGGGGGCGCCAGTGGAGCCTCCCAGAATACAATACTCCAGAAAACTCTAGGAAAATTGAAGAAACTTATTCTACTGCTGGGACCTTCCCGATGCCGGAGCCGAAGGAAAAGGAACCGCTGCTAGCTGAGTTGGAAGTTGTAGGAAGGTTGCCGTTGACTCAGTTGGAGTCTACCTCAGGAGTGCGGAGGAGCAGGAGCTGGTACCTGTGCTGTCCTAACGTGGCTGATGAGGAGATCTCGCGGGAGTCTTCGTGGAGGTACTCCAGCCTCCGGCCGGTGACGGCGCCGCCCGTGCCCGGACATAATGGAGTCACTATGATGGTAGGTCACTGTTGGGGCGTGGTGGTGGGGATGAAGTGGGTGTGATTTGTTTGGTGAAGGATTTGGTTAAAGGGCATAGAATTAAGGCCTCATGAAGACGATGCAATTTGGTTGGAGAACCGGAATATTGATCGCTCACAGTTTAGTATTTATGGCGCAGTCAGACAACTCAAAACCTTATGCTTTCTGTTAGAGAGCGAACAGGAGACTCATGGTTTAGAACCATTTAACAAAATCTTGCTCGTTCACTACGCCATGGATTTAGGTTTAGTGCGTGTGATGCTCTTAGGTATCC
Organism: Oligia fasciuncula; assembly: GCA_963082905.1. Taxonomy (NCBI): domain Eukaryota; kingdom Metazoa; phylum Arthropoda; class Insecta; order Lepidoptera; family Noctuidae; genus Oligia; species Oligia fasciuncula. The sequence goes on along the minus strand of OY720415.1, from coordinate 10,298,941 downwards.
TCTCAACTTGTATGGGCGCTTTCTTGTTTTATCCGAGTAAGGTATTTCCAATGACTATCAACGACATCATCTTTTTCTCTCTAACACTCTCTTATCTCTTTCTTCCAGGTAGCCACCCACAGTTCTGGCCGCGAGGACGTGGTCTCCCTCCGCGCCGAACGGGACGCCCTCGCCCGAGCGCTAGCGGCCGAGCGACAGCGCGCAGCCACCGCGGCTAGAGCGCACGATGCCAGGCTGGCAGAGTTACACGGAGTGATCGCCGAGCTGGTGAGGAGGAGGGCGCATGACAAGCACGCCCGGGCCATCCCGGAGGAGGAGGTGTCAGGTAAATTTCTAAACAAATTGGATGTTGGATGCGCTGTGAAGTGTCGCAGCCATTTTTTTGTGAGCAGTCAGTAAAAATGGCGATGGGCGAAAGGGCGGTAAGAAATGCGGTGTGTGAAATAAGAGATGCGGTTTCACTACTTTTTACAGAAACACAACTCCGCTTCTTGATTGGATGTTGTCAATCTCAATCTGAATCATTTTGAAAAGTATCCTTCAGCTTCCAGCTAATACATTGCTTCGTATATTCGAAAAAAAATTCTGCTCAACCACGTAAGTAACACAATGAATGTTGTTGAGCTGTCAAAATGAAACCCTTTGCTACTAATAGTGTGTAACGCAATTACCGCGCTGGCTGGTTGAACGTCGTCGATGTCTCTGCCATCTGCCATGTAACTATCGACAATCCTGCGTTTTTTTTCTATAATAAGTAAGTACGAGAATAGTATCGCTAATAACGTATGTGGTGTCATTCCAGACGAGTGCGAGTCCACGACGCAACCTGCCGGAGAGCTCGACAACGACGCGGACCATTCGCGGACGGAGCAGGTACCACTCACGTCACACTACATGCATTACATACGAAACCTTTAGTTTTAAAACATTGTCATCAGTCTCCTGCCCTTATCCCAATGTATCAGTGTTCGGAGAACATGTCTGCTTCTTCCGCACTTCTCTATCAGTCGTCATCTCGGTAGTCAGCTCCTTTCTAACCATATCATCTCTCACCCAGTCCGTCCTCCGTTTCTTTGGTCCCTACTCTTAGAGCGATCCACATTCCTACTTTTTAGTTAAACATCGAATTAATTAAAGAAAACTTAATGGCGTAAGAAGAATGTCAGAGTATGACAACAACGTGCCATTTGTAGAGAAGTACCGAACTTTTGAGATATTTATCGTAGCCGGTTTTCAAAGCGACAGGAATATTTAAAATACTTCCTGTGGTAAATCAGACCCATGGCAAGCTAGCGAACCTCTCGCTCCGATCGCGTTCGAAATCAGACCCATGGCAAGCTAGCGAACCTCTCGCTCCGATCGCGTTCGAAATCAGACCCATGGCAAGCTAGCGAACCTCTCGCTCCGATCGCGTTCGAAATCAGACCCATGGCAAGCTAGCGAACCTCTCGCTCCGATCGCGTTCGAAATCAGACCCATGGCAAGCTAGCGAACCTCTCGCTCCGATCGCGTTCGAAATCAGACCCATGGCAAGCTAGCAGAACCTCTCGCTCCGATCGCGTTCGAAATCAGACCCATGGCAAGCTAGCGAACCTCTCGCTCCGATCGCGTTCGAAATCAGACCCATGGCAAGCTAGCGAACCTCTCGCTCCGATCGCGTTCGAAATCAGACCCATGGCAAGCTAGCGAACCTCTCGCTCCGATCGCGTTCGAAATCGTTGGATACGCTCGGTTACGATTTTAAACTAAGAATGATTTCTTATTCCTCATGTTAAGACGTTCCCCTACTTCCAGAACGACACCTCCTCAGCGCTAAGCCCGGAGCTGCCGACTCCTCAGGAGTCGAAGGTGGAGAACACCATGCCTGCGTCCACCTTCGAGGAGTTACCCACCGACACCGAGCCGAGCGTGCAGGACCTCAGGTAACAGCAGGCTTCACATTACTGATATTTTACTATGAGGAGGCTGCAGAATGAAAATCATAAGTCATTTGTTCAAACTAGGCTGAGAATCAACACTTTCGAACGTCAAAATGACATAAGACAGTCCCCCGGCACGCGCGCCCTTCACCACCTCCTAGTGCTGCAGCTGGGGAGAAGAAGTGGCGCCACTAAATGTCCAGCAGCTGTCTGCTCAGTGTATGAATCTGCCTGCCTTTTCTCAATAATGTTGGGATCGGCTTCAAGTCTAACTGGATGCAGCTGAATACCAGTATTTTACATGGAGCGACTGCCTATCTGACCTCCACAACCCAGTATCACTTGGCAAGATTAGTGGTCAGACTTTCGGGCTTCTGACTACCCGTAACGACTGTCAAAGGTCTACGAATGCACGGGGTCTCGGCATGTTATAGATAGTCAATTAGTCACTTTACCTGATCGATCGGTCCGTGCGGCTGTTATTACTTAGCAACACGCCCCTTAGCAGGTCCTCAAGTAATTCAGGCTTTGACAGTATGCATGGGTCATGACGTGACGGACTTCAGTTTGTGCATTTATGTCATCACCTGCTCTCGAAACGGTGACGTTAACGTCGCGAAGCCGGTTGTCCCCGAAGCCTAGACCCAAACATAGGTGAATGTCACTCCGTCTCACAGGCCTGAGTGGGAACGTTATAGATTGTGTACGTGTATGTTGTTCCGCGCGTGGAGGTGACGACGCCGTCCGTCGCGGAGCAGTGCGACACCAGTCTCAACCTGTCCGAGAGGGACTCCGAAGTGTGTCTCAGCACGGCGAGGTACGTACACAAAACTGAACTCTATGCGCTGGTGTTAACGTATGTATGCGACACCAGCCTCTTTTTTGTAATTGTAAACTAGACCCTATCTTCCTAACACTAAGGTCGCTATCCCTTCACAGATGCTGCTCGGGGCCGGGCGGTGCCAGCTCGGGAGCGGGCGGCAGCTGCGAGCGCGACAGGGGCTCGCCCGACGACCCGCGCCTCTACACCTGCACGGGTACTGTGGCGTCTGTAGCTTGTGCCTCGCCTCTACACCTGCACGGGTACTGTGGCGTCTGTAGCTTGTGCCTCGCCTCTACACCTGCACGGGTACTGTGGCGTCTGTAGCTTGTGCCTCGCCTCTACACCTGCACGGGTACTGTGGCGTCTGTAGCTTGTGCCTCGTCATACGCGCCAGTAGGGCCAGCTCGGGCGCGACAGGGACTCGCCCGACGCGTCGCGGGTCTCGTCGGGTCGGGGGGGGAGTGAGGTGTATGCCTCCCCCCGCGACGGGCGAGGGGCGCGCGTGGAAGACTACGCGCCGCCACCTCGGGGCCTGTTGTGTGGGGGCGACGGACGTCCCGGAGTCCGTCGCCCCTGGACCCATATAGGGGGGCTGGAAGAGAGCGTTATCCGCCCTCCGCCGACGCCCGGTGCGCCTGCTGCGGGCCGAGTGAGTGGACGAGATCTCCCTCTCCCTTTCCGCAGCCCCCTTCTGCGAGACGACCGTTTCGCAGAAGGAAACCACCGCGTCCCAGGGACTCTTCACTGCCGACCAATGACTCGACCACGGCCGGCAGCGACAGGTCACTGCCTACTTCTGAGATGAGGGCACGGCGCGGCTCCTCCAAGCGGCACACTCTGCCAGCGTATGCCACGCCATGTCCTCCCGGCAGTCGATGCAGTGGTGACACCGGGCGTCCGGCTACCTGTTTATGCGACACAGGTACTTCCCGAAGCAACCATGCCGAGAGCACCTGCGTCACCCGATACGACAGGGAGCCGTGCCTCCTCCCGAGCGCTGGAGTACTGGCCGGACTGCCTCGATGGTGCCGAGGCCGGCGGGAGGCGTGAGAGCCTGTCCCGCCATTCCACCACCAGGACCTCGCGAAGCTGAGATCGACGCAGCTCCATATGGCGCTGCATCAGCCCTTCGCCTCGCGCCAACGGTACAGTGACGCGAGTACTTTCGCCTCCAGGTCCCAGGGCAGGGTTCCAGCCAGTATGCAAGCCGCCTCGTAGGAGATCGTGCGATACCCCCGGACGTCTCTGACGGCCATCGCTCTCTGCGGCTTTCGCAGAACTGCTATGCTACCGGCCGTCAGGTCAGTCGCCCAGATCGGGGCCCCATACAGGGCCATCGATCGAACGTAGGGCCGCCTAGAGGCGGCGCTCGGGCCCCCAGATTGGAAAGCAGCTTTGACAGCGCCCCAGCCGCGCCCAACAATTTGGGCACCTAGCCGCCGGAAATGGGGGCCGAAATCCCACCGGCGGCTGTCGAGCACCAATCCCAGGTACTTCATGGTAGACTCGACAGCGATCCGAGCCCCCCCGACCACGATGTGTTGCCGCGAGCCATGACACACCACGGCCTCCGATTTGTTGAGGGCCACCTCCAATGCTGACTAGGCCTACTTCAACTGAGGGCCTGTTGCATTATCTCCGCTTAAGTTCCCGTTACATTACTAAACACAAGTTGGAATTACGAGTACTGATGTATTCGTAATTCCAACTTTAATTATCAAACTCATTATTGAATAGCTCTATATTTGAACTACTCGAGCACGGCGCAGGCATTGATTGGCATTTTAGTTTATAAGGTTACATTGTTACTAACAAATATGGAAGTCTTGAATTCGTCTTCCTTTCTATACCAATGAGTATCTCGTGCCGTGCAGGCCTGCCCGCGTCGCGCGCGGCGCGGCTGGCGGCTCGCGTGCGCCTGCGCCGGACGGAGCACTCGGACTCGTCGCCGCCGCACGACGACGACGTGAGTACATCATTCATTTATTTGTTTCGTATTTACCTCTACACACGCCGTGCGCCGGTATGATGTCTCATCGACAAAAAACTCATTAGAACCTTTTTAACCGACATCTTGTTCCAAATGATCACTCAAACGAACCTTAACGTGCTAATGCAATTTTGACCGTTTACTGTACATTATCTGATCTATATGAACACTGCTTTAACTCACAAGACTTCAGTGCGAATTAGATTGTCGAATAACTTTGTATTAATTCCGATAAACTGGGTGTTTGGAAGCCGAGTGCAAAGCTTTAAAGGAGTGATAGTTAACACTGTTTTTATAGCATTTTGAGCCAAACATGTCTTAGAGTCTTAGACGAAGTATATTTTTAACTGCAAACTTTTAGTCAAAAGTAACATAAGTACCAACTTTAACTGAGAAAAAAAAAGAAAAAAAAACATGCTTCGTCTAAGACATGTTTGGCACAAAATGGTGTCAACTATCATCCCCTTAAGGCTTTGAATCCAGCTTCCAAACACCCTATATATGTAAAGGTAACACAAAATAAATAAGTTTATTTTTCTTGTATTTCTTGTTTTTCAAAATGTTACAATTTCGAGTATCCGCATACTATGTTATGCTACATGTAACAGCACTAGGTTACAAAATATATTTGATTGTATCGTACAGTGGTTGAGTGCGGAGCGCCTGTCGCTGGACGTGTGCGCACACGCAGACCTGCGCGAGGCGCTACTGGCCGCGCAGCAAGACGGTGAGTGCGATATGTATGTGTATGTGTGTTTTGGGGTCAAACTTTGGCAGAAAAGATTTCTATGAATGACAAAATCAAAGAAAGAAAATGCCTTTATTGGCATATTTTATTTTAAATAACTGGAAGTATTTTATTTGTATTTATTTATTTATTTATTATGGATGACTTACAGCTAAAACCAACAGAATAAATTTAATTTACATCATTGTTCCTCTCAACCAAAGCACCTACCATTTAATCTCTTCACCACCCTTGGTTGACTGGTAGAGAATGCCTAAGGCATTAAGTCCGCCTTTGTACCTTTTTGTGCGAAACGTTTAAATAAATAAATAAAAAATAGCGTGTGAGGCTGACATCCAATTACAAGTCATCACTTCTAAAAACAGATTGGAAATCAAGAAAGAGTGTGAACAAAACAACACAGACCAAAAAAAGGAAGAGAAAAAAAAACAACAGTATAACAATCAAGCTTAAACTAAATTCACATTTCATATTCGCTACAATGTACTTGTGATAACATGGATTCCAGATTTCAGACGCGTATTCCAAGTGGCTTCTAACAAAGGTACAGTAAAGAATTTATAAAGTTTTGGCTTGAGTGAAGCACTTGGATACCCGCATTATGAAGCCTAGTGCTTTAGATGCTTTAGCGACTATGGCATCGACATGAAATTCAAAGGTAAGCTTAGAATCGTGATGTACTCCTAGATCATGGATGCAATTTGTTCTAGGTAGTACTTTATCCTCTAAGATATACGATGAAGGTATAATTGAGCCGAACATTTAGCAGGGTTAAGATCAAGCTTGCTCCCTCGACAATAAGCCTCCAGACGATGCAAATCATCCTGAAGTGCAATCACGTCCACATGTGATGATATTGAGGCATACATTTTCATGTCATCAGCGAAACATAACAGTCTGGACGAAATCAAGCAAGAGTTGATGTCGTTTATATAGATTATGAAAAGTAATGGGCCAAGCAATGAACCCTGAGGCACTCCACTGGGGACAGGCACCCAACCCGACATAGAATTGCTTAATACTACTGCTTGGGACCTGTTCTCCAGATAAGAAGAAAACCATCTGAGTAAATCACCTCGTATTCCTGTACCATATAACTTTGATAATAGGATCTTATGGTCAAACCGATCAAAACCTTTACTGTAATCAGTATAAACGACATCAACCTGCTAACCGTTATCCATGGCGTCAGTAATAAAATCATTGAGCAGAATTAAGTTGGTGACGGTCAGGAGCGTGCCGTTCACTAAAGCCGAAAAACCCGGCTTTCAATCAAACGTTAGCCTAACAATAAAATAAAAAAATACACAAGTAAACTTTCAATCATGTCGCAAGAATTGATAAGAATAATAAAAAATAAAATCCGCGCGTCCCGGCCGGCGGCCGTTCGCTATACGTACGTTGCAAGGTGGCGAGGTTTACATGCTCAAAGAATAATATTTCAATTCCGCGCAGTTTTCATCACGTGCATCGTTGCCAAACATCTCCAATGCCGCTTCGCGAGAACACAAAATCAAAAATCGTCCCGTCTCGCTCGCACGAGGTGGCTTCATATTATGAGGCTTCTAGATCTCCGAAAATTTGTATAGAAATTGTTCACGTTGTTGATAACATTATTATGTACTCATTTCGCAAATTGTACTGATTTTTAAGCCTGGCTTTTGATTTTTATGAATGAAACATGTAACGAAGCGTGTGTGTGTAAATAGTAAGAGCGCGAGATGCTGCAAAACATAATTTCTATCACGACGCCACACAAACCGTTCATCAAAAATTCGGAACTTAACATTCCATCTAATAACCACGTCTCTGTAAGAACAATAATATTTATCATACGAGTTTAATAACAATTGACGATACAAAGTATCACTTTTAGTTCTAAGCCAGCGAACATGGTCAGCGGGATTGTCCGAAAGGGTTACCGCTGGCCCGGAACATAAAGGGCTAAGGAAGGAACACGGGTGGGTTTTAGTCAGTAAGAGTCTGACACTCCCTTCCGCTCCACCCAGAGCGGGAGGGGTCATTTGATGATTTCCCAACCGCAAAAAAAAAAAAAAAAGCCAGCGAACATTCTGATAAAATATATTCAACTTAGGTACTAGCCATTAAAAGCCCAGACTAATAATTGAGTATAAATCTGCATAATCCATTAAAATAAGCATTTCATTAAATAACATTGAAGAATAATGTATAATATAACTAAATAAGTATAATGAAGGTCAATGTCAATAAGATTTGCAGTGAAAAGCAATGCGAAAAAGCAAGCAATAGTGCGTGGTGCGTGCAAGTGCGAGCGAGTAAAACATATTGTAGTGCGGTAAAGCTTTAAAGTAAACAGCGCGATAACGAACACAATGCATACAAGTAGCTAAACAAAAGAGAGGTGACAAACTCATTAGTACGGCAGAGGTGTTAAACATTTAGCAAAAAATTATTGTAACACAAACGGTATTAAGCATTTAGAGCCATTGCATGTAATAGCAAGATAGGAAAGTATATGTAAAAATTAAGAGACATATTAGACAATCTTGTTAAAATCTGACGTCCTTGATCACGCGAATGTCATCCACTAAGGTCGGCAAGTTAAGTAGCTGCCGTTTCATGTCACGTATCTTGCTTAATATGGTATCCAGCGACGCAGGTCAGGGGCAGGCACAACTGGGGATGAGGTTTCCATTGTGCCATTGGCCCCCAGCTTTCTCCATCCGGCTTTTGAGATGTTTACACATCCAAAATCCAGGTGTTTCTTGCAACTGCCACACTGGACACCATCGTTGAACTACACGTTACAAACTGCGCACGATTTCATTTTCAAAATTCTATAGTTTGAACCGAACTAAAACGTAAAAAGGTTGGCGATCTATTTCTTTTGAGTAGCGCGTACTGTTCGTATGAGCACAGTCTATACATCATACAGTCGTTCGACGAAGCCGTCTAGACAGGGCAATCGTGCGGGGTGTGAGGGGCGAGACGCGGGAGGTGCGAGACCGAACTGCATACTGCCACCGTGTTAGTAGTTCGGGACATAACTTTCAGGCTTGATGATTTCGACTTTTCGGTATTGATTTTATTATTGGGATACTATTTTCAAAAATGTAATGGTACACATTTTATTTAATTTTTAATTTATGAAGACAAATACAGAGATATGACATGTAACATTTGAGTGCTTGCTTATTTGTTAAGTTTTTTTTTCTAATTATTTTACTTATTATTTTTCTTTTCAGTTTATTTTTTTTTACTTGACATTTCCATGGCTTTTGAGGTCGCTAAAGCCGATAGTGCAGTCAAAACGAAAATCCAAAATGGCGGCTGCAAAAATTTTAAAATTTTTCATCATGGGTGTAGTTTCCGAGAATTTCAAGGGTGCTGACCTCGAATATGAGGTCATAATCAAAATTCAAGATGGCGGCTGCGAAAATTTTCAAATTTTTCATCATGGGTGTCGTTTCCAAAAATTTCGAGGGTGCTGACAGCGAATATGAGGTCAAAATCAAAATTCAAGATGGCGGCTGCGAAACAATGTAATTTTTCATCATAGATGTCGTTTGGCCTGTTGTTTGAAAATGGGACTGCGACACTATCTGATGTAGAAAAACGTATTTTAAGTAGAATAATTCCATTCGTAAAAATGGTCAAACTCAGCGGTCGTAGGTACAGTTCGCTTCACAAATAAGGTACCCCCCTTGGTATTGACATCAAACCTATTTAAGTTTTTCGTAATGTAACGTAAATGGCGTGTTGGTCTAATGGTTAACACTGCGGCTTGGCGATGCGGTGGTCACGAGTTCAAATCCGCGGATGAGAAGATTTCTTTTTCCTTTATTTTATTTATTTATTTATTTACCCTTTTTTTAGTTTCTTTATTATGTGATTTTCGTTAATTATTATTTAAGAAATCAAATGGAGGTTTGTAATAAAAGCTAGGCATTTTGATAAACAATATTCATTTATTTTTCTAATTACATTTCTAGGACTTCATGGAATCCACTTCCAGGTTGAGTATACAGTTTTCTATCTGTGTTAAATTGGGGTTATTTACTTAGAATATTAACTAAACACAAAAGAGATACCCTGGATGAGGTTTAGAACGTTTAACATTAGATAAAGGTTCGTTTATATATATATTTATAGAAACATAACTACAATAATATTTATTTATTTAAAGTTGTGAAAACAGATTTTTTTTATACTTACTTATCGGAAAAAAACCCTTTAAAAAAATGAAATTTTGTCTTTTGTGTCTGTGAATTACAGAGGAAGAATCAACATGCTAAACTATAATAGTATAGCAATATACATCTTTCTCTTTATCACATTTTCTAATAACCCTTATTTAACACAACATTAGAAAAATATGTGAGGTCAGATGGTGCATCGTTAATACATTACAAGAATACTTGTAAACCAGATTATCTGGATTGATAATAATTATAAAGGTTGTTTGTTTTTGATTGTTTTTGATGTAATTCGCCATTTTGTGGTGGCGGCCATCTTGGATTTGAAATTTGTCATAGTGTATAGTATTCCACTAGTCAAGCCCTTTCATTTGATACCCATATTGAGGGAGTTGTGAAAAATTATGTAAGTAATCCGCCATTTTGTGGTGGGGGCCATCTTGAACCGATTTTCATCAAACATAGCTGAGAACACTTCCGACTAATTCACCATCGGTTCATCCGTTCGGGAGCTACGATGCTACAGACAGACACACAACACACAGACAGGTCAAACTTGTAACACCCCGTCGTTTTTGCGTGGGGGGTTAAAAAAACGATATTTTGATAATTGTTAATTATTGTTTATGATAATAGTAATGTTGATGACGATGTTGATTTCAAATAAATAAATTAATAAATTAATATTGTTTACTTGAGACAAGTGACAACCCTAGCTGTCGCGATAATGTCTAGACGTTGTCGGCATTTACCACGAGATCAAAGGCGTCGACCTACTGTATGGTTTTTATACTGTGGTATGAGTGTCCAGTCACGAGCACCAATATGTCAATACTTGGTAACTTTAAATTGCGATGTTTTCACGAAATAACGAATGCAACTTTGAAATACGATACTTTACATATACCTATGGGTTCGAAAATACTATGTTCCTACTAATATAAAATTTCATTCCAAAATAAAAAGGAGAAAATCGCCTTTGAATAAAGCCAAATGTATACATACTTTTGCTCGTGACTCCATCCACACACGATTGCATAATACAAATAAAATACTTCCTTTATTACAATTAAAATACTTACTTTATTGGCATAAACACAAATAACATACTTCCAGTCATTAAAAAAAAAACGTTATGGCAAAAGGGTACTATGTTTGGTCACCCTCATCAATTTGTCCGTCTTTGCCCAACTATGTCGGGGTCGGCTTTTAGCCTAACCGGATGCAGCTGAATACCAGTATGTTACATGGAGCGACTGTGTATCTGACCTCCACAACACAGATACTGGGTGATACGATACCCTTTAGTAAGATTGGTGGTTAGGCTTTCGGACTTTTGCCTACCCGTAAGGACTGTTAAAGATTACGAAAGACAGACGGAGGGGTCTTTATGTGAACTCGATGAGTTTACTAACGCTAACTATCACTTGCAGGCGGCTGCGAGTGGGCAGCGCGCTGCGCTCGCCTGCGCGCCGAGCGACGCGTGCTGCAGTGTGCGCTGGCGCGGGCAGCTGACACTGCGCACAGGTAATATCACTTGCAGGCGGCTGCGAGTGGGCGGCGCGGGCAGCTGACACTGCGCACAGGTAATATCACTTGCAGGCGGCTGCGAGTGGGCGGCGCGGGCAGCTGACACTGCGCACAGGTAATATCACTTGCAGGCGGCTGCGAGTGGGCGGCGCGGGCAGCTGACACTGCGCACAGGTAATATCACTTGCAGGCGGCTGCGAGTGGGCGGCGCGGGCAGCTGACACTGCGCACAGGTAATATCACTTGCAGGCGGCTGCGAGTGGGCGGCGCGGGCAGCTGACACTGCGCACAGGTAATATCACTTGCAGGCGGCTGCGAGTGGGCGGCGCGGGCAGCTGACACTGCGCACAGGTAACTAAATAAAGGACTTTATACGTTTTAACGTTTTTAAAATCCGCTGATAACCTCAGTATAAATCCAAGTGCTTAATAAAGCTTCCAGCTTTATTAACGACGCTTTCGATGTGTGCATCAAAGAGTAACTTAGAGTCAAATATTACACCCAGGTCCCTAATGACGCTTATCCTGTTTAGAATAGTATTATGTAACTTATACTCAAACGTGATTGCATGTGGTTTGCGTGTGTAGGTACTAACAAAACATTTAAGAGACATTCAGTTTATTAAGGAGACAATAATCTTGAAGTCCATCTAAGTCCCGCTGTAAACTAAAACAGTCGGATAGTTCTGATATAGGGCATAAAATCTTCATATCGTCGGCGTAAATAATTATTTTGGAACGGGTAAAGCACGTACAAATGTCATTTATAAAAAGAATAAAAAGTAAAGGACCCAGAAGGGACCCTTGTGGTATTCCTGAGGGTATTTTAACAGTTACAGAACTATATCCATTCAGTACAACTGTTTGACAGCGATTATCAAAATAAGATGGTTTACCATCTGAATTAATCGCCTCTGATACCAACTGCAAGCAGCTTACGCAAAAGGACACCGTGGTCTATACGGTCAAATGCCTTGCTATAATCAGTTTAGACCACATCCACTTGAGAGGGTACAGACATGGTGGAGGACAAGTAGTCGGAACAGATAATCGACACAATAGACCTGTTTTTTAGAAAGCCATGTTGACAATAATTATGGGATTGTTTAACACCACTATAAACTGAAGCGTAAACATTTTTTTTCTAAAACCTTCGCAAACAAGCAAAGCTTAGATACTATTATTTCATTCTGATTATCAGGTACCATAGCATCACACATGAGCTAAAATTATTTTAAAACAGAGTATTCCGCGTGTCACAGATTATACTGCGCGTGCGCGGTACAGGAGTCCACGTCAGTCTCCCTGTGCTGCGCGCTCCGAGCGGCCGACCGCGCGCTCGAGACCTACGACGTGCTGCTGGCGCTGGCCGAGACGGCGCTGCAGCAATCTGACGAGGTACGCGGGGAGTACACACTGTGTACACAGCTATGGTTAAGGGGGTGCGATAGGTAGCCCGCGAAATTCGAGTTTTCTTTCCGACTTGACTATTTCATGATGCTTATTATTTAGAAATATTAAATTATTGATAATTCAATTATTTTGTAAAATTAATATTGTTTGTTTTTGTTTTGTGTGTAATTTAATTTATTTTATGTAAATTCAGATACAAATGATTGTAAATGAATCAATATGAATGACTATGACTCCGGCCTTCTTCAACTCGATATGATTGACTATGACTTCAGCCTTCTTCAACTCGATATGATTGACTATGACTTCAGCCTTCTTCAACTCGATATGATTGACTATGACTTCAGCCTTCTTCAACTCGATATGATTGAGTATGACTTCAGCCTTCTTCAACTCGATATGATTGACTATGACTTCAGCCTTCTTCAACTCGATATGATTGACTATGACTTCAGCCTTCTTCAACTCGATATGATTGACTATGACTTCAGCCTTCTTCAACTCGATATGATTGACTATGACTTCAGCCTTCTTCAACTCGATATGATTGAGTATGACTTCAGCCTTCTTCAACTCGATATGATTGAGTATGACTTCAGCCTTCTTCAACTCGATATGATTGACTATGACTTCAGCCTTCTTCAATTCGATATGATTGACTATGACTTCAGCCTTCTTCAACTCGATATGACCGGACACTGTATGCATGTTTGTTTGTGTGGCCGTCTTTGTTTATCCTATACGTTGTACGTTGCAGCGCGTGTCGACGGAGCAAGTGGCGAGCCAACTCCTGGCGCGCCTGGACGCCGAGCACACCAGCGCGGCCATCGGCCAGCCGCTGCTGTCGCCGGGCCCCTGGCTGCAGCACCACGCGCACACGTTACTATTTTGTTTATTACCTTGTTGGTCTCGCCCATCGGCCAGCCGCTGCTGTCGCCGGGCCCCTGGCTGCTGTCGCCGGGCCCCTGGCTGCAGCACCACGCGCACACGTTACTATTTTGTTTATTACCTTGTTGGTCTCGCCCATCGGCCAGCCGCTGCTGTCGCCGGTCCCCTGGCTGCTGTCGCCGGGCCCCTGGCTGCAGCACCTCGCGCACACGTTACTATTCTGTTTGTTCGGGTCAATCACCGAACAATAATAAACATGTCAGCGTAATTGCGACACCGCGCTTTATGCCTTGATTATTTTATGTATTACCTAAGTAATTACAGTCAGTACGTATTCGGATAGCATATCGGGCGCGACTCAATCTCATCTCATTCACCTCATTAGTTTTAATCGTTATCCCATTTGTATTACTGAAATATATACTATCTTTATAATCTTCAATCTTAGTTTATCTTGATCTCACCCCAACCCCGAACACTGTTCAAGTTGTGTCAAGCTCCGTTTTTTTTTTTTTTATTATTGTTTATTAATCAAAAAAAGTTACAAAACATTGTTAAGAACTTTGTTCCAAAAATCTGCTGATCCATACATTTTGACATCGATTATTGCACTTTTGTATGAAACAGCACTTTTATTAAATAACTGTCCCTTCCACCGAATATACCAACAGTTTTATAGTAACCTGTCTCATCCCAGGTCTCCGTGCGAGCGCTGGTCGGCCGAGTGCGAGTCGCGCCTGCGCGCGCACGCGGCCCGGCTCAAGGCGGACACGGTCGCGCTGCGCGACACGCAGCCCGCGCCCAAGCTGTTCTCCTACCACGGTCAGTCAACACAAAAAAAATATATTTAAGGAACGTCACGGCACAGCGCCATCTGTTATCGAAAAGCGATACTAAACTAATGACAAAATATTGACTTTCGAAGATAATTATTTAAACAGATTAGACATTAACTAGTCATAACCACTTCCTTCCTTGTAAAGCTAAAAAATAAGAGTACGATTGCTGCCCAGTTATTATTTCAATTCACAAAATTGTAATTCGAAAATTAAATAAAGTTCGTTTGTACTCGAATGAAAACGTAACCCGTTGGTACAGCGCCATCTGGCGGCAGTATTTTTTTTTTTTTTTTTTTTTATTTTTTTATTGTGAAAGTTATGATAATTTATTATGTTTTTTTTTAGTTTTTTCATTTCATATTTTGTTTTTCAATGCAAGTCTTTACCAAAACAAAAACCAACCGTAGGGGTCTATTTAAAATGGTGGCTGACTAAACGAGCACACTATTGAGTCGCGCGTTGATGTCTTTTGGAAAAGTCTCGTTCTTGTATTAGACAATTCTGATGCTTCTATTCCTTTCTTTCTCTTTGTATGTTTATCGTAAAAAAATAGTGCTGGTATCTTTAATAGCTAAAAGTTGATATATCGAAAATAATAAAATTAAAATTAATAAAAAATTTATTCAATTCACATACTGTAAAAAAATACCTACCTATCTACTTAACCGACTTAAAAAAAAGGAGGTCTTCGAAATATAATACCGATTATATTTTATAAGATCGGTTTAAAAATCGCTGATTGGATTGGGTATAATTTATTCCCGGATATTTATTTTCATCAATTTGAAATAGAATCAACAAATCATTTAATTGAATTAGCAAGATGCATAATTCAAAAATATGTCGTCTACATATCGTTTATCATTTTTACAATACAAGAATAAATGAAAACACTAACAATACTAATAAAATAAAATAAAATAAAATACATACATATAAATTACAAATAGCATAAAAGTGTAAACAAAAAAGAGCACACTTTAAATAATGTGGCAACAGCGCGCTGTTATTGACCCAACGAACATATGGCCAAAACCTGAAAAAAATATGGTAGCTCAGTGTGCCGGGCACCAGTTTTTTTGCAACAGCAATTGATTGTATTATCACTTTGTTGTAGACATCGACGAGTCGGAGCTGGGCGCGGCCGGAAGCGGATGTAGCGCGGCCGAGATGGAAGCCGCAGTCGCCGTGCAGGATGCGCTCGCGCACGCCTCGCTCAACAACAACAACAACAACAATGAGCACAAGGTACAACAACAACAACTACACTTTTATTGTTATCGAATGGCGAACAAGCCGACGCGACGATGGTATGATTGTAGGTGTCATGAAAACTCAAAGGAAAGGCCGCCTTCTCTTTGTGTGCGTCCTACATGTAGACACACACTTACACAGTGCACTAACACGTATATTTTGGCAAATAAATAATAATTCATTCACACATTGATTTGGAAACATTCCCTGTTGCAGAGCGGCTCGAGCCGGCGCAGGCGCACGAGGCCGCGACACTGGCTCGACGCGCAGGCCGAGACCGACCTGTGAGCCGCGACACTGGCTCGACGCGCAGGCCGAGACCGACCTGTGAGCCGCGACACTGGCTCGACGCGCAGGCCGAGACCGACCTGTGAGCCGCGACACTGGCTCGACGCGCAGGCCGAGACCGACCTGTGAGCCGCGACACTGGCTCGACGCGCAGGCCGAGACCGACCTGTGAGCCGCGACACTGGCTCGACGCGCAGGCCGAGACCGACCTGTGAGCCGCGACACTGGCTCGACGCGCAGGCCGAGACCGACCTGTGAGCCGCGACACTGGCTCGACGCGCAGGCCGAGACCGACCTGTGAGCCGCGACACTGGCTCGACGCGCAGGCCGAGACCGACCTGTGAGCCGCGACACTGGCTCGACGCGCAGGCCGAGACCGACCTGTGAGCCGCGACACTGGCTCGACGCGCAGGCCGAGACCGACCTGTGAGCCGCGACACTGGCTCGACGCGCAGGCCGAGACCGACCTGTGAGCCGCGACACTGGCTCGACGCGCAGGCCGAGACCGACCTGTGAGCCGGGCACACGGCACGCTATGCACGAGCACGCGACATGTATCTCTGTTGTCATCGCTATAAGGCATCAGCGTTTGTGAAGTGCAAAGTCTGCGCTACAGGCCTTTCATAGTGTTTTACCTCTGATTGTGCATCACTATAAAAAGCAACTTTATTCTCGTCACAATAAGGTAGCTATTGGGCTGCTGCTGTCAGAGGTGGAATAACTGTGAAAGAACTG
The DNA here is from genome assembly GCA_963082905.1 of Oligia fasciuncula. Taxonomy (NCBI): domain Eukaryota; kingdom Metazoa; phylum Arthropoda; class Insecta; order Lepidoptera; family Noctuidae; genus Oligia; species Oligia fasciuncula. The sequence continues at coordinate 10,282,337 of OY720415.1, read as the reverse complement.
TACATACGACACATTACATAATAAATATGTGACTCTATCGTGAGTGCAATAAGGTGTGAATTGGAATGATAGACGTGCTTTTGTGAAATGCAACGTAGAGGCCGAGCTAAGCGAGTGGAGACACCGGACAGTCTACAGAGTGACGGGTAGAGAGCATAGATGGCGCTGCTTGTCAAGGAACCCTGTACGGTCAGCAACAGAAGTCGATTAACACTAGTATTTGAACAAAATGATACGATAACGTGTTTTGTAACATTTCATAAAGTAGATGTTTCTTTCAATTTTATTTTTAAAAATATGCAAAGAAGTTAATTTGGAAATCATGAATCGAGTATGTGTCAATTTAGAAAATAATAATTATGTAAAAGTATTGAAACAAAGTAAAAAGAAGAAAGTATTGCGGACCGTAGTATTGTGTACCGCCGCTCGCTCGCCTCGACCAGCCATAATAGACAAGTATCTAGTATTAGTTCATGTGTTACTGACTCACCGCAGCACACCAACCGACGTCTCGCGCTACCGACAGGCCGTGACGTCACGTGCGAGCGAGACGCGCCGTGACGTCACGTGCGAGCGAGACCGCGCCATCGCCGACGAGCGGTCAGCTAGCCCCAGCCTGAGGCGAATCCCGCGCGGGATGCGGGTCGCAATGCGCTCGCGCTGACAGTGTCAACTAACTTGTGTGGAGGTGTTCAAAATGGCGCGACTAGGCGCGTGGCATCTTGGATCTATATTCTGTAAAAATCTCATCGTGAACACGTACGTGAAGGCCACTGGAGAATCATAAAAGGATAACATTATGAATTATAATATGACGAAGACAGTCAGTGTTTTTCTTTTTTTCGCTGCACTACGTAGGTATAGTCAAAGAGATTGGGATTGGATTTGGATTGGATTGATTGGTATTTTAGCACAGACAAAAAAATAACTGAAAAATGCTTCACCAATGGGATTTGATACGATTAACTTAACGGTTAACTGTCCATTATGTTATCCTTTTATGATTCTGCCAAAGTGGCCTTTTTAGGCCCCCGGGTTGCCGTTCCCTAATGAATTGCTATTCTTTACTGCGATACATATAGTTTTCGTGTCGGTATACAAATGATAATTGAAACAGCTGTGATGATGAATGTTGATGTAGTTGTGTTGTGTGTGAATTGGATTGTTGTGTGTGAGAGCTCACTTCACTTACGTTTTCACTTTACGGAATAGATCATTGTCACACTGGCGCAGGATTCGCCTCAGTGTGGCCGACTGAAACAACCACAGCCAATCAAATGACAGGAGTGCAATGTTTTGTGTTTCTGACCTTTTACAAACTGGGTCTCAGTCTAATGCGATCATTTACTAACATTATCATCGCCTGTTTATATCGAATATTATGCATTAAAATTAATTTGGTTGTTTAAAAAACCAAATTTTTTTTGTTAAATCTCCAGTGAATCTTATTTTAACTATTGAAGTATCGGAAATTATTCAAATGATTTAAGTAAATTTCTCAAAAAAATCAAAGTTATTACAGTTAAACCAGAAAATGTATGCGCTTCGGTAATCTTCGTGTTTCCGAATGAGCCCGAACGTCGCGCCGCCACATAGTAACCCCCCACAGAGGCAAAGCTTCTAATAAGCGATGGTTCCTGAAGCGCAAACTTCTGATTCTCTGATATCTGTACCTTTTAATACAGGTATACTTATAAAAAAAAACAGTGGCACTCCGGGAGTGCCGACAGAAGTGAAAACAAAACACAAACAGAATACTTTGCCATCACTCACTGACATATTGGATATACATTAAAACCGAGTACATCTCGAGGACAGCCGAAGACATCCGAAGCGGGTATTTTTAAATCCTCTTATAAACAAAACACGCGCGGTGTCGCCTAACGCGCCTAAAGAAGTTTTCACTTCAAAAATCGAATTCCCAGTATCTTTATGACGAATAAACTATTTTTTCGCAGCCGCCATCTTGAATTTTGATTATGACCTCATATTCGTTGTCAGCACCCTTGAAATCCTTGGAAACGACACCCATGATGAAATTTGAAAATTTTCGAAGCCGCCATCTTGAATTTTGATTATGACCTCATATTCGATGTCAGCACCCTCGAAATCCTTGGAAACGACACCCATGATGAAAAAATTTTAAATTTTCGCAGCCGCCATCTTGAATTTTGATTATGACCTCATATTAGTTGTCAGCACCCTTGAAATCCTTGGAAACGACACCCATGATGAAATTTGAAAATTTTCGAAGCCGCCATCTTGAATTTTGATTATGACCTCATATTCGCTGTCAGCACCCTCGAAATCCTTGGAAATGACACCCATGATGAAAAATTTTAAAATTTTCGCAGCCGCCATCTTGAATTTTGATTATGACCTCATATTCGTTGTCAGCACCCTTGAAATTCTTGGAAACGACACCCATGATGAAAAAATTTTAAATTTTCGCAGCCGCCATCTTGAATGTTGATTATGACCTCATATTAGTTGTCAGCACCCTTGAAATCCTTGGAAACGACACCCATGATGAAATTTGAAAATTTTCGAAGCCGCCATCTTGAATTTTGATTATGACCTCATATTCGTAGTCAGCACCCTCGAAATCCTTGGAAATGACACCCATGATGAAAAATTTTAAAATTTTCGCAGCCGCCATCTTGAATTTTGATTATGACCTCATATTCGTTGTCAGCACCCTTGAAATTCTTGGAAACGACACCCATGATGAAAAATTTGAAAAATTTTGCAGCTGCCATTTTGGATTTTCGTTTTGATTGCACTATCGGCTTTAGCGTCCTCGAAAGCCATGGAAATATCAAGTAAAAAAAAATAAACTGAAAAGAAAAAAAATAAACTGAAAAGAAAAATAATAAGTAAAATACTTAATTAGACAACAAAAATGTTCTCCATCCGTCTGACGAATTTTCGATCAGGGTCACGTGTCCTGACTCCTGAGTAGTCAGTAGTAGTAGTGACGCGAGTTTATCACATTTTTTACCCATTACAAAAAAAGTGTACAACGCCGCTAAAGAAGTTTTCACTTCAAAAATGTATTTTGCAATACTGACCGCCGCCGCCGATTGAGCCAAAGAAAATTAAATCTTATTTCAAGGAAATAATTTTAAATGCTTTTAAAGTAATGATAGCATTACTTTATGCAAGAAAATAATAAAAAACTGGCCAAGTGCGAGTCGGACTCGCACACGAAGGGTTCCGTACCACAAGGCAAAAACGCCGAAAAAACACGTTTGTTGTATGGGAGCCCTTAAATATTTATTTTATTCTGTTTTTAGTATTTGCGGTTATAGCCGCAACAGAAATACATCATCTGTGAAAATTTCAACTGTCTAGCTATCACGGTTCATGAGATACAGCCTGGTGATAGACAGACAGACGGACAGTGGAGTCTTAGTAATAGGGTCCCGTTTTTACCCTTTGGGTACGGAACCCTAAAAGTATTATGCTTTTAACTCGATACTATAATTGGGGAGTATGAGGTCTTATTTATCTATTAAAGGTACACCAACAGCTTATGTATAACTTAAGTACTATACATCAAAATATGTATAAATAACTTAAGTACTATACATCAAAATATGTATAACTTAAGTACTATACATCAAAATAGCCTCCTTACACAGTTGCCAATAGGTTTCACAGCAATCTCAGAAATAAGTGATCACACATCATAATAACAAAACTAAAGACTAGAACTTAAAAATTATGGCAAAACACTCACGGTCGGTCGCGGTCGGTCGGTGGCGGGTTCCGGTCTAACCGGATGTGGCTGAATACGCGTAACACACTATTTCAAATTCAATAATTTTCAAGGATATTGCTGATCCATTGATTCGTTAGTTCGAGAAATGTGTCTGCTCAACAACGTAATTAACGCAATGAATGTTGTTGAACTATCATAGTCAAAGCCAGTCCTATTGATAGTGTGTCAAATGAATGTTGTAAATGACCCACATTATATGACGAAGTTCGCAGAATTTTACTTCGAGAAACAAACGTCTTGGTTACCTTTTTCATGCTTTCGCATAAAGAACTTTATTCGATTGAGATTTACTTCAAAATTCAACGCAACATGTGAGTCATTTTGAGTCTGCGACAATACGCCTTGTTCCTGAGGCTATGGTCAGTACACAGCGCGCCTGCGCAGCTACTGCTGCTAGTACCTGTCCAAGACAACTCGACAACTAAAGACAATGCGTGATGCAGGATCACGTGACGTCAGTGAGATGCGTAGTTCGCACGTGGTGGTGTAGATGGCGCCACAAATTCATGTTTTTGCAAATAAATTGTGAAGTTCGCGAGCTTTCATCACAAGTCGTGCTAGAGTGTGACAAGTGCACTGCGCACACGCACCGGAAGATCCTTCTACAGCTATAACTTTTTCGCGTCCGCTGTGTCTGGCCGCAGTCAACTCCATTAGATAAAATAGTACAAAAGTAAATCTTGTAAATGTCTTCACGTTAGCGTATCTGTGGAGTAGTCGTCTGTGAGGCGGTTGTTGTGCGGACGTCACCGCGCTTCTAACTCTGTAAGATAGATCTAACCTCACTACTGAGGCGTCTTCAGCAGGATCGGGCGACACCCGCGGGTATCAAGTAGATAGATAATAATCTATGCTAACTAGCTTCTCCCCGCGACTTCGTCCGCGTGAAATTTCATGTTCCACACCCCGGCGCATCGCTAGTCTATTCCTAGTTATTTCACCTCTGATTATGCATCACTGTCAAAATGATCTTTATCTCCGTTATAATAAGGTTGCTAGGAGTTAAGTAACAGTAAGGGCTAGCTCTGTCCGTGCCCTCGGTCCTGCTGTGAGCCTCCCGCCATCGCCGCGAGTCACAAACTTGACATGTCGTCTACTTAGAGACAGAATCATGTCGTTGATATAAAACGTTGTTATAGGGAGACAGTGTCATGGCTACATATGCTTGAATCTCTAGTAGTTATGAATGTGCTATTGGCAATATAGCCTGCCAATATCTTACAACGACGATTGAAATGAGCTGAGCCCCCAGTAGGTGACGACGCCAACCGCGACATCACTGGCGTTTTATTAGGTCTTCAGAAGTGCAGGTCTATGGACAATAGCGACACGCCCAGCATACGCCACCTGTGCGGTGCTCCTGACCAGCCATGTACCATAATGTTGGCGTGTCCAATTGATACTGATGCCTTTCCCGTGTTCTTGGGCAATATTTAAGATAAGAATTATAAATGCTTTTTCTAATACTATGTCACGACTGCAATACACATAAAATGAGCCATCCTTAATCTTACATCATCCATTTTCGGTCCCTTTCTCTCACAGTACAACTTCTTTCATCTATTGTTATTAGCCTGTGATGTCTCACTGCAGGGCAAAGGCCTCCCTACTCTCTTTCCACTTCTCTCTGTTCAAAGCTGCTAAGGACCAGTTCATGTTGAAGGAGTCCAGCTCATCCCGCCATCTCCGTCTGGGCCTGCCACGATGTCGCTTGCCATTAAGAGGGGCCCACTGGGTCGTAAGTTTGGCCCATTGTTCGTCTGACATGCGGCAGATGTGTCCAGCCCAGTTCCATTTTAGCGTGGCAGCTTTCCAAGTGACATCAGTTATCTTTGTGATGGAACGCATGGTCGTATTCCTAACCCGGTCTGTTAGTTTGATACCCAGAATACTCCGTTCCATAGCCCTCTGGCAAACCTCGAGCGTGGACCTCTGCTGATTTGTCAAAGACCATGTTTGCCCACCATATGTGAGGATAGGAAGTATGCACACGTCAATGAGTCGTCTCTTAAGGGACAAGGGAAGATGACCCTTCATCACCTATACTAATATAATAAAGCTGAACAGTTTGTTTGAACGCACTAATCTCTGGATCTACCAGTCGTCGGATTTGAAACATTATTTTCCGCATTTGATGCCCAATTGTTGAGAAAGGTTATTCGCTAGTACGCTACTTAACACCACACTACTACCCTTACGAGCCGAGCGAGGCAGGTGACACCGCGAGGCCCAGTTAGTCTATATAAATAAAAATCAATGTTTGTCCTCTATGCGTTCCGAAACCATTGGCCAAATTGTGATGGAAACTTTTTTAGGCTGTTCTGGGGACGCCTGTGTGGGTTCCTAATTATTAAAACATGGGAAAAAATAACAAAAAAAATTTGAGGCCGTACGAAGTTCGGGTCAGCTAGTATTTTATAAAGCTAAGTACAGTGCTATTCTATAAAAAATCTCACCGTAAAAACTTAAGTGAAGTGAGCTGTAATTCCACATGCTAGGGATGACACTATATTGACAGCTCACTTCACATATGTTTTCACGGTGATATTTTTTACAGAATAGCACTAAAGCTCCCCTAATCTTCCGATACACCTTGTCCCTGGCTGGCCTGTCCCAGAGCAACGCCCTAAGCCGAGGTCCGTACCCAACAGGGGGTGCCCTTAGCGTGTAGTCGCTAGTACTTTTTAAGTTTTAAAAGCCCTGGCTGGAGGCCTTAAGCAGACGACAACCTCCTAGGTTGAACTGCGAGATGCCATTACCACAAGAAAAAGCTAATCCGTAGTCACTATATCGCCAAATAAAGTTTTTATTATTTTCAAAAATCTAACCATTAGAATTTAATAAGTACCTAAGCCATGTGACTGTCTCCCTGTAATTATAAATATGTATACTTTAATGTAAAATAGTTCGCTTGAGGCCGGGCCCCCGCGGCCCCCGCCCGCATGGCGCTAGCGATAGACGCACGGACAAATTGCATTTATATGCTATTGATTGTACAGCACCTCGCTTGTACAGCATCTATCAGAAAGGCGAGCTCATATTCAAGGGTGTGCTGTTCCACACAAAACTTCACCTACTCGACCCAAATATATGGGACGGCTGATTATTTTATTACAATGTTGGTCCCATTGAGAAAGTTGTTCAGTCTGCTGGTCTGTACACCCTTCTGATAGATGCTGTATAATATTGTTGCAAGAATTAAAAGAATATAATAATATAGATTCCGTCAGATATCGAATGTTTTGTTAGGAATATGATATGTATTGCAAATGTATGGAAGTGTATAAATGTGTTTTGTAGAGACAGCGGTGCGGGGGGCGGGGGGCGGGATGGTGCTAGAATACACTACGATAATTAATTAATGAACTATTGAAATAAATGTAAGTATGGAATATTGACAGTGGTTTTATTTTCACGGTCGTTACGAGTAGTCAGAAGCTCGAATGTCTGGCAAACAATTGCATAGCACACGTCGTGTGACCTAAACTATAAAGCTGCCATTTACTGGGTACGTCTTTCATTGACTTGAATGTGCCCTGGCGGCTGAAATGTCATGCTCACTCAAATGTCACGCTGACGGTGGCATGTGTTGGATCCGTTGAATCATTTAGCGCCCTTCAAATCAAAATGGTTGAGCTAAATGGTGTGTCACTGACTCTGGCAGGGCCACCATCAGGGCTTTTAATTTTGATAACACAAAAAATTAGTCGAAATTTGTCGCCAAATAGGTATCAGAATATGTCCGTGACTACCGCCGGACCACCAACACCAAATCGCTTCCATATTTTGTAAACAATTAGTACTCCATTGGTACTAATTAGTACTCGAACCACAAAATGTGTGCGTTACCCCAGCCAGATATTGTCGAAAATCGTCATCTAAGTGCAATAGATAATTAGATATGCTTCTGTAAATGGTAAGCACATTTTTGAATTTGGTAAAGTGATAGTTTTTTAATTATTTGATAAAAACAGTTCCGGCTGGAGTAACGTTACCCCAGCCAGATCTTTTGTTTTATAACGGATATATTGAAATAAATTTTATCTAAATAATTAGATATCAATTTGAAATAAATGGTACAACTTAATTTGTATTTGCTATGGTTGCGAAGATATTTAAAATCCTGCTGGGGTAACGTTTGCACGATTGCTGTATCTTGGAATTGACTAAACGGATGATTGTAATTTTTTTACAGGACATCTGGCTAATTAGTTATAATTTGTTACGCAATAAAAGAATCCACAAAAATGCACCGTTTTGAAGTTATTTTAGTAAATAGAAATCTGCTTTAATAGGTCCTAGCACTTCCAATAAGCGCTCCAAAGAATAACTTGAAACGTTATTATATAGGTAATTACTGTCTGTAAATGGTACTGAAGTTTCATTAGTATCCTATACGTAATTAAAAAGTTCTAAAGAAAATTCAATTTGTTCCAGCCACGGCGCGCAGCAGAGTTATTTGACGACCGATTAACCGAGTTTCCTGTAGTAGTGGTAACTGAATCTTATATCAATAATTAGATATACAGTTCAATTATATACCTGTGAAATTTCAGATTCTCACACTAATTAATTAACGAGATAATCGGAAAAATATATTTATGCGCGGTAACCCGACCAAATCTAGGATGTTATAAAAAAGCGGCCGCGCAATACATTATACCAACCTTCTAAAACTTACAGGATAATACGTGTTTGGTACAGACGGGTACACAAGTGGTAAAGTAAAACATAGTTATAATTAAATATTTAAGTGGTAAAGTAAAACATAGTTATAATTAAATATTTTTGTGTGTACAGATAGAATAATAATTTCAAAAATAATAATGAGTAGGTAATAAAAAATATGGAGTACCTACCTATGTAGATGATGATGATCATATACAGATATTAATTAAGGGTTTAAATATTTGTATGCCAGTCCATGGCGAAACATGTAAGATCATAACTTTATTTATAAGACCTTAATGTACCATGTTTTAAAGCAAATAAATATACCTATTCTATTCTAAGGTAAGTGTATATAAATTAACTTCAAAAATAATCACAGATTTTTTATAATCGACTAATATGCAACGTTGCTTGCTTATCTGAAATTAAAACTAAGACCTGATAAACACCTTCACTATTTTCACTGTGTTGTGCTTAGCGTTCCGAATAAGTTAAAATAAAATAGTTGTAGCCATATTTAAAATTAAGTTTTATTGTAAAAAATCACAGATCAACAATAATAAAATGGAATAAAATCACAGTGCAGTAACTGCTGCTACTGTTTTTCTAATCTGATTTTAAAAATCACAAATGTCTTACGTAAAGATAGCCGTATTCTTAAACTAAGTTTTATTGTATAAAAATAAAAAATCTACAATAGTAAAACTACTTACAACAGGTATACTTTTTACACATTTTTTTTAACTAGCCTCCTATTACAGTGTCCCACTCCTGGGCAAACGCCTCCCATTTGATTTTCCACTCTGCTCTGTTTAAAGCCACCTCTTCTCTTTTTACACAACATAAATGAAAAATATACATAACATATTACATAGGCCTATACTTACCACCTATCTATACCATGTATCGTTATTATGTCATATTAAAATATAATAATACATTCCTTTACCTAAATACATACCTAATATAAAATTAACTAAAAACTAATTATGCGCAATTTCTACCTTGTAAATTGGTAAGTAAGTAGGTACCCACCTCATCGATAGAATGGTTAAACGTGGTATAAGAATGGCATAGTGGATACTTACTTTGAACAATTTAAAGTTTATTTAAAACATTTAGTATGGTAAGTTTAATTTTTCAATCAAACTAATTTTATTCGTGACTGTACCAACTTTTAAGGACAATAATGCTAATAATTTTAGAAGGTTGGTATAATGTATTGCGCGGCCGCTTTTTTATAACATCCTAGATTTGGTCGGGTTACCGCGCATAAATATATTTTTCCGATTATCTCGTTAATTAATTAGTGTGAGAATCTGAAATTTCACAGGCGGCGGGTAAACCATGACAACTCGAGCAGTGTTGCCATCCAATTGTGTGTTATATTTATTAGTATACCACATCTCTCTTCCTTTTTTTAAGTTAATTAGATCATTTAGATGTTAACTTATGAAACGTCAGAAGCTAGGTGCACGGTTCCCAAATTGTCGTTTCCTGTGGAGAAGAACCGGCAAGAAACTCCACGGTTACTCTTTTGAAAATAATTGGCTTTTACAATGTTTTCAAATTACAGTAGGTATGAGGACAGCGTAGGCCTATCTACAAATGCCAGGTACTAGATAAAATAAAGTGATCTACCGATCCAAAGTCTACAAAGGCCTACCAAGTCCTCACATTTACATTTTTAAGTTTACACATTACAGTGTTAACATGTATACCTACTACATTTCTTTATCTGAAACTTCGTTATCGTTAACTTTCCCTTTTTAATCCTTTCATTTGCTCTTCTACCTCTTTATCCATAAACATGGTATAAAGCTGTTACAATCAGATATTAATCTAAAGTCCGCATGTTTAGCTATACAGGATAATTATGTATCAATTGCATTCAAAATATAATAATCTATACAAATAAATAAAATTGGAGTGTCTGTTTGTAATATTAAAATAACCGCTTTTTACTAAATGCATATGGATGTATACACGGTACATATACCAAAATAACATTTTTTACAATTTTTGTCTGTCTGTCGGTCTGTCTGTCTGTTTGTTCCGGCTAATCTCTGAAACGGCTGGACCGATTTTGACGGGACTTTCACTGGCAGATAGCTGATGTAATAAGGAGTAACTTAGGCTACTTTTTTCTTAGAAAAAAAAAAGGGTTCCACGAAAAAAATTTAAACCAATGAATACGTGAAGATTTCTTAATCTCCATAGAAATTGATTGTTGAATAATTGAATAAATAATATAAGTAATTATGTATTATGATGTCATAAACACATAATATTGTTAAAATAAAATTATTATAGAATAAAGTAATATTGCAATGTCCAAGTACTGTCCAGTACCGCGCGCAGCCCACGCGTCAGCCCGTCACGTCGTGGCTCGGGCGCCTCCCACCCGCTTCTCCCACCAACGACTTAATATCACAAAGGCTGCCTATCGCGCGGGCTCAGAACGCGCAAGCGGGCTATTGCTAACGGTTGTGTCTCAACGAATTCGTGTAAAAATTGATTTCCAGCACTTATATCATACTTTTTTGTTTGATTAACTTTTATTTATTTTTCCACTGTTCTGTTCTTCTTAACTCAAATTGAGTTTTCTAATTGAGAAAGGTTGTCTCAACGATTTTCTTAAAAAATTGTTTTTTTTTTGTATGATTAGGATTTTTTTTTATAATCCCAATATTTTGTTACATTTTTACTGTTTTCCTTTTTTACCATTAGGTAATAATTATAAATTAATGTTTAACGTTTTCTTTCATAGCGGCATAACGGCAACCTTACTTCCTGGGGGAAAAACGGCACATTCGATGTTGAAAATCCCACTAGATTTAGACTGTATGGAAAATTCCATTCATTATGCAGTATATCCAAAAATAGTCTCAAAGCCAAAGTTCTACAAGATTGTGTATTAATTTGTAGTATGGGACGAATGCACTATGGCAAAAAAAATCTATAGAAGCCGTGAATAGGATGCAGGACATAAGAAGTAATAATCTATTATTTGGAGGAGTCTTATTTTTATTCGCTGGAGATTTTAGACAAATATTACAAGTTGTAAGGTAAGGTAAAAGGTAAGCGAGCTGATGAAATTAACGCCTGTTTAAAACGTTCAGTACTTTGGAGACATTGTAAAAAACTTAATTTAAAAGAAAATATGAGAGCAAATTCAGCCGATTCAGAATTTAGCAAAATTCTTCTTGATGTTGGAGAGGGAAAGTTTCCAGAAGTGAATACTTAGTACTCATGATATAGAACTACCTACCGGTATTTGTGAGGTTGTGGCGGACATTGAAATTTTAATACATAGTATTTATGATGATATTCACAATCTCAATATCAAAGAAGATTCGTGGTTGTGTGAAAGATCAATTTTAGCACCTATGAACGACCAGGTTACTGCGCTTAATCAGCGCATTTTAGATAAACTATCTGGTGAATCACAAACATACCTTTCCATCAATACAGTTTGCAATCCGGATGAAGTGGTTAATTACCCAACAGAATTTGTAAATAGTATATTTGTGCCTGGTCTACCCCCTCACAAACTAGAACTTAAGATTGGCGTGCCCATCATTCTGCTCCGTAATTTAAACCCACCGAAACTTTGCAATGGTACTAGGTTGCGAGTAGTGTCGTAGCAAAGAAACGTTATAGAAAGTCGTATAATATCTGGATGCGGAAAAGGTGAGATAGGTGGGATAGGTGTGACCACGGATTCCTATAATACCGTCGAAATTTCCATTTGAATTCAAAAGATTGCAATTCCCTATCAATGTCAGTTTTGCTATGACAATCGACAAGTCACAAGGGCAAACGTTAAGCAAAGCTGGCATAGATTTAACTAAGGGTTGCTTTACCTATGGGCAACTATACGTGGCATTTTCACGTGCAAGGAATGCCAGTAGTGTTGTTTTTTTTGCCCCAGAAAATCGTACACCAAATATTGTTTAAAAAGAAATTTTTCAATAAACCTAATACGAAAAACAAAGAAAAAAAAAATTAAACTACCAAAAACGAAAAAAGAACTAAATGGAGAAATATGTACAAAAACAAAATATCGATTCATAAAATAGAAGAATTTCATTAAAATTAGCATGGTATTTCTTTACGCAGAATACAGAATTAATAAGTTATCGCGTAAACTCTGCGAACTGAACAATAACTTTTTTGTTAAATTCCACGCGGACGAAGTCGCGGGTAACAGCTAGTTTTATTACCGACTTCAAAAAAAAGGAGGTTATCAATTCGATACGTATGTATGTAATATTATTGGAATTGCATTATATTCACATATAATGATCTATTAGGGCTTCCAAACAAATATACAAAATTTCATAGACGTATGTATGTATGTATGTATGTATGTATGTATGTATGTTTGTCCACGCATATCTCCGGAACTATTAATCGGATCGTGACCATTTTTTTTTTATTGGTTTACATTTTCTTCAACTTAGGGAACAGTGCAAGTTTCATCAAGATCGATTCAGTAATTTTCAAGATATGGACTAATACGTGTAAGTGTGACGGCCTGGCTTATTGATAAGAGCTACGGGTGTAGTGTCAAAGGGAAAACATCTCAAAACCTTGGTCAAATACTAGTGCAAAAACTAAAAATTACGAAATAAAAAGTAATTTAAAAAAATTAAACCGACTTCAAAAAGAAATTAACTCAAAATTATGAAATAACTTTAATTTCGGAAGTCGGTGGCATAAAACTAAAATACAGATCCCAAGACACCGACTTCCGAAATTAAAGTTATTTCATAATTTTGAGTTAATTTCTTTTTGAAGTCGGTTTAATTTTTTTAAATTACTTTTTATTTCTTTTGGAATTTTGTTATAATTGCACATGACTAGGAAACTTTTCGCATACTTGGCTGATTTAGGAGTATCCTGCAATGCAAGTCTGCCTTGATCTCTATTTCGAGAGTTCAACTGATAGGCTTTCTTGAACAATCCCTTATTATTATAAACATAATTATAAATTTCAACAAAATACAGTGACGGGACTCAAATCATAATTAAACATAAATTAATGCAGCAAAAAAATCTTCAAATACACCTCTTGATTGTCTCTAAAAACAGTTTATCCCTTCATTAACAATTTTAATTATAATTAAAAATATGCCAATAAATTGCTAATGCTAAACTGCATCCAGTGATGGATTATTTATTATTAAATAGTATGGCATATTATTCATATTTAACACATACTTATAAGGATATTAGAACATTAATTTTATTTTTTGGAATTTGATCTCAATATTTATTAAGAAAAAGATTAATAATAATATAAGAGACAAAGAATATTTAATACATAAAATATTAATTTACAAATGCTTTCCTTTGTCGCTTTGATAAATCCAATTTAATGGAGTGTTACATAAGGTTTCCTCATGATGTTTTCCTTCACCATTTTGTTACGTTCAATTTAATGGATGTCAATTTCGTCCAATTTAATGGATGTCCATTGCGTCCAATTTAATGGATGTCTATCTACCACGCGGAAACTCTCCGTACTGGTAATGTCACATGTCTTCGAAGTATTGGTTCTCAGACATGCCGGTTTCCTCACGGTGTTTTCCTTCACCGTTGATGAACAGTGGTGATGAGTGAAAATACACAAATGCCTGCCTGGTTTCGAACCCACGACTTAGTCGGGCTAGACCACCACTACTGTTGTGCTGAAATTAAATGCTATTATTATGTGTATGTGCCTACATAGTGACACGGTGAATGACCTGGTCTGTTCAATTTTTTAAATAGCAAGGAGGAGGATTCTGTTGACGAATATTTAAATGACAAATTTTAATTATACTTGATAATCTAAATCCAATCTGTGGTCATTTTACTGGAAATAAACATTATTATTATTTTTTCTTTCTCTCATTTCCTGTTCTGTTTGCCAAAATACCACAATTGGCATTCTTTAAGTTGACATTGAAAATGACCTAAATTGTTTTCTAAGTGAATAAATTGAATAACCTTATTGAAAAATGGTCAGCTCACTGAGATCTTTTGATTTATTTTATCTCAAGTCTGTTAGTTGATGGCGTTTCAATTCGTTATTCTCTGGAAATGAGTTGCTCCATGATGGGCATTGAAATGATTTTCTGACAACAATAGAGGTATCTCTGATGTATAAGTATACCTCTAATGTAACTTTATGGAGTTTTTAGGACAAATCAACTTAACTAGATCAGTGTCGTCACTCACTCGCCGTTCACTTTTGAATTTTATATTGGTTTCACACACTGTGAATTTTTTACTTTTCCCACTTTTGTTTTGCGTCATTAAATGACCTCTGGGACACTCTTGATTGATTCACACACATTGATTTTACATCATTTACATACTGTGAATCTTTCATTGTTTGCCACACCTGGCTTGGGTTGTCACCCATTTATTTCACACACTGTGAAATTTTGTGCTTTTCCCTTGTTTTGCGTCATTAAATGACCTCGGGGACACACACACACCACACATATTTTAATATACACAAATATTAAAATATGTCTTGTTGTACCACGGTACCACACCCAGTACAACGAGGGATTTTCCCTTTTTTTTTTTTTTTCACATAATTTTGCAAATGAAAATGTCAGTCACGAGCGAGCGTATGTGACGTGACGGTTTTTTTTTCTTTTTCAAACGTTTTCGCTTTGGCACCTAGTGACGTAGTCAGTGCACGCCATCTAGCTTTTTTTTTTTTCTTAAAAGGAAAACCTCACATTGCACGGCTTTTTTTTTTTTTTCACACCACGCCTGCTCACCAGGCATTTGTTCCCACGGGATTAATCCTCACTCGGAACTTCCAGAAATATATCGTCATTGTTTAGGTTATAACGTACCAATAGTAGGTAACCTCTCAATCTGTGTGGTTCTTTCCTCAAAAGACCACCTCAGACATCGATCTACATGGTCTTCATATAACCTGACCAAGATTATGTCTGGACTTTAAAAGAGACTGTGACCTCTGAGTTTGTTTCGGCCTTTCTTTTCAGAGTAGTCAGATAGGAAACGCCGACTTCATCTAGTTATAAAAAAACATGATTGACGTGTAAAAGTGTTTGTACAAACCTACTTACAAAAATAAAATCATTTCATTTCAAATCATTTCATTTCAACCGTAAACCACGACATTTCGTTTGCATCGCTCAAACCGAGCACGTCTCCCAAATAATGTAATAATTTATTTATTTATTTAATTGTATTTAAAGTTTATTTGAAACTAAATCACTGCCGTTCATATTTGACTAGCCAGCAAGTCGTACAAAGGTCCTTTGACGACGTGTGCTAGGTGCTTAAAACAAACGGTAACTTGATATTACACACTGTAATTAATTCTATGAATTCTTTTGTTGATTGTAATAGCCAGTGCAAATGCATTTGATTTCACTAAAATTAGTTCAATCATTACCCTTGACAGATTTTATGACACTAGTTAGGAGTCCGCGTACCTACTATTTTATGACACTAGTTAGGAGTCCGCGTACCTACTATTTTTCTTAGTCGTCAGTTTATTTAATTCGCCAGTTTCGTTGATTATTCAGTTTCACTGATTCTTTAGTTGTATACTTTACTCCGATTTTACCGAAATGGAACTTATGTTAAACTGGTACTTAAATCAACGGTATATTTTGTGGTTAGAGAATCTTTATTTACTCAGAAGTTTATGGTATAGGGTTTGGTACAAAATAATTGAAACTTTAAACAGCCTTTTGAGCTGTTTGGGCTGAAAGAGATTAGTTATTTTGATGTTTTCATCCTTTAATTTTTTATCATGTGTTGAAAATTAAATGGTATTACTAACTATAAACATTAATTATATTTTAGGGTTGGCAACCCTGTGGAAAATGACGTGACAATGACAATTTACTCCGCTTCGCGGATTGGACGGTTTTTATTTTTATTTTAACGTCATTCTGACATTTACAGATTTGACCTTTTCCGAAATGTTTTGATATTGCATTGTCATGATAATATAATATTTGATAATCAATATCTTTTTGTTTCAATATTATGGAGCTGCAGCTAAAATTATAATAAAATGTCAAAGTATATGATAGAAACGGAAACTTTAGCCACATTTAAAATAAAGAAAGGCTATGTGCGTTTTGTTTGTTTGAAACATTTTCCACTTTGTACAGACGCCAGCACATCAAGTTACTACAATCTGTCAGATTTCTTTAATAGATTTTCGATTTTATTGCTAAAATATAAGGTTCAAGGTTGATTGGGAAAATCTGACAGTTTCGGGTAGGTTGACCTGCTGGCGTCCGTACAAAACAGGCGCCTGAAAAATCATATTTAAATAAAATCGAGTAGCTAAATAAATAAGCTTTCTAATAAGGTACATCACATTAACGTTTATAAATCTTTGGGGAATATTGTACCACTTTTGACCTCTCCTTTCACTTATTGAGAAAATATTTTAACTACTTATCTATACTAATATTATAAAGCTGCAGAGTTTGTTTGTTTGTTTGTTTGTTTGAACGCGCTAATCTCTGGAACTACTGGTCCGATTTGAATGATTATTTTAGTGTTGGGTAGTCCATTTATCGAGGAAGGCTATAGGCTATTTTTTTTTTTTCAAAATTAGGGATCCGTAATAAAATTGCTATTTTGTAACACAAGGTGTAAAATCGAAAACCTATTTTTGCGTGCGCTGCAAAAACTATTGACAATAGAACAAAATGATGTACTACGGGTTTGTAGAGCCCATTAAGACCTACAAACAAGTCCGCGAGAACATATATCTAGCTATCATGGTTTAATCACAATAACCGATTTTGTGTTCAAAATAATTATTAAATCGTCTGAAGAAAAAAAACTACGTTAAATATGTATCGTAATATTAATCTTTATCGAAATTAAGCATTATGTTATCAAGAGTATTTATGAAGAAGTAAAATACTTTTTGTTTCATCTCAATCGGATATTTCGTTTAAAAGTTATCACGTGTGTAAGATGTTAAGAGTTGGTGGTCAGTGGGTCGTCTTAGGGGCGGATTATTAAGGAGTTATGGGCCATAGTTTTTTATCAACATAAAATCCTGTAATAATCTTTTTCGAAATATATTTGTTGATGATTGTAAGTATATGATCTTTGAAGAGTATAATAAAAAACCTGAAGAGTTTGTTTGTTTGAACGCGCTAATCTCTGGAACTGCCCAACGGATATGAAAAATTATTTTTGCATTTGACAGCCCAATTCTTGAGGAAGGCTTTACGCTACTTAACATCACGCTATGACCCTTAGGAGCCGAGTAAACAGAAATAAAAATGGTTGCCTGTAAAGTCGGTTTTACGGGCGAAGATTTTACGTGACAACGTCTTTTTCTCGGTAGAATATTTATTGATATGAATATAATTAAATTGCACAATAGGAACAAGGAATTAAATGAAAATAAGAACGTAACGTTACCGAGCGTTACACTTTTTCATAAGTGACTCCCAGCCGCAACCTAATTTAAAATAAGAACGTAACGTTACCGAGCGTTACACTTTTTCATAAGTGACTCCCAGCCGCAACCTAATTTAAGACGTTGTCACGTCAAAAAAGTCAGTAAGATCGCTAACCGAAAACGAAGTGACAGCGCGGGCAGAACATACATTTCACGCGGACGAAGTCGCGGGCAGCAGCTAGTTGTATATAATGATGACATTCATGCGAAACAAAATCATAATTTTGTGGCTGAATTATTATTATTTTCGTTGGAACATTTCAATAATTGATCGAATAGTATTCTTCCGAAAGTAATAGATTATTCACATACGGATTTGGTCAACAATACATTTGATGTAGGTAGATATTTAGGCATTTATTTATTAAGATATCGTAACCATATTTCAACACACGGTTTCATTTACGAACATAGAACACATTTATAGTTTTGTATAGGACTCATTTCATCGATCTATGCAGCGCATTCTCGTCTCAGCTGATCGCCACGGGCAGCTTGCATAGGTTAGGTAAGTAAAAACACACATAATGTAAATCGAAATTAAGTTTAGCAACACGTTTAGAGATTTCCGCTTAGATCATGGTCACTAATTTCTCTTTTCTTTTTTTTTTCTTTGTGCAATAAAATCGTACTTTGTTTCCGAGCCGACCAATTTCCGTCTTGTACATAATTTACTTACTGCGCTTTTACTCGTCGCCATTGTGGTGTTCGCTATGATCTCTTATTAGGGGCTTAGGGTTTTAAGTAAAACTACCAGGTTATCACATCAGTAAATACACAACAATCCAACGGGCACGTCCAGTCGCCATGGCGGGTAAACCCTATTTGTACATTTAGTATTTTATCTATGCCTATGAGTAATAGTGTTCTGTGGGTAAACCATGACAGCTCGAGCAGTGTTGCCATCCAATTGTGTGTTATATTTATTAGTATACCACAATAATGATAAAAGAACACTATATTCATTAACCATTTACAAAATCATAGGGAATCATAATAAAACTAATTCTCAAAGTATTCAAAACTTCAAAACAATAACAATTTGTTTGAGTCGCGTCGTGTCATCGACTCATCGCGCCCGCCACACGTGCTTTCGCAACTAACTTTACGCGGGTCAACGCAACGCGCGGATAGTGCATTTGCGCGAACTTCATGCCTCTCAAAAGCCTGGCTTTTCATTTCATAGAACTCTGTGTATAAGTACTTACCAATATATCAACAAATGTAAACGTTTCTATAGCAATTTGTATGCGAAAACTGCGAGACAGAGAAAGGAAAGGCAAGCCAGGTAAAAGCCAGACTAAGTGTGAGCGAGATGGCGCATTTGAACGCATTGTATAGCGTTTAGAGCCGAATTCCGAATTTGGCGCGAACCTAATCCAAAGATAGCGCTAGTTCGGATTTCGAAATTGTATTCCTATGTCATGAATGTTTGAGTTCGAGTTAATTGACTGGAATTTTTTGAATATATTTTTATTGATTTTGTTGTTGTGAATTATGATTTTATTAGGGCAAGCCGGGCTTTTCTGCTTCTATGAAGGTACCGCCACTGGAGAATGGTGCTGTTATTGTTATGGATAATGCGCCATATCATTCGAGGAAAGTGGAGAAGCTGCCAACTACAGCCACACGAAAGGCAGATATTCAAGATTGGCTAAAAAAACAAAAATATTCCTTTTGAGGAAAAAGACCTTAGGGCCACTTTATTAGAAAAAGTGAAACAAATAAAACATTTGTACTAAAAGTTTGCTGTAGATGAGATGGATAAAGAAAAAAATATATTATTATTTATTTATTTATTTAAACTTTTCGCACAAAAAAGGTACAAAGGCGGACTTAATGCCTTAGGCATTCTCTACCAGTCAACCAAGGGTGGTGAAGAGATTGGATTGCAGGTGCTTTGGTTGAGAAGAACAATGATAAAAATTAAAAAAGCTAATAAAACTAGGTACTTACACAAATACATAAATAGGTTATATACACATACATACTATTTAATATAATATATACTTATAATATATATATATACATACAAATTCAAGGGAGAGAGGTGTTGAGATTACTCTACGCTATTTATTTTGAAAATAACTCTGCAATTTCCGCTTAAATGCATACCGACTGGTGGCCGTCCTGATATCTAGAGGAAGTGCGTTCCAAAGAAGAATGGACTGAATATGAAAGGAAGAATGAACAAAGTCAGAAGTATGAGAAGGACAGAGTAGGAGAAGATTGTTAGAAGAACGTAGATTCTTAGCGTGGGAAGAACATAGATATTGGAAGTGAGACACGAGATACGAAGGAGGAGTAGGCGAGTTGAGAATGGAGAAAAGCGTGGTCAAAGCGCGCAAACTTCTTCTTTGGCGAACGGACATCCATTTGAGCTCAGACCTGTAGCTCGACACATGGTCATATTTCCTGAGGTTGAATATGAACCGGATACCATTGTTGAGTAATCTGTCGAGTTTATCCAGCAAAACCGCGTTCAAGTCAAAGTAACACACCCCCTTTACCACTGCGAGCTCAACCCAATAGAATTAGTTTGGGCTCAAATGAAGGGGTATGTAGCCCAAAACAATAAAAGTTTTAAATTAGAAGAAGTGAAGCGGCAAGCACTCAGAAACATAACTGCAGAGAAATGGCAATCTTGCATTGCTCATACAATTAAAGAAGAGGAAAGGTTTTGCCAACTTGATGGTATAATGGAAATGGCTATTTATGACTTCTTGCATAAGGTAATGATAAATATGGACGCTAGAATCCCAGTATGCGCTATTTACTGTGATATGACGCAAGCCTTTGACTATGTTAACCATAACATTCTACTTCAGAAATTAGAGGTATATGGTATAAGAGGAAACATACTTAACCTTATAGAGTCTTACCTAATTAACAGAAAACAGTACACAGAAATATCAAAAATAAATATTAAGACAAAAAGAGAGGAAATTTACATATCTGGCGAACGAACGCCTATTTACGGTGTCCCACAAGGGGGCGTGCTTGGATCACTATTATTTATCCTATATATCAATGACCTGCCTGATGCTATTGACTACCCCATGACCCTATTTGCAGATGACAGCACAGTGACTATAACATGTAATAATAAGGACGTTTATGAATATGACATTAATAAAACTATTAAATCAATAATATCATGGTTAGATAGGAATAATCTAAAAATTAATTTACATAAGACGACGATAATGCATTTTAGTCAACGGGTTCATGCCGATAGTGACATTAAAGCCCTCTACAATGGCACAGTATTATATAAAGTCGACGACACAAAATTTCTTGGTGTAATGATAGACGCAAAACTGAACTGGAAAGCGCACATCTATACTAATATTATCTATACTAATATTATAAAGCTGCAGAGTTTGTTTGTTTGTTTGTTTGTTTGAACGCGCTAATCTCTGGAACTACTGGTCCGATTTGAATGATTATTTTAGTGTTGGGTAGTCCATTTATCGAGGAAGGCTATAGGCTATTTTTTTTTTCTTCAAAATTAGGGATCCGCAATAAAATTGCTATTTTGTAACACAAGGTGTAAAATCGAAAACCTATTTTTACGTGCGCTGCAAAAACTATTGACAATAGAACAAAATAATGTACTACGGGTTTGTAGAGCCCATTAAAACCTACAAAAAAGTCCGCGAGAACATATATCTAGCTATCATGGTTTAATCACAATAACCGATTTTGTGGTCAAAATAATTATTAAATCGTCTGAAGAAAAAAAAACTACGTTAAATATGTATCGTAATATTAATCTTTATCGAAATTAAGCATTATGTTATCAAGAGTATTTATGAAGAAGTAAAATACTTTTTGTTTCATCTCAATCAGATATTTCGTTTAAAAGTTATCACGTGTGTAAGATGTTAAGAGTTGGTACCTATTAAGGAGTTGTGGGCCATAGAGTTTTTTATAGTATACTAATAATAAAGCTGAAGAGTTTGTTTGTTTGAACGCGATAATCTCTTTAACTACGGGTCAGATTTGAATTCTTTTTGCATTTGATAGCCCAATTCTTGAGGAAGGCTATAGGCTATTTAACATCACGCTATGACCCTTAGGAGCCGAGCAAAAAGAAAAAAACTCAGAGTGAACGGTAAGCGAATACGAAGTGTTGCGACGCGACGGGGTGGGGGTACAAGAAATTTCACGCGGACGAAGTCGCGGGCAGAAGCTAGTTGAATATATAAGCAAAAAACTGAGCTCATTCACTTATGTCTTGTATAAACTGTCCTCAGAAGTTAACCCAGATGCTTTGGTGACGGCCTATCATGGATTGGTGGCATCACTTTTGCGCTACGGTATCATATTTTGGGGTAACTCTACAGACAAAGAAATAGCGTTTAAAGTCCAAAAGAAATGCATTCGGGCTATGTTTAAACTACAATCGACAGAAAGTTGCAGACCATTGTTTAAAAAACACAAAATATTAACTTTACCGTCTTTATACATTTTTGAAGTTGCATCCTTTGTAAAGTCTAACCCCCAACTCTTTCCACGACGATCTGACATTTTTCCGCGAAACAGACGTGACAATAGTCAAATTTGCCTACACTCGGCAAAAACTGCCCTCATGGGGAAAAGCTTTTTTTTGTATGGCCCCGAAAATATACAACAAAATACCACAGTCATATAAAGCCATGACAACAAATCAATTTAAAAATAAGATTCGAAATCTACTAACAGATAAATGTTATTATAATATAAATGACTTTTTGACAGATACCTTTTGACATGATTGAACTTTTATATTATTTCTGACGGGTACGTATTTGAATATCGAAAATTAAAATATCGACTGTTAAAATATCGATGTTCAAAACATCGAAAATTTAAATATCGATTGTATCAAAATGTCGAAAATTGTTATACCTACGCTTAAAACGTCGAAGATTGAAATGTCGAGTGATTAAAATTTCGAATGATTCAAAATATCGAATGACATCATGCCTAAGTTCAAAATATCAACATTTAATACATCGAAGTTCTTAATATCTACGTTACGTTACGTTTGGGTTTTTATTATGTAAAAATAATTAAAGTACCTACATTACATGAGGTTTTCCTTGTTTTTTTTTTGTAACCCACCTGATTTCCATCTAGCAAACAAGCATGCAGCAATCATGCAACATGCAAGCAAGCATGGCTTCTGTCACGGCTCCGGCGCTGCAGGGCTCCGGCAGTCCCACGCGAGCTTAACGTCGCAGATGGTTTAAACGCCCACCACCGCAGCTTCGGCTTGTTGGCCGGCTTCGCCGGCCAGCCTCAGCTGCGGCGGCGGGTGTTAAAACCACCTGCTCCTCAGCTCGCGGGCTGCCTCGCCCCTCCGCGACTACGCGATTCTAAATTACACTCTAGGGGTAGGGCAGACAAGACTACGTGGAGTCGGTTTTGCAGCGATACGTTTCTGTCACTAACTTTAGTAGCACAACCTGCACAACATATTGACTTTCAAGAAAATATTTTAATTTAAATAATACCTTCACGATTGACCTAGGCTTGTACACTGGACACTGATTTTCATGGATAAAATAGGTCGAAATTGTTCCAAAACCGAATTGGGGCACCCCGAATTTACGTAGTCTTTTGGCTGTTACCCCTAGAGTGTATATAAAAATCCGGAGGCGCGAAGGGAGGGCAACCCCCGCCCGCTGTAACAAAGCATAGGCACCCGTGGGAACCGTAGCGGCTGAGGCTGGTCGCCGGAGGCGACCAGCAAGCCGAAGCTGCGGAGGTGAACATGGGTGCCTATCCTTTGTTACGCAAGGGCGAAGGGGTTGCACTTCACGTAGCGCCGGAGACGTTGCAGAAGCAACCTTTTTCCACTCATACTACTTTATCAAAAATTGTTCGATATTTTAACTTGTACGTATTTTTAGGGTGAATGAATGAATGTATTAAATGTTGAAAATTAACTCATTTTTACACGTAGGTATATTAATTTTCGATGTTCAAATAATTACCCATCGATATTTAGGACGTTCGATAATCTGTATTTCGATATTTAGATCTTTCGATGTAACTTTTGTAGATATTTAGATTTTAGATATATTGGACGTAGGATATTTAACCATTCGATAATATAAACTTTCGATATTTTAATTTTCGGTTATATGATCGTTCGATATTTCCATTTTCGATGTTTCGAACATCGATATTTTAACAGTCGGTATTTTAATCTTCGATATTCAAATACGTACCCTTTCTGACTAATATTATTCTCATAAAATGTAATAATGTAATGTAATGTAATGTTGGTGAACCCGTATTTAGTCTTTGCTTTATTGAAGTAATTATCTGTTTGTTATCTATAAAAAATAAATAAAATTTGTACGCCTAGTCAGGCAAAACATGTAAGGACTTGTTACCTATATTTAAGATCTTGCATGCCTAATTTGTATGCAAACGCATGTTTGACAAATAAATTATCTTTATCTTTAATGTTGTAGAAAGATTTATTATTAACGTTGGTGAAACTTCTTCATCATCATCATCAGAGGATGATGAATAATTGGGAATGGAACATCTATCATCTCCATTATATCATTAAGGTGGCAAAACTTTTTCTCTTCTTTAATAGCAATAAATCTCATCTCACACTTCAATATCTCTGGAAAATGTTTTTATAGACTTGGTATTTAGCTTGCGAAAGTGTATTTTTGTTAATCCTCTGGCATTCTAAATTATTATAGTTAAAATTATGACTTGTCACCATCAGTCAAGTAGCGTTTTGTGTCGTATTTATTTGGTTTGTTAAAAACATAATAAGGACATGCCATTGTGATAAAGTTGTTTTTAATAAACTGATTGTTACTAAAAATTGTTTCATTTTATGTACCTATCCAAGCATTGTGACGAGTAGATGGATGGAATATGCTTTATTGTATGCCATACATTGTTACTTACAAAAAAGCACATACTTACCTACATTATTTATTAAAATCGTTTGAACTTAACTTGAAAATAAAAGGTTTCGTACTCCTGCTTCTGCGAGCCTCTTTTTTCTCTATAATAAATGGAGATGTTTACTTACTCTATGGATATTACTTTACGTCGTCGGTGTTTATTGTTACTCACTGACATTTCAGTCTATCAAAAAGTACTCTGTGATCTTGAATCACAAAACCTTGACAGAAAAAAAAAGGGAGAGGGAGGCCTTTGCCCTGCAGTGGGACAGTTCAGGCTAGTCAGATTAGATTAGATTGGGAATAAGTATAGAATACAGGAATATCGATTTACAAAATATTAATAAATTAAGTATGTAGGTATGTGGATATTAGAGGTGTGCCTAGCCATTTCGGTAAGATTTCGTTTTTTAAACTCCCTGCTGATCTTGAAAGGTCGATTATAAGTACCTATGACGATAAATCATTCTTGATTTTATCTAACTAATTTAATTTGACCCTGTATACCTACACATACACCTAAGCACAACTCTATCATGTCCCAAAATAATTCCATTATTTTAAAATTTAATATTATGGGTAATTTTTTCATTAGCCAGGCAACCGTACACGCACACAGAGGCACGTGTTCTTATTGTCTTAAAGTGAATAGTGCTGTCACGCACACTAGAAGCTGTGTATACTGTGCTAGTGTGTATACTGTGCTAGAAGTCTACATACGTGCCTCACTATAATGTTATCCAATTTTAAGCAATGCTAACTAGGAACACTCTAACTAGGAAGTCGGAGCTAGTGATTACACTACACTAAGGATTCTAAATCGGACAGAGACAGACGATGAGACGACGCATTCAGACGCATTGTCGGCGTCGTCGCATTCGTGAAGAAGGATCGTACTAGGTTGCACGTTTCGAATTTTCTATCGATGGCGCCTTATTTATCAAAACTACAGAAGAAAATAATAATTTAATGTCGTTTAAAAATATAAAAAAATAAATAATTTTGGTCGTTATTATTATAAAGACTAGCTGCGCCCCGCGGTTTCACCCGCATAAGTGTCGATCCCGTGGGAATTTCGGGATAAAAAGTAGCCTATATGTTAATCCAGGGTGTCAGCTAACTTTAGAGAAAATTTTATCAAAAAAGAAAAAGATATAATTTTTGTCGTTTTTATTAAAAAGATAAGGCATTTCCACATACATTTCTATTAATGTATTTAAGACTAGCAGCGCCCCGCGGTTTCACCCGCATAAGTGTCGATCCTGAGGGAATATCGGGATTAAAACTATCCTACGTCCTTTCCCGGGATGCAATCTATCTCTCTGCCATCGAAATCCGTTCAGTGGTTTAGGCGTAAAAAGGTAACATATAGACAAACAGACAGAGTTAGGTACTTTCGAATTTATGATATTATAGTATGGATAGTATAAATAGATACTCGTAGCACATAGATTTTTTTTTCTGTGGGCATTGCTGTCGTTTCCTGTACAGTCGTCATGTTGTATAAAAAAAACTGGCCAAGTGCGAGTCGGACTCGCACACGGAGGGTTCCGTACCACAAGGCAAAAACACCGAAAAAAAACACATTTCTTGTATGGGAGCCCCCCTTAAATATTTATTATATTTTGTTTTTAGTATTTGTTGTCATAGCGCCAACAGAAATACATAATTTGTGGAAATTTCAACTGTCTAGCTATCGCGGTTCTTAAGATACAGCCTAGTGACAGACAGACGGACGGACCCCTTACCCTTTGGGTACGGAACCCTAAAAATACTCTTTGGTAGCATTCGTGCGCGCGGTTTACTCGTCCACCTTGCTCAAAGCGCGGACGCCGACTATTACTTTACTCTATGACGCCGACTAGTCGAAGTCGTTCTAAATCGTAGCGCCGTGATTACACTATTCTAGATTAGATCCAATTTAGGAAGTAGAGCGATTGGACCTCCAATTTCCACTAAATTGGATCCAATCTGTTGTAACCGCGATTACATCTGCAGATTTCCTAGTTAGCATTCCTTAAAATTGGATAATGTAATAGCGCCTTTAGCCAACTGTCATTTTAAGGCTACACCGACCGCGCCGTGGAGCGCCCTCGTCGTTTGTTTGGTTATTTCTTTTATTTTAGAACTAGCTTCTGCCCGCGACTTCGTACGCGGATCCTGTTGCTTATGCCAGCGACAACGGGGTCGTCAAAATCGGAGATCTGAAACGTCTGATGTCGAATTCTAAGAGCTCAGGGACTGAAAAACAACGGGATGCGCGAGACGATTCGAGACGTCATTTTCAGGCAATAATGAACCAATAAGGTGGTAAACTTGGCCTTGCACTTTGAATGTTGGCATAAATGGGCTATTCTGTAAAAATCTCACCGTGAAAACTTCGGTGAAGTGAGCGTGGAGTGAGCTGTCAATAGTGTCAATTCCTATCAAAAACAAACTCACTTCACCTATGTTTTCACGGTGAGATTTTTACAGAATCGACCGGCCGAAATCCTGTTCTGCACCAAAAGATGTCATTTGAAAGGCATTATTGTACGAACGTATGTTATCCAAGAAATGTTTTGACTGTGGATGGTCACCGATTAACAGTGATCTTAATATTTCTGGAGGATTTTGTAATATTTTAATATGTACTTTCCTACCTGAGCAACACATACCGTTTGTTTCTTTTTGCCATTTATGCTTCACAAAAAGTACAATTTTGAACCATACCTCCGATGGCGGAATATGTGGCGTAGTCAATCATAGGAGTATACGTAAATGCACTCCGTTCCTTATCAACCCAAGGAAGGTCGCCATGCCCTACGGCTATATCTTGAGACACATCCGATTCTTCAGATGATATCGACATTCTGTTCAGAGAATGTCGAAGTCGATCAGAATTCAAACGTTCGTTGCGCTCTTCTTAATCTGTCTCTTCATGCCGTACTCCAGCAATTCTTTCTTTCTCACTTTCTAACTGATTATGAGTATTTTGTTGTGTGCGTGTTCGGGTATGATAATCTCACGTTCATCACTTGTTTCAAAAAACCTGTTAGTAGATGTGCGAATACGCTGAGAACTCAAGCGTGATTCTGTATCGGTAAACGTTTCCGATTCGCGAGACAATGCATGTCGCTCACGATCAGCGGACAGTCGCGCATCACGTTCCGCACTTGTCTCTAGAGACCTAGAAGCAGATGCGTAGATATGCTGAGAACTCAAGCGCAATTCTCTATATTTGAACGTCTCCGACTCGCGAGATAATGCGTGACATTTACGATCAGCGGTCAGTCGCACATCACGTTCCTGACTTGTCTCTGGAGACCTAAAACTCGATGCGTAGATACGCTTGTAACTCAAGCGCAATTCTCTATCCGTGAACGTATCCGACTCGCGAGACAATGCATGACGTTCACGATCAGCGGTCAGTCGCGCATCATATTCTTCACTGGTCTCTAGAGACATGGATGTAGATGCGTAAATACGCTGAGAACGCAGGCGTGCTTCGCGATCCGAAGAGGTTTCCACGGAGCGAGTTGCAGCCTGATGTTCTCGAACAGCATCAAGTCTCTCCTGACGCTCTTCGGTAGATTCTTGGGATCTTATGATCCGCAATCTTTTAGCTCCTTTGGAACATTGGAAAAGATTTGACCTTTTTCTAGGCATGGTTATAGTTTTATTGTGAAGAAGATACCTGATCAATTAAAATCTAAGTGACTGCTCCCCTACCAAGGGTGCCCAGACACGGGATCGTCTGGCCCATGTGCTGGTTTGGTCCCTGGGGTGGTCACGGCGTGCTATGTGTTCTGGTGCGCCGGTGATGGGGAGTACTCCCCAGAGGAGGGTCTGGTGACGGACAGCCGCGGCGGGTTTACGGATGAGTGCTAACGCGTGCCCATATTCCCGCCGTAAGCAGCAGAGAAGGACACCGTGGAGTTTTAGTGGGTTAGAGTCCCACATAACTGTACTATCTCCCCGTGGTAGTGCAGAACGCATGAGCATTTATTCACGTTAAAAATAAATAAATGGGAGTTTTGGCCAGTAGAGTCAAATTTTCAATGATATACCATCGTCATCGAAAATCAGTCCTAAACTGTTACCGCCTTCACCGCGTGGAGGTGAAATTTTGATTTTTTTTTTTTTCAGTGATAGTTTTGATTTCCACATCAGATGTTTCTGATCTTGAATTTTTAGGGTTCCGTACCCAAAGGGTAAAAACGGAACCCTATTACTAAGACTTCGCTGTCCGTCCGTCCGTCCGTCCGTCTGTCTGTCACCAGGCTGTATCTCAAGAACCGCGGTAGCTAGACAGTTGAAATTTTCACAGATGATGTATTTCTGTTGCCGCTATAACAACAAATACTAAAATCAAAATAAAATAAATATTTAAGGGGGGCTCCCATACAAAAAAACGTGTTTTTTTTCGGCGTTTTTGCCGTCTGTCTGTCGCCAGGCTGTATCTCAAGAACCGCGGTAGCTAGACAGTTGAAATTTTCACAGATGGTGTATTTCTGTTGCCGCTATAACAACAAATACTAAAAACAAAATAAAATAAATATTTAAGGGGGGCTCCCGTACAAAAAAACGTGTTTTTTTCGGCGTTTTTGCCTTGTGGTACGGAACCCTTCGTGTGCGAGTCCGACTCGCACTTGGCCAGTTTTTATAAGTCAAGAGGAAATGCCCATCAGACCGAACAACTTTTGCTAAGACGTCATTCCTATATGTGTTATGGTATTGGAGTTCCACATCAGGTGTTGCAGATCTTCAAATTTATTCTCTCAGCAGAAAATGCTCATCACGTGGAACAATTTTTGCTATGGTACCGTTTTTGTATCTCTTATAGTTTAGCTGGTCTGTTGCGGTTCTGCATCAGGTGTTCAAGTTTCCAAGATAAATTATAGCCTATATGTTGCCCAGACATAATACCTATACAACAAAAAAAAATCATTCAAATCCGTCCAGTAGTTTCGAAGATTAGCGTGTACAAACAAACAGACAAAAATTTTTTTTTGCATTCGGGCTCTATTACTGTTTCTAAACCCCCCTCAGTATTTTTTTTTTTTAAATATATTCAATGTACAGACACAGTTTTTTTACTCTCTTATTATCTAGTATAGATATAGATGAAAATGCAGAAAATAAGCACGTTAAGTTGTGCTCCACAAGATTATACTACTATTAGTTGAATGGATAGTGGTGGACCGCGAAATTCAAATTTTCTTACGTTTTTTGCAATTTGCAGGTCAGTGTCAGATTATATCTTGATCAAAATATGATTCGCGACAATAACAGGTACATATTTATAGAATTATAATCATTAGAATTAGAATCATTAATATATCTTTCTAAGTTAGATTTCTACCAGCAACCACCAATCTCAGGAAAAGTGTTTATTAATTTTAAAAAAAATATTTTTCTGTCAATGTCAATCAATGTAAATCTGTCAACGTCAACTCGTCAGTTCGGGCGCTTTCCGAATTAGCTATAATCGCTCAAAGCGCTCACATCATCTCACATGCGTTCCGATTTAGATGTCACGATTATGACAGCTGAGAGCTGTCAACAATTCGGAACGCCCGTGAGCGCGCTCACAGTGCTTACTCAATGTAAAAACGATATTATTACAGTATTTCTTTGTATAAACACCACATTTCTTCTTCTTTGGTTAGGTGGCGACTATCAGCCAAAAGCACAATTTCGAAAATGCCACGTTTGTTTAATTTTATGATAAGATGCAAATCAAAACAAAACACACACTGACACATCCTCACGCACACACTGTCATTTTTGACAGCGCTCACGGTGATATCGCTCACCTAGCAGTATAATGACACATCTACTTTTTTCTTATTTTACAGAAATGAGGTTTAAAGATTTTGTAAATGTTTGAAACGAAGTTGTGACTTCATTTTACATTTTATCTTGGATTTTATGGTTTTAGCAACTAGTATAGACCTTAATAGATACTAAAGGATAAAAAATTCCACTTCAGGCTTCCAGGAGTTGCTTCATAACAGTCAAAGAAGAAGAAGAGCCATGCAATTGTGCCGTTATACTTTTAACAACTTCCAAAAATGTCATATATGCCCCCTGGTGTTTGTATTAAGGTTCACTATCGTTTGTTCGGGGTTCGGATAAATTAAATACGTGTTGTTTGAATGCAAGTATATTGGCGACTGGTCAAAATTATAATATTAAATGCTTTTAAAGAGGACATGAGTTATACATATAGCTAGGTATGTGGATATGTGACTTGCGAAGCTACGGAGACAATTCTAAATCTAACATACCGCCCGCCAAAGGACTTTTAAGTTCTTTTATAATTGCAATTAAGTTCTAACAAATAATCCTCTAAACAATCAAGTACCTAACTCCAAATTATCTGTCTAAATTGCCAAATATTACAACTGCAAATGAATCATTAATGAAATCTAACTATATCTACTATAAAATTATTCACAATTATCTCAATAATTCAAGAGAAGCTAAGTAGAATCAACTGGCAATGCACATAACTTAGTAATAGTTCTCTTAGTTATAGAACCTCCACTTCTCACACTATACACTCTCGTGTTACCATCCATTCCCGGATGTTTATCTGTAATTCGTCCTAAGGACCATTTACTGGGAGGTTGATTTTCCGTCTTGATCAACACAATATCCCCTATTTCAAATTCCTTTGCTTTCTTCATCCATTTAGGACGCTGCTGAAGCCTGGTCAAATATTCTTCTTGCCAGCGTCGCCAAAAGTCATGAAGAATCTTTTGTGTATGTTGCCAGCGTGACAAATTATGAACCTTCACAGCTTGCAGATCAGGTGAGGGTACCACAATCGGTGGTTCTCCAATTAAAAAATGGCCAGGAGTTAATGGATCTAAGTTTTCTGTGTCGGTGTTATCTATTGGGCACAACGGGCGTGAATTCAGACAGGCTTCAATCTGGCATAATATTGTATTCATTTCCTCAAACGTCAGGTGAGTTGTAATAATACGTTTTAAGTGGTACTTAATTGACTTCACGCCTGCTTCCCATAATCCTCCAAAGTTTGGACTATATACCGGGATGAAGTGAAACTGTGTGCCATCTGTCGCTAGCGTAGATGTAACTTCTCCTGTCATCTGTGCTTCATTCCACATGTCATGAAGTTCTCTGTTTGCACCCACGAAGTTTGTTCCGTTATCACACCACAGCTGGCTACATTTACCTCTTCTGGCAACAAAACGTCTAAAGGCTGCTATAAATGCCTCTGAAGTGAGGTCTCCAACTAGTTCTATGTGGATTGCTTTAGTGGACAGGCATATGAAAATTGCCACATATGTCTTTTTAGTTTTGTTGCCTCTTCCTTTAGATACCAGTGTTTGAAATGGTCCTGCGAAATCTACGCCGCTATGCAGAAACGGTCTCGTCGGTGTTACTCTTTCTACTGGTAAGTCTCCCATTATTTGTCCTTTCGCTGTGGCATTCATTCGAGCACACTTCATGCATTTGTGAATATGTTTCTTCACCAGTGATTTAGCTCTTATAACCCAGTATTTAAAACGTAAGTGACATAGCATCAACTGTAATCCTCCATGAAGTGTTTTGTCATGTGCATCAGCAATGATCAATTGTATCAGTTGGTTTCTATTTCCCAGGATCACAGGATTCTTCTGGTCATAAGGTAAGTTGGCATGTCTTAAGTGACCGCCCACCCTGAGTACATTTTTTTTGTCTAGGTATGGATTCAGACAGCGTAGCTGACTTTTTTTCTTAACTTGTTTTCCTATTTTTAATCTATCTATCTCTTCCTTAAATTCTTCCTCTTGAGCCTTTTTAATACAGATCTGTAGAGTATCTTCTAATTCTTGTGTTGTTAAATTCTGATTTTCACTGTTTATATTCTCCTTATAGTTCAAAAATCTTCTACAGTAAGTAATCGCTTTTATTAAATCTGTTAATGTTTCAAAATTATCAAATTGTGATATTAAAGTTGTTTCAGGTTCTTCAATTCGTTCTGCGTTCAGGTAAGTATTGATTTTAGGTTTCTTCACTTCTAAGTCTGTTTCTGTTATTTCATGTTTAATATTTATTTCTGTTTCAGATAGCCAGCCCGGTCCGTGCCACCACAAGCTACAGTTCTTCAAGTCGGATAACAACATTCCTCTGGTTGCCAAGTCAGCGGGATTTTCCTTTGACTGAACATGGAACCAGTGCTTGTTATTAATGTTTTCAACAATTTCGACTACACGGTTTGCGACGAAGGGTTTCCATCTGTTTGGTTCACCACTAAGCCATGCGATCACAATTGAAGAGTCAGTCCATGCGTACATTCTTGTTGTCGGTATCCTCATTGATTGTCCAACTTGCTTCATCAATTTTGAAAGAAGTAGGGCACCACAAAGTTCCAGACGAGGTAACGAAATGGTCTTTAATGGTGCTACTCTGGTTCTGGCAGCTATCAGTTTTGTTTCAATCTTGTCTGGAGTTTCAATTCTTATATAGACTGTCGCTGCATATGCACGCATTGAAGCATCGCTGAAACCGTGAATCTGTATTTTGTCGTTGTTAACAGACATCGTACCAAGCCATCTCTCTATTTTTATTTCCGTTATGTTAACGAGGTCTGATCTTATTTCTTTCCATTCTTGTTCTAATGTGTTACTAACTTGTTCATCCCAGTTAACTCTTTCAAGCCAAAGCTTTTGTATCAATATTTTAGACATGACAGTACTCGGTGCTATCCAACCAAGGGGATCGAACACTCTTTGTATATCAGACAATATGTTTCGCTTTGTTATGGTCTTGGATATGGGTGTAAATCTAAGATTGTATTGAAACTGGTCTGTTTTTAAATTCCATTCAATTCCTAATGCTTTGAGAGTTCCATCGAGGTTTAAATCAATATGTGCCTTCGCAGATCTTTTATCCTCATCTATATACTTCATTAAATCGATGCTGTTGGATGCCCATTTCGTAAGTTGAAAACCGCCTCTTTCTAGTGTGTCTGATAATTCTTTAGAAAGTGTTATAGCTCCAGCCACTGAGTCTGTGCCAGATAAAAGATCGTCCATGTAAAAATCCTCATTTATAGTTTGTGCAACAAGAGTATTATTCTTAGCTTCGTCTTTGGCTACCTGTTGGAGCGTTTTAACGGCCAAATATGGTGCAGACGCTGTACCAAAGGTGACTCTAAGCAATCGATATTCCCCCAGGGTATCTGATTCCTGTTGCCTCCACAGGATTCGCTGAAAGTCTGCGTCCTCCTGGCTCACTAATACTTGGATGAACATCTGTTTTATATCTGCCTTAAAACAGACTTGTTTCATGCGCCATCTCATCAAAATGTTTCTCAAGTCTTCTTGCAGCTGAGGACCTACAAGTAATTCATCGTTCAACGAAACGTTGTTTGATCCTCTACACGACGCATCAAATACAACGCGTG
The DNA here is from genome assembly GCA_963082905.1 of Oligia fasciuncula. Lineage (NCBI taxonomy): Eukaryota > Metazoa > Arthropoda > Insecta > Lepidoptera > Noctuidae > Oligia > Oligia fasciuncula. The sequence goes on along the minus strand of OY720415.1, from coordinate 10,248,072 downwards.
TTCGCGTGGACTCTTTGTCAGCTCGGATAACAGCGTGGTGAGGTAAGTAGACAGCTCTTTTATCCCTTTCCTTATCAGGTACCTTCTCGATGTGTCCTTGTTCTATATAGTCATTTATAACTTTACTATATTCCTTTTGCAGGTCTGGCGATTTCCTGAACTTCCTTTCTAATAGTGTAAATCTATGTGTTGCTATCGATTTTGTATTACCATCTGGTGATTGTGGACTGTATGTATTAAATGGTAACTTAACAATGTACCTTCCTTCTTGATTTCTAGCCGTTGTCTTTTCGTATATTTCTTCACACAGTTGTTCTTCCTTTGTTAAGTGTCTTTTAGTGTCTACGTCAATTTCCCATATTGATTTCAACATGTCTTCTACGTCAACTGAATGATGCATGACAACATACTGGTTTTGTGGTGATGTATTAACTTCTCCAAAAAGAATCCACCCTAGGCTGGTTTCCTGAGCGCTTGGTGTGCCTGGTGGACCTTTGATTAGGTTGTTTTGCAGAATTTCCGCATATTCTTTCACACCCAAGAGCAGATCTATAGACCCTGGCTTGAAGTAAGTTGGATCAGCCAGGTTGAGTTCTTGGATGTGTGCCCAATCTTGTTTATTGATTGTCTTGGTGGGTATCTTTGCGGTCAGCTGTTTGGACATTACGTATGCTTTTATCGGTAAACAATAGTTTCGGTCCAATCTTGATCGTATTTGTAGCTGTACCACATGTTTTATTTCGGTCTTCTGGGATCCCACCCCTATAATGCTTGCTTTAACAGGTTGTCGTTCGAGCTTCAACAATTGAGTCGCCTTCTCGCTAATGAAAGCTGCTTCGGAACCTTGATCTATTAGCGCCCGCAGTAAAATGGTGTTACCTTGCTCGCTTGTTGCTTCCACTACTGCCGTTGCTAAAAGTGCTGCTACTCTCTTCTTAGTATTGCAATGCGACGCTATCATTGTATTGACTTGTAATGCTTGCTCTTCTTCTACATGTGTTACAGCTGGAGGTGTTTTGGTGACCGATGATTCTCCCTGCTGCTTGTTCTTTGTTTCATGTAAAAGGGAATGATGGCGCCTGTGACAAAGACGACAAGATACTGGCACTTTACACTTAAATGCCGAGTGTCCTGGTACTAAGCAGTTAAAACATAATTGTTTGTCTTTCACAAACTCTCTCCTTTCAGTAGGTTCCTTTTTGCCGAATTCCTTGCAATGACTTAAACTGTGACTTTCTTTACACATCACGCAAACTTTCTCCGTAACTGGTGTGGCAACATGGCATGAACGCTCCTTTGTAGTTTTATTGTCCTTTGATGTACTGTTCTGATTTGTTATTTCCAGGGTACGGAACTTCGATTCTAAGAACTTCTTGAAATCACTCCAGGTAGGTAAATTTTCGGTTTCTTCTTTATATGCATGTTCTTCCCAGTTCTTGTGCGTCTCTGAGTCCATCTTCTGTACTAGAAGATATATAAGGAATGGATCCCAAGAGTCGATGTTAATATTTAAATTATTTAAGTTGTTTAGGCACTCTGTTGTCGTGTCCAACAACCCTTTTAACTGAGAAGCTGATTGAGAAGACATCTTCTTTTGGTTGAATAACCTTTTCATAGAATGATTCAAAAGTAAGCGTTTGTTGCCGTATCTTTTTTTCAAAATATCCCATGCATTTACGTAATTTTTATCGGTTACCTGAATATGCTTCAATAGTGATTCGGCTTCTTGTGTAACACTTGTCTTCAAATAATGAAGTTTTTGGACATCGTTGAGCGAAGTGTTATTGTGCACCAATGATGTAAACAAATCTTGAAAGGTTTGCCATGATTCATAATTACCCGAAAACTTCGGTATCTCGATCCTCGGTAGGTGCACGAGGCTGTTTTGTGGACTTGTGCAGCCGAAACTACTATTTGCTGATTTTGATTCCACTACTGATGGTTCAGATGTCCGTTAAGTCACCTTGAAGCACGTTATACAAATCTTCATAGATAAAAATCTCCTCATTCAAAAAATAAGGCAGCGTTCCTCTTTCTTCCTTTTTTGTTATTTTTACTAAGTCTTTATGCGCACATTTGAACGTATCCCAATAATCTTCTATGATTTTCATGCGTGCCTCAATATATCCTTTTGTTAAGCGTGCTTTAGGACATTTCCTTAGGTTCATTTGCGTTTTCCGTAGCAGATTTGCAGTATCTTCTAACACGGAGAGAAGTTTCTGTTGTTCCTCAGTTGTAGCCATTTTTCACGTAAATAAGCTTAAATGCTGCTGATACCCGATGTATTAAAGGTCCGTAATTATTACTACAATAGTCTTCGTAGTAAACAACGTGCTAATTCTCGGAATCCGATGCGCACAAAAAAAAAAGGTCGGCTTATCGCAGCTGTGGAATGCGAGTCTTTTGTTCTCTTGGTAAGTGTCCGTACTGGATGGATCCGGCTCGATTGCGACCATATGGTGTTTGTATTAAGGTTCACTATCGTTTGTTCGGGGTTCGGATAAATTAAATACGTGTTGTTTGAATGCAAGTATATTGGCGACTGGTCAAAATTATAATATTAAATGCTTTTAAAGACGACATGAGTTATACATATAGCTAGGTATGTGGATATGTGACTTGCGAAGCTACGGAGACAATTCTAAATCTAACACCCCCAAAGCCATAATTATACAGGATGTGAAAACCAAGAAATAAAGACAATTGGTTAATAGAAAACAAAAGTTTTTATTTGAAATCAACATAAATAAAACGTCACATCTAATAACCTATATTTTTTTTATTTCGTTAAGAAAATTAACGACTCACCAGCCAAATATAGGTTATTATAATATTTTAGTTAAACTTTTTATGGAAGGAAATGGGGGAGGCCTTTGCCCAGCAGTGGGACAGAACAGGCTAATATAAAAAAAAAAAGTATCTATTAAGGTCTATATAATACTAGTTGCTAAAACCATAAAATCCAAGACAAAATGTAAAATGAAGTCACAACTTCGTTTCAAACATTTGCAAAATCTTTAAACCTCATTTCTGTAAAATAAGAAAAAAGTAGATGTGTCATTATACTGCTAGGTGAGCGATATTATTCTAGGGCATGGTCGGCGTTATCGCAAGATGGCGCATCTCATGACGTCATCTATGACGATTCACGGAACGTCGTTATCGCGCTCACGCTAATTCGGTACGGGTTTAAGCACGCTCACATCGATTATTTCCCAACTCGGAACGCAGGTTTCGTCAAGCGTCGTCAAGTACAAGTTGGAAAAAAAGCGCGGGAAACTTCGGACTTGGTGGACGCGGTTTTTTTGAAAAGATTTTAAAATATTGTTTTATAATTCAGACAGGATCAGTAGTCGTAGTTTTAGTGCTCTATTTTCTTTATCTTTTAATTTCATTTTAGTTTTTTTATTTTCTTCGGTAGTGGTAAGTTTATTTTTTTAGTTATAGTGTAAAATGAATGACCCGCCTGACCCGGGGGACTTTGTGCCCCCGGCAGGCAATTTTATTACTATTGCGTCTAATGAATCGGGCATGGATACCGATGGGTCATCTTCTGCCCGGAATTTAAAAAGAAGCCGTGTTCATATTTGCAAGAATTGCAACAAACGCCGTCGTACCCGTAAAAACCACGGTTCCGAGTCTTCGGGTTGTGGATGCACGGAATCATCAATATCTACTACATCGGAGCCTAACTGCTCTGATATGAATAATAGTAATAACGAAAAACCCGATATTCCTGCTCCATCCTTAGTTGTTCCCACTCAGATTGGTAGAAAAACATACGATAAAACTGATATTTCACCATACGTTATCCATGTCCAAAAAAATATAATTTCACCTGATGATGGAACTACATTGCACCCTATCACATTTGGCAAGTTTTTAAAGCACAACGCCTTCCAAAACATAATAAACGGTAGCGTCAAGAAAATCGGTCGCAATAAAATTTCTTTATCTTTCTCAAATTTCCTGGACGCAAATTCTTTTATTATAAACAATAGTCTAGGTACATCTAATTACAAAGCTTTTATACCTACTTTTAATGTGACTAGAATGGGTTTAGTGCGTGGTGTTCCTGCGGAGTGGTCTCCGGAGGAAGTTATTGATAATATAACGGTCCCAATTGGTTGCGGTCCAATTTTGAAAGTAAGACGCCTCAATTTTAAAACCATTGTTGATGGTAACACCATTTGGAAACCTTCCCAATCCATAGTTGTTACATTTGATGGACAGGTTCTTCCGAAAAGAATTTTTATGTGCTATAATGCCTTACCTGTAGATTTATATATTTTCCCTACTGTACAATGTTTCAATTGCTGTCGTTTTGGTCACACTAAAATTCAGTGCAGGTCCAAACCTCGTTGCTATAAATGTGGCCATGGCCACACTGGAGACAGTTGTGAAAGAGAACAAGAAAGTGCATCTTGCTGCCTTTGCTCTGGCTATCATTATGCGACTAATAAGTCATGCCCAGAATTTTCAAGACAAAAATTAATCAAAACATACATGGCACAAAGTTCTGTATCTTATGCTGAAGCGGCAAAAGTTTATCCCCCAGTAACAAAATCATATGCTGATACACTTTTATCTTCTCCTTCCAAAAATTTTGCAGATACTCCATCAATCTCTTCACCTAATAGAATGCCTGGTTCAAGTAGCTATAAAAAGACTGTCTTTCTCAAACCACGCTCCCCTCCCAAATCTGTACAAGGATACAATAAAGAGGCTCACAATGCCATTATCAAAGATTTCGACTTTCCCCAACCATCTAATGGTTGTGCTTTTTCTAATAATCATAACGAAAAAAAAGACACAAATTTTTCCATAAACGATTTTCTTTCTGCATTACACAATCTTCTATCTCAATTCAACATTTCACCGTCCAACGTTGCCCCTTCTTTCAATGTATCTCAATCCATTCATAATGGACAACACATCCAAAATAATCCAATGGAACTGCCGCAGCCTGGTAAACAAAAGGAGTGATATTATTTATCTTTTAAACAAATATGAGCCATTTGCCTTTGCCTTATCAGAGACTTGGCTCAAATCTAATCATATTTTTAAAATTAACGGTTATTTAACCATTAGAGAGGATAGATCTGATGGGTATGGTGGAGTAGCTATACTTATCAAGAATTCTATCCCTTTCTCTATAATTTCCTTACCTCCTCACAGTGAGGAAATTTCAATTGTTGCTATTAAAGTGCATCATACTTGTCTTGTTTCTATTTACATTCCTCACCCTTCTTCTTCTGTTCTTCAAGAGATTAATAATCTCTTTTCTTGTCTTCCAAAGCCCTTCTTAATATTGGGGGACTTTAATTGCCATCATCAATCATGGGGTTGTTCAACTTCTAATTGTTATGGTGATGAATTACTAGATATAATAGACTTACATAACTTATGCATCTTGAACTCAGGTGCTGCCACACGCCGTTCAGATCCCAATCAGAACCAAAGCGCAATTGACCTTTCTATCTGTTCTCCAAACTTAGCATCTTCATTAACTTGGCATACTTTAACCTCTACTTATGGAAGTGATCATTTTCCAATAGTTATTTCTTATCCTCTTTCCAAACCACATGCTCCATTAAGGAGATCAAACTTAAAACATAAACTTCCTGTTACGAGCTTCGGGTTCGTGACAATAAAAACTGCCGATTTAATAACCAAAAATAACAATTTATTTTACAACACTAATTACAACTCAAAACACTAATTAAAAGAACACAATCACACTACTGATCACTCTTAATTCGCACTTGAAGATCGCTTAGATGTTTTCGCTCTTGTCGCTTTATCCAAACTGTGTCGGTCGTCGCGCATCCCGGCCTTATATAGTGCCGCAGATAGTTCTAGAACCTTCCATTGTAGAAACATCTAGAATGTTCGAGTACATACCGGCCCCGACCGAGTAGGTGTCGATAGTTCGAGAAAGTTCTACATAGTTCTAGTATCGAATTTTCTAGAACGATCGTGACTCGACTAGTTCTGCTACTCGATACTAGATGGCGCTAGTGGTAACTAATGTCAACATGTACCAGGCATTAATTGTGGCGCGCAACACTGCCCCCTCCTAAGACATGCTCGTCCCGAGCATTATCAGCCCCATAATAACGCGCCAGTCGGTCCACATGGACGATCTTAGGAGTACCTCTTGCACCTTTCTGTATCCGGTAGGTTACGTCATTGATCTTTGTCACAATCCGGTACGGTCCGTCCCATTTAACTTGAAGCTTAGGAGATTTCCCTTTGCTGCGGACTGGATTGTGCAACCACACTAGTGAACCTTCGTCGAACCCTTTATTGTTCATTTTGCGGTCATAACGGGTTTTCATCTTTTCAGACATTTTCTGGCCCGATTGTCTGACGTGCTCATAAATGTCATTCATTTTGTTCCGCAAGTCATTCGCATAATCGGTTATACTGCGTGGGGCATCAGGTGGTATTCCGGTGATCAGGTCTGCAGGCAGCCGTAATTCTCTTCCAAAGTTTGCGAAAGCTGGTGTCACCGATGTACTTTCGTGAACAGCGCTTCGATATGACAACAAAAACGGTTGTATGTGCTTGTCCCAATCTCGTTGCCGATTTTCCACAACTTTGGCTAGGTACCTCTCCAATGTCTGATTAAATCGTTCCACCATTCCATCCGATTGTGGGTGGTAAGAAGTTGTTCTCGTTTTATGAGTACCCATTACTCGGCAAGTTTCCTGAAATATTTGGGACTCAAAATTCCTTCCCTGATCGCTGTGAATCTCCAAGGGTACTCCAAAACGGCAGAAGACTTCATGGACTAATCTGTCTGCAACTGTCGAAGCTTCTTGATTTGGAATGGCGAAGACTTCCGGCCACTTGGTGAAGTAATCCATCACAACCATGAAATACTTGTTGCCACTTTCACTTACCGGAAACGGCCCCGCAACGTCAAGGGCTATCCTCTCCCATGGTGCACCAACATTGTACAATTTCAATGCACCTCTACTGCGAGTCTGAGGTCCCTTTACAGCTGCACAACTTGTACATTTGCGACACCAGTCCTCGACATCGTCCCGACAGTGGACCCAGTAAAACCGTTCTCGTATCTTCAGTAGAGTCCGTTTTACTCCCAGATGACCTCCTGAACAACCATTATGGTACAGCTGTAGAACATCCGGTACTTGAGCTTTAGGGACAACCATTTGCAAATGACAGCTGTCTCCCCGAGCATTTTCCCATTTACGGCACAGGACTCCATCCTGAATCACCAAGCTGTCCCATTGGGCCCAATAGCTTTTTGTGATCGAACTCATCGCTGAGACGTCACTCCACCTGGGCTTAGGAGCTCTGGCCTTCATCCACTCCAGAATCGGCTTGATGTCCGAATCTTCCTGCTGTGCACGTTGTAGGCTTTCCTTCCACTCGTTGCTGAGGTCTGTCTTGAGCATCCTCACAGGTACGACTTCTTTACTTTCTTGCCTAGTACAATGCTTGCAGTCTTCAGGACAAGGTCTTCTTGACAATGCATCTGCGTTGCCATGTGATTTCCCGCTGCGATGTTCGACCACAAAGTCGTATTCCTGCAGTAGCTCAATCCATCTCGCAACTTGTCCTTCTGGATTTTTGAACTGCAATAGCCATTTCAGTGCAGCATGGTCAGTTCGTACGTGGAATTTCCGCCCCAGAAGATATTTGCTAAAATGCTGCAATGACTTTACCACAGCAAGCAATTCCCGTCTCGTGACACAATAGTTCTTTTCCGGCTTTGACAGCGACTTGCTGAAGTACGCTATCACAACCTCTTGATCACCATTCCGTTGAGACAACACACCGCCAAGTCCTATGTCACTTGCGTCTGTGTCAATTATAAATTCCTTGCCCGCATCAGGGTACCCCAAAATAGGTGTTTTGCACAGACGGTCCTTTAGCTCCTGGAATGCGATGTCGCAACTTTCATCCCAGCAGAAATGTCGCTTCTCTTCGGTTAGCTTATGCAGGGGTTTGGCTATGTCTGCAAAGTTCTTGACAAATCGCCGATAATAGGAGCACAAACCCAAAAATGCTCTGACCTGCGTCTTGTCTTTTGGAACTGGCCAATCCTTGACAGCGGCGATTTTCTCTGGATCCGTGCGGATACCTTCTTCAGACACTACATATCCCAAAAAGCTAACCTGTCGTTTGAATAGTGAACACTTCTTCGGACTTAACTTGAGGTTGGCACTCTGGATCTTCATGAGCACGCGTTCCAGGTTTTGAAGATGTTCTTCAAACGTGCAGCCTACGATGATGATGTCATCCAAGTAGACCAAACAGGCATCGCCAATTAGTCCAGTAAGTACAAGTTCCATCAACCTTTCAAAAGTTGCCGGAGCATTGCACAATCCAAACGGCATAACTTTAAATTGCCACAGACCCTTTCCTGTCGAGAATGCAGTTTTCTCTTTGTCCTTAGGGTCAATTTCGACTTGCCAGTAGCCACTTTTCAGGTCCAGCGTGCTAAACCACTTTACCCCAGTAAGCATGTCCAGCGTGTCATCAATTCTTGGCAAAGGATAGCTGTCCTTCTTTGTAACGTCGTTCAGACGACGATAGTCAACACAAAACCGCATGCTGCCGTCCTTCTTTCTTACCAGCACTACAGGTGAACACCATGGACTAGATGAAGGTTCAATAACACCATCCTTCACCATTCCCTCAATCATGGTTTCCACTTCCTTTTCACGTGCTACCGGCAATCTCCTTGGCCGCTGACGGATAGGCAGTTCTTCTCCTGTGTTTATTTTGTGTTGAACTAAGCCAGTCTTCCCGATGTCAGCATCGTTTGACGAGAAAACATTGGCGTACTTGAGTAACATCTTCTTCGCCTTGACCATTTCATTTTGGGACAGAGCGCTGCGGCAGTCTTCTAAAAGTGTGGTCACTTTCGTTTGTGCATCCTTGCTGAGGGTCCCAGTCGATAGATATTGGCATCGACGCAACCAATCCACTTCCTCGCAAGTACCAAGTAGTGTGCCTTTTTCTATAATCTGTTCCTGATCACAAAGGTTCAGCACACGTACCCCTGAGATGTAGGTGGCTCTGACCAAAGTTCGTGCCACTTTCCATGGAAGGTCATTATCTACCCTTTCCACGAGTACACAACGATGAGTTTGCCTAGGATTCCGAGGAAGACTAACCGGCACAATCGTTTCCGATCTCGGCGGAAGAACAATCTTCTTAAGGCTGTACACATTCCCAGGTAACGCCCCTTCCACGAAAAGTTCCTCTTGTCCACATTTCAAAACACCTTGCTTGACGTCAATCTTGCAACAATTCTTCCTCATAAAGTCAAGGCCCAGGATGCAATCGTCCATTATATCGGCCACGATGACATTATGCAGGTAGATTCTGTTGCCTAGCTTCAACTCTATCTTCTTCTCTCCATAGACGGGTATGCGCTGACCGGTGGCTGTTACCAAATTAATGCGTTCTCGGTTGTATGCGGAGTCCCCAAGGGACCGACTTGTAAGTTGGGAACTGACAACTGTGCGAGAAGCTCCAGTATCTATGGTCAGCTTACACGGCGTTCCGTTGACCTCGCCCTTGATGATTAGGCTGTTCCCGTCATGGGTTTGTGTGATCGAAACCCTTGGGGCTCTTTGAACATCAGCCAGCACCCGCCCCGCAGTCCTGGCTATTACTCGTTTCCCTGCTGCTGGTGCTGGGCGGTGCTGTTAGCCGCACTGCCCTCTGGAGATGGGCCGTCTTCCCTTTCTGCAGTTCGCTTAGGGCAACTGGATCGAAGGTGGCCCTTTTCCCCACAGCCGTAGCACCTAGGGCTGTATCCTTTATTGCGGTCGCGAACTGTAGCCGCTGCAACCTCCCTGACGCGATGGGAACGATGATCCTGCCGCACAGCTTCCACCTCCAGTGCATGGGCCAAGGCGTCCTTAAGCGTCCCGTGGTGACCGAGCCTCACAGCAGCTCTAACTTCAAGGTCGCGGATGCCGTCGATGAATGCCTGCACCAGGTTCCCATCAATAAGCGCAGGTACAGACTGGTACGCTTTACGAACCAGCTTCTCCACTTCAAGGGCCCACTGCTGCAGGTTTTCATTACTGCGTTGCACGCGATCCTTGAGCTGCGCACGAAACACGTGTTCCAGGTGAGCGTCGCCATACCGAGCCTCCAATGCCTCAAGAAGCTGCTCGTAAGTCACTTCCTTACCGAGAGCTTCCAGAACAGATAAGGCCTGGTCGCGCAGGCCTAGGGTGAGGGCAGTCATGGCCTGATTTTTATTCCACCCGTTCGCCTTCATGACAGCCTCAAACTGAATTTTGTAGGCCGACCAGGAAGAAGTTCCGTCGAAAGGTGGCACTTTGAATCCACGTAGCGAAGGTGTTGTAGCTACGGGAGCTGCGATTCCATCCCCAAGTTTAAGGTTACCCAACTCCTGCTTCACATCAGCAATGACGTCATTAAACTTGCTGATCTGAGTTTCAGCTTCTGACAGGCGGTTGTCATGCCGGGCAACCTTCTCCTTCACCTCCTTCATGTCTTTCCCGAAGGTTGCGTGAAGGTCCTTCATGAGGAACATTTGCTCTTCCTGGCGGCGCACCTGCTCCTCCTTATCCCGTTTGAGCTGTTCTTCCAATCGATGGGCCTGTTCCTCTTGTCGGCGAGCCTGTTCCTCCTTATCACGCTGGAGCTGTTCTTCCAGCCGACGAGCCTGTTCCTCCTGTCGGAGAGCCTGTTCCTCCTGTCGGCGAGCCTGTTCCTCTTGTCGACGGGACTGCTCCTGCAGCATCATCATCAGGGCAGCAAAGTCTGGTGCTGATGATGCTGGAGCAGCTGTGGACGAGCCCTCCGTGGTCGGTAGCTGGCCTTCCGACCTCTGTGGCGTTGCTCCACCGAATCTCCTCTGGTCCGTCTCTTGCTGACGTTGAGTCCGGGTACGGATACCCTCCGTGTCGTCTTTGGGTAAAACCGGCATAATCCTTGCTTCTGACACCAATTGTTACGAGCTTCGGGTTCGTGACAATAAAAACTGCCGATTTAATAACCAAAAATAACAATTTATTTTACAACACTAATTACAACTCAAAACACTAATTAAAAGAACACAATCACACTACTGATCACTCTTAATTCGCACTTGAAGATCGCTTAGATGTTTTCGCTCTTGTCGCTTTATCCAAACTGTGTCGGTCGTCGCGCATCCCGGCCTTATATAGTGCCGCAGATAGTTCTAGAACCTTCCATTGTAGAAACATCTAGAATGTTCGAGTACATACCGGCCCCGACCGAGTAGGTGTCGATAGTTCGAGAAAGTTCTACATAGTTCTAGTATCGAATTTTCTAGAACGATCGTGACTCGACTAGTTCTGCTACTCGATACTAGATGGCGCTAGTGGTAACTAATGTCAACATGTACCAGGCATTAATTGTGGCGCGCAACATTCCTAATAGAAATAATAATGACTGGGACAAATTTAGAAACATTGTTGACACAAAGCTTTGCTCCTTGCCCGTTATTTCTGATGGCAATGAAAATAGTTGTGCTGAAGCTTTAGCTCTCATATTAATCGCTGCGGCAGATGAAGTTTTTCCTGTAAAAAATAACAATGTTAGTACAATTCCCTCGCCTCCGTGGTGGGACTCTGAGTGCACAGAATTGATTAACAAACGTAAAGAGGCAGAATACAACTATACCCTTGATATGTCTGATATTAATTTTGAAATCGTTAATAACCTAATAAATGAAACTTCTAAACTTTTTAAGAAGAAAAAATTTGAATCTTGGCGTAACTTTTGCTCATCAATTTCACCGAATACTCACCCTACGATTGTCTGGCGCAATATTCGTAGATTTAGGTCCATTTATAACAACCCTTCCCCTATTCCGGATTCTTTAGCCAGTGAATTTTGACGTGACAACGTCTTAAATTAGGTTGCGACTGGGAGTCACTTATGAAAAAGTGTAACGCTCGGTAACGTTACGATGAGTCACCGAACGAGAGAGAGGCCCGCCGAATGCCTTGCGTCTCTCTCCCACTCAACTATGATCGGATGATCGGTCGTTGTCACGTAAAATCTTCGCCCGTAAAACCGACTTTACAGGCAACCATTTTTTTAGATAAATTAGCTCCTCCTTTTGTTCCTGAGCTATCTCTCGTATCCAACAACCATGATACTCATACGACTCTAGATCTTCCATTCACTCTCACTGAATTAAAGGGTGTTATTCATAAAACTAAGGATTCTGCACCAGGTATTGATGGTATTCCGTATTCATTTTTTGCTAATTTAAATGACGACGTCCTCAGTTATTATTTAGAGCTTGTAATAGTGTTCTGTGTTATTAATTCTCACAGAGTACATTATAGTATACTGAAAATTAATTCTGTTATGAATACAGGAAACATTCCTGTTGAATGGAAACGTCAAAGGGTGTTGCCATTCCTTAAACAGTGTTACCAACCAATAACAAAATTTGCCCCCAAGATTTTTTAAAAATCCCCCTAAAAAAACCCTAAGTATAGGTTCACATAAGGTAAATTTCTTTGATGCAGTGCCCAACTCCCTAAGTCGTTCCTAACTCACAAAATAAAACGCATAGGTACATAGTTTGTAAAAAAACAGACTAGGTACCTAAATACCTATTGTTAAACTACTAACTAAATTGTAATATTGTTGATCAGGGATAAACGATTCCTAAGTATTTTTAAATAATGGCATAAATAGAAAAGGCACGCTCTACGGAGGCGTTGGATACGGGCAGCATCATTAACGCCACAGCAAACTTTTAGCCCCTAAAAATAACCCCAAAAAAAACCTGTCCCTAAAAATACCCCTTTTAAGACTTCTTCCCCCTAAATTTAGGGGGAAAACCCCAAAGTTGGCAGCACTGTCCTTAAACCAAATAAAATTCCATCTGAAGCTTCTTCATACCGTCCCATAGTTTTGTCTTCAATTCTGATGAAATTAGCGGAACACTTAATTAAAAATCGTCTAGAATGGTATGTTGTTGAAAGTAAGGGTTTTTTGGCAGAGTCACAATATGGCTTTAGAAAAGGTAAAAGTACAACTGACTGTTTGAGTATTTTAACATCCGATATTCGGTTATCATTCTCTAATAACCAATCCACCGTTGCAGTTTTCCTTGATATAAATTCAGCTTATGATAATGTTGTATTATCCGTTTTACAAAATAAATTAAAAACCTTACAAGTCCCATTGAATTTATCAAATTTCATTATTAATATCCTGACTGAACGCTCTGTTAGTATGTTAATAGGAGAACATGAGGTATCTCGTCTTGTATGGAGAGGTCTCCCACAGGGTTCTGTGCTCAGTCCCATTCTTTACAATATTTACACTTTTGATTTAGACTCGTCCTTAACTAACAATGTTAAGGTTCTGCAATATGCTGATGATTTATTATTTTTCAACACACTTGCTCGTAAAGTGGCTCTTATTGAACCGCTTTAAGGTCCATAATGGAGTGTATTACGAACGCGTGCTTTTTCTTTACTTTAATCCACATGTTCTGTAATACCACAGATAACTATTTACTAGTCGGAGACGCGCGCTTTTTTAATCTCATCAAACCCTGCGTTCCGAATTGGGAAATAATCGATGTGTTCCGAATTGGGAAATAACCGAATTAGCGTGAGCGCGATAACGATAACGATGTCCCGTGAATCGTCATAGATGACGTCATGACATTCGCCATCTTGCGATAATGCCGACCATGCCCTAGAATAATATCACCGTGAGCGCTGTCAAAAATTACAGTGTGTGTATGAGGTTGTGTCAGTGTGTGTTTTGTTTTGAGTTGCATCATCTTTAAATTAAACTAACGTGGCATTTTTGAAATTGTGCTTCTGGCTGACAGTCGCCACCTAACCAAAGAAGAAGAACTGAAGAAGAAATGTGGTGTTTATACAAAGAAATACTGTAATATCTTTTTTACATTGTGTAAGCACTGTCATGTGAGCGCGTTCACGAGTGTTCCGAATTGTTGCCAGCTCTCAGCAGTCATAATAGTAATATCTAAATCGGAACGCATGTGAGATGATGCATGGACGTAATATTACGTCCATGGAGATGATGTGAGCGCTGTGATGTGAGCGATTATAGCTAATTCGGAAAGCGCCCAAAGAGACTTCATGCCGAAAGAAAAAATCCGCGGGCTATATTTCATTTTTTTTTTAAATAGTCTGTATTGTCCTTGGTCGCAAAATGAACTCGCAGGGGACCACAGACAATTTAAGGTGAATGCGCAGTGGTAGACCGCGAAATTCTTAGGTTTTTTGCAATTTTCAGGTTTGTGTTTATTATATTTTTTGTATAGGCTGTATCGGTTTTGTCTGTGCCATAGATTAATATATTTAAAACGAGTCAATGTTGCGCGCGCATAGCTAGTGCTGGCTAGCACGGCGCGCGGGAAAACAAAACCAGCGCGCCATTTTCCATACAAGTTAATATTTAACAATACAAGTCTGTTTTTTTTCCTCGCAAGTGTGTTGAAAAACGTCGTATGAAACGCGTGTGCATTAATCAATATACACTCGGCTTTCTTATCGCTCTCGCCTGCGGCTCGCGCGATAATATCGCCTCGTGCATAATGATCAACATAGCACACATGTATCATAATGTACAGACGCCAGCAGGTCAACCTACCCGAAACTGTCAGATTTTCCCAATCAACCTTGAACCTTATGCTTTAGCAATAAAGTCGAAAATCTATTAAAGAAATCTGACAGATTGTAGTAACTTGATGTGCTGGCGTCCGTACTAATATTCTTCAAGCCAATCTGTTGATCAAGCTAGCTATGCTATTAATTCTGCTTTATCTTCTTTGGAGTCATGGTTACATCAAAACGGTTTGGATTTATCCACGTCTAAAAGCGCAGCTGTTTTATTCACCCGGAAGAGAAATATTCCCATAATAAATCTCTTTTATAAGGAAATACCTATTCCAGTGAAAGATAAATTTAGATATCTAGGTATAATACTCGACTGTAAATTAAGTAGTGTTCCTCATTGTGATTATATTGTTAACAAATGTGAAAATCACCTAAACATGCTCAGGTGCCTCTCTGGTGTGTGGTGGGGTGCACATCCCTTTTCTTTGAAACTCGTTTACAATGCAATCATCAGAAGCACTCTGGATTATGGATCGTTCGTTCTGGAACCAGGCAGTGTTATGGCTTTTAAAAAGTTGGACCGCATCCAGTCTAAGGCTTTACGCATTATTTCGGGTGCCATGAAGTCTAGTCCCATTAATGCACTTCAAGTTGAATGCGGGGAAGCTCCTTTATATCTTAGAAGACAATTCCTATCTGACAAATATTTGTTCCGGATTCTTCAGATGTCAACTCATCCTCTCATTCCTAAACTGGACTCATTAGTGTTGCACATTGAATCTTCAGACTACTGGTCCCATAAACGTGCTCCTTGTTTATTTGTAAGCTATAAAAAATTCCTTTCACTTTCTTCTCCTATTCACCGTTCCAATAAACTTCCTATATTTAACAGTAGTTATGAGAGTTTACAATTCAGTCCCATCATAAAATATAACTGTGTAAGTAAATCAGATCCCGATTGCCATTCAAGTTTTAATAATTTTCTGGCTGAACACTTAGAGTACCACCATATATTTACGGATGCAGCGAAGCATTCTCCGACGGGTTGTGTTGGGATAGGTACTTACCATTCCCAATACAACATCGTACAAAAAATAAAACTACCTCCTGAGACTTCTGTTTTTACGGGGGAATGTTTCGGCATTTTAAAAGCCATTGAATATACTCGTGTTTTAAAACTTAAAAATACTATAATTTTTACTGATTCTCAAAGTGCTCTTCTAGCCATCAATAAATCCCCTTTTGAACACAAATCACAGTTTCCTATAATTTATTTAATAAGAGAATTTGCGTTTAGAACCATCTCTGAGGGTAATACACTGCAATTTGTGTGGATTCCAGCCCATGTTGGAATCCATGGGAATGAAGTGGCTGATACACTTGCCGGTGATGCGGTGCAATGTGGGGACCTAGTTCCCTATATAAATTTTTGCTATGACCTCATGACGTTACCAAAGACTTTTCTTCGAGACACCTGGAAGGTAGCTTGGGATATCGGAAGCAAATCGAAGGGTCATTATTTTTCTCTTATTCAACCCGACGTTCCGGAAAAACCGTGGTTTGGCAGGGCAAAGTTTGGCAAGAAGGAGACCTCCATTCTAATAAGGATGAGACTGGGTCATGTCTGCTCTCCAGCCCATCTTGCCAAACTTCATATCATCGATGACCCCATCTGTCTGTGTGGCACAGACGTAGGCGACTTAAATCACATTTTTTTCTCCTGTCCCCTATATGACCGTTCATCCTTTCTTAGTAACCTCTTGTCCCTCAGTATTTCTTTTCCTACCTCAATACTTTCTTTACTTTGTACAAATAGCTTTTCTGTATATAAATGTATAGTCTCATTCATTACTTTAAATAATATTAAGTTATAATTGTTTCGCCATTGTATTTAGCTCATTATTCTATCCGTTATAAATACTGATCCTATAGTTATTATCCATTTATCCCGATATAATTAATTCGAATAATAATTTTATTTTTTGTTTCCCTACCTTTATTTCCTTCGTATTATAAAACAAAACGTGACATTGGCTAAATGCACAAACCGTGCGAAGCCAAAGAAGGAAAAAAAAAAAAAAAAAAAAGTACAAGTTGTAGCTTTATTTTATTGTAAACAGCTTTCGATAAACGCGTGGTCCGTGCTTTGTTGAATTTGTTGTGAAGTATTATCGAATTAAACGTGAACTACTATATGTAGTAGATGGTGTTATGGTACTTATAAACTAATTCCGCCCCCTAAGACGACCCATTGACCGGTCTTGTGAATTACCAGGACTGTCTGGAGTACGTAACAGACAGTTTTTTTTTTTCACAAATCTTGCAAGTCTTATTAGTAATATACAAGCCTTCTCCTCGTTATATGTACGCAACGGAACAGTGTTTATCTTAAATATAAAGACAAGTGATACTTTTAGTGTTACAAGACTTACAAGATGGAAAAACTGCTAATGTGTCGGATATGTTTAGCGGAGAATGTTCGCATGCTTAAAGTGGCCAACAGGAACTTGCACGAACTATACGAGAAGCTGACTGACATTCCAGTAAGTTGATATTATTAATAAGAATTAAGTGCACCTAATAATTATTTGCCTTCAACGCGAAGATTACATCATATTGATACTACCTACATGAAGTTTTGGTCTGAGGGTGAGTATACACTAGAGCATACAAATGGTAAAATACAGGCAAAAGCTCAGCTTGCAAAGTATTTCCATGTAACATAATGCTCCTGTGAATGCTCGACGCTGCATACAACATAATTCTCATGGCGAGTGAGCATTTACTTGTAACATTTCTTTTTACCTTGCATTCATTATTGAAATGTTGCTGTGTTTATATAGATGAGTTACTTATATAAAAAAGTAAAATTGAAATGGAAGACGACGGTGGCAAGTGAACATTTACAATAAAAGACAAACTCTTTGTTCTGTAATTAATGGTGGACTTATAATTGCAGGAATTAAGTGGTAACAACCTGCCCTAGGCCCGCCCACCTTACTCCATGTCGCCCACACTCCTGCCTTTGCTTGATGCTTGTTGGTTTTTTGGAAATTTTTTTGTGGCAACACTGCCCGAGTGACATGTCAAATTTTTGTTCCGTATTTTAAAATTAATTTTAATTAGTAATTAAGTAAAATTAAGGTGTAATTTTATGTGTAAATGTAATTTAATTGCATAAATACTCAGGATTATTGTTTTCCTGTAAATACACAGTGTTTGTTACACACCGGTAACCTAAAACCAACAGCTGACGTTCGAACTGCGGATTA
This sequence comes from Oligia fasciuncula, assembly GCA_963082905.1. NCBI lineage: Eukaryota > Metazoa > Arthropoda > Insecta > Lepidoptera > Noctuidae > Oligia > Oligia fasciuncula. The sequence goes on along the minus strand of OY720415.1, from coordinate 10,230,191 downwards.
AAACGGGGAGTATTTGTTTACTTTTACTTTATAATAGCACTCAATTATTGTCACTGTAACTCTGTTACACATCCTTGTGAAGTTTTAGCTCAAGATAGTTCGCTGTTTAGCTTAGCACCCTGCATTGGGTTTAAATCGCATTGTTTACATCGTAGAAAACGAAACTTAGCGTAGATTCTGTTCTTCTTATTCTGATCTTTAATTTAATATACAATAATAAAAACGTTCATGATCATTGTTTTTGCATTGCTGCATTACCTACGGTAATGTAGGAAAAAATAACTTTAAATTCTAGGCAACCTACCCCCACATACATAATAGTAAAATCGTAAGGCAATAAAAAGCGTTCAAATGTTTCATCCTTAGCCTCGAAAATAGCCCTTCAAACCAATTCAGTAACCAACCTAATTTCTCCACTGCTCTACGATAACTTCTCCCATTTTCCCTATCATTTCCAACTTTATTTTATTTGTCTGTCCCCTTTTCTCACCGTTTCTTTAATCTAATTTCAGTAACAATTCCTGAAACCATGCCTGTGATGACCCGTAAGGCTACTGCTCAGGAGATGGACCTTAAATTGAGAACGGCCCTCCAAAAACTTGAAGCAACAAAACTCCAATGTGACCAATTGCTACTGGAGAATGATGAAAGTGAGGAGGAAATCAAGAAAATTGTTGACAAAAACTCAAGCCTTAAACGGGAGCTAGTAGACCTACATCAACAGTATCAGAATGTTGTTGATGAACGCGATCAACTGAAGGTAGTCACGGATGGTTTCAACACCTGTAGTAATTTGTATGAGGAGGCCTTAAATAGAGTTAGGGACCTAGAAGATGAATTAGTTCATGCTAATAGTTGTATCACCCAGTTAGAAAAAGAAATAGAATGCAATCAGGTTAGAGAAACAAACCACTTATATAATGAATTATTAAATAGTAATTGTAACCCTCATTCCTTGACAACTATTGACCTTACTGAGGATTCCTTGCTGAAACAGAATTATAGTTATAAATTTAGTCATAACAAAATGAAAAAATATGCAAGAATGAATAGAATAATTAAAAAATGTAATCAATTTAGAAAACATCAAAAACACTTTTCCAAACATATTCCACTGAGGAAAGAACGTGTTGATCTAATGAATAAATTAACCAATTATCAAATCAAATTAGAAGACAGCAAAAAAATCTATGAAATTGATACACAGCGCTTACAGTCTGACATACAGGAACTTGAAAGCAGACTTAGTTCTCTTTACATTAAATATGTGGGTTCTCAGAACCAAATTAAAGAACACATTCTTGCTGCTAATGAGTTAGTAATGTGTCAGTGCACTTGTCAGACAGTTATACACCCTGTCGCTGTCCAGCCTGAGGTAACGGAGGACCCGTCCCAGACTGAGAGTTTGTCTCAAGAGTGTATCCTTAACCAGGATGTATCTGATATAGTAGAAGATCTTTCTCAATTGGTACAGCTTGAGACTGGTAGTTGTCCATCTTTCAGTAGTCATGATTGTTATGATTCGGTTATGTTCTCGGATAGTATAGGAAGAGGTTTAGGTAAATTAATTAGTAACAACCTGAGTTATTCTACTCAAAATAATTGTATGCCAGGGTCAACCTACAAACAAATAATGGCATCAGTAACAGGAAATGTATTTAATCCCAAAACTAACATTACTGTATTTGTAGGTAACAGTTCTAAGGTCAAAAAATATGAAATAACTGACTGTGTAACTGAGTTGTTAAAGTTAAATTGTAATAAAATAATATTGTGTGCTTTCCCATATTTTAAAAAATTAACAAATAGACAAAACAATTATATTCATATGCTTAATAAGCATATGCACTTTTTAGTTAGTCATTACAGTGACAAGCTTGTATATTTTGACACCAACTGTTATGTTGAAACTTTAAAGTCGACTAGGGGTACTGTGTATCTGCCTGTTAGTTTTAGACACATAATAGCAAGGCTATTAGCTTTTTATATAAACTCAGACATAAGTATTATGTCGAAGTCTTGTATTATTAATACCACAACAGTTAGTAATAATACTAATAATAAGGTGGTTTGCCTGAATGAATGTAGCTCAAATGCTATAAATATTTGTACAAATTATACGAAGGAGGTTCCATTTCTCTCACGCACTATGAGCTCACTGCCTGGTGATGACATTGAAGTCTTGGGATTAACTCCGGATAATCATTTAAACTAGTTTGTAAGACAACAGAAGGTACCAGTAATAATATTCTTATACCTAACAACAACAAGGTATCTTCTTGCTCTAAATTATGTAAATATCAAAAAGGAGATCAGCAGAATGCCTTGACAGTATTTCATCAAAATATTCAAGGCATTTCTTCCAAATTATTAGAAATTGAAATGTTTTTAGAAAAAACAAAGTTTGACATTGTTTGTTGTACTGAACATTGGTTAAAGGATTACCAAATGTTAATTAATTTTGAGAACTATAGTGTGGGCAGTTGTTTTAACCGTAAATCTATGCTGCGTGGTGGTTCTCTAATAATGATAAAAAAATGTTTAAAATCCAAGCAACGAAATGACATAGTGGGTTTATCAGTTGAACATTGCATCGAACTGTCCTGTGTTGAGCTAGATAAGCATGTCATAGTGTGCGTTTACAGACCCCCTAATTATCAGAACTTTTCTTTATTTGAGTCAATAATGGAAGATGTCTTAGCGAAACTTGCATCCAATAACAAAGCCGCAATTATTTGTGGGGATTTTAATATTAATATTTTGGAAAATAATTCTAATAGCAGTAGATTATTAAGCCTTTTTAAATCGTTCAATTTATATAATGTGTTTGCAGAACCTACTAGAATAACTCCAAATTCTGCTACTTGTATTGATAATGTCTTTTGCGATTGTGATTATTTAGATAAAGCCATCGTAAATTATCTGCCGTCTGATCATAGTGGACAAACGGTATCTTTTAAGTTTAAAACACCTTTGCAAAAAGTGCAAATTCAATTTAGACCAATAACGACTGGTAAACTAAATAGATTCAATAGTACCCTAAATAATAAGTTAAATGATCTGGGCCATGATGGGGATGATGCTAATAAATTGTACGAGGATTTCTTTTCAGTAGTACACACTCAATTTAATACAATTTTTGAAAAGAAAACAAAAAACATTTGCCCTAATTTTGTTTTTAGTGACTGGGCAACTAGAGGTATTAGGATAAGTAGGGAAAGACTTTTCGAGCTATATGGCCTTAAGCCTTACATCAATACTGAAACTTTCAGCAAGTATGTTGCTACATATTCCAAAATTTTTAGAAATACTTGCAAAATAGCCAAAGCCCTGTACATTAGCAATAAAATCAAATCAGCAGAAAATAAGATAAAAACGGTTTGGAAAATTATAAATAACGAAACTAGTAGGAATAAAAAACGAAACACTGATTACACATTGGAGACTTCACGTGGTGCCATAAGCTCTAACTTAGAAGTAGCTCAGGAATTTGTAAATTTCTTTACTAATATACCATCAAAAACGACGGAAGCCTTAAATTCCTCATCCGACGTATCAATTGATTTATTAAGAGCGAACGTTCCAGCCTGCCCGGTTGAATTTCAATTTAAACATATAAACCCCGCTTCAGTAATAAAAGCTTTTAAGCAAATTAAGATCAAATTGACCGAAGATCTTTGGGGAATATCCATTAAAGTCTGTGCCTCCATAATTGAGACTATTGCACCTTACTTAGCCTTAGTATTTAATTTGTGTGTTGATCAAGGAATCTTCCCCGATTTAATGAAATACAGTAAGGTAATACCACTTTTCAAATCTGGGGACAGTAAAGACACCAATAATTATAGACCCGTATCCGTGTTGCCGGTTTTCAGTAAGGTGTTCGAAAAGATAATGCTTAATCAGATGCTCAATCATTTTAACATGAATAAAATCCTTCACGATCAGCAATTTGGTTTCACCAAAGGACGTTGTACGACTGACGCTGGTGTAACCTTATTAAAACACATTTTTAACGCGTGGGAAGAGGCCCAAGACGCCATTGGAATCTTTTGTGACCTCTCTAAGGCATTTGATTGCGTCGATCACGAAACCTTGCTTTTGAAACTTGAGCATTACGGACTTGGAAAACTTGCGCTCAGTTTAGTTAGTTCTTATTTAAATGATAGACAACAGCAAGTCCAAATAAATGGTGTCAATTCATATGGTTTAAAAGTAAAAATGGGTGTGCCACAAGGCTCGATATTGGGTCCTTTCCTCTTTTTAGTGTATGTTAATGATCTACTCCATTTATTAAAAAATCAACCACAAATGGTGTTATTTGCTGATGACACTTCCTTAATTTTTAAGGTAAATAGACGTGCTACAAATTTTGACGACGTAAATAACGCCCTACTGCAGGTCCAAAATTGGTTCACTGCTAATAATTTAGTATTAAATGGAAAAAAAACTAAGTGCATAAGATTTTCTTTACCAAATGTCAAGGGTAGTGATTGTGAGATAATATTGAATCAAGAGAAACTAGAATTCGTCGATAAAACTGTTTTCTTAGGGATCACGCTCGACTCAAGGCTACAATGGGGTCCTCATTTAACATCTCTTGCAGGACGGCTAAGTTCAGCAGCTTATGCTGTCAGAAAAATCCGTCAATTTACTGATGTGGATACCGCGAGACTAGTCTATTTTAGTTACTTTCATAGTGTCATGTCTTACGGTATTTTACTTTGGGGACGGGCTGCAGACATCGATTCTATTTTTATTCTGCAGAAAAGAGCCATCAGAGCCATATATAACCTCCGCAGGCGCGGTTCTCTGAGGGAACTGTTTAAGGAAATTAACATCATGACGGTACCTTGTCAATATATCTACGAAAACATCATGTATGTAAGAAAAAACTTACATCTTTTTAGTAAAAGAGGTGAAAGACATAATTATAGTACTAGAAATAGGGACCTATTAGTTCAACCAGGTTTCAGACTGGCTAAAGTAGACTCATCTTTTATGGGGTACTGTTTAAAATGTTATAATAAAATACCTCCCCACATTCTTCAACTGAATGAGACAAAATTCAAGTCTTGTATAAAACGCACACTATGCAGTCAGGCATATTATAAGTTAGGGGATTACATAGCTGATAAAAATGCCTGGCTCAATGCTGGTCCTGCTCCACAACCACAACTAATTGATTAACACCTGAAAATACTGTTGGAGCTGCTGAAGATTGTAAGACTATCTTTGCATTGTATAAACTCAATTTCATTTGTATTGTATAATTGCATAGCACAGATGTGAGTTCTATGTAAGTACTATACCTTATTTTACCATTTACCGGGTAATATGTCTTTCATTGACTCGAATGTGCCCTGGCGGCTGATAGTATGTCATGCTCACACAAATGTCTCGCTGACGGTGGCGTGTATGTTGGATCATTTAGCTCCCTTCAAAATGGTTGAGCTGAATGGTGCTGATCTATGCGTCATGTTCGTGAACGGGCGCCGTCAGTTGGGGCTGGTCATCACTTAGCTGCCTCGGCTTATTTTTAATTATTTTATTTTTATTTTTGGATTGTTGTTTTAGTACTATTTGTTGTACTCTGGACGCTTTTAACGCATACGTCTTGTTTATTTTTACATCGTTCTCACATTATTTAATTATAAATTCAAAAGTAATGATGTAACTAATATTTTTGTAAAATATAATTTAAAAAGAGTGTCCATGGAGTTTCTTGTCCGTTCTTCTCCATAGGTACCTACGCTTTGGAATGGGCAACTAGCTTCACATTTTTCTGACTGACCTACTTCTTGACAATTCAAAAGTGCCTGTAAAATGGTTTAATTGAAATAAATGCTTTGAGTTTGAGTTTGAGTTTGAGTTTGAGTTTAAATCACATTGTAATAAATCATCAAGTGTGGTTTGATAAAATAAAAAAAATTACAAATACTCAATGTTCTGTTACAAGTAAATGCTCTAGTAGTCTGTACTCACCTTTAGGGGAAAATGGAAATCACTGACATCTGCCAATCTGCCTTGAGCAAATGTGCGTAGAAAGCATTCAGAGTTACTGGTATTTTCTTCATAAAAACAAAATAGTGTTTGACAAATTTTGTTGCAGTTTGTAACCGAAGACAATAGACCAATTCTTGCTTGTTTCTTCTGCTGCACTAAACTGAAGCAATGCTATCGATTCCTGAGAAAATGCCTGGAAGCTGAAGAGCAGTTCGCTCTGATGATGAACTACGATTATGAGGTGAGGTATTCTGTAATGGACATCTATGTTCTATGTTAGGGGATTTGGTTTCCGCACTTAGTCCTACAGTGGACCATTGTGCGTGCCGTAATGGACATTTATTCTCATAGTTTCTAATTTCAACATAACGTGGAAGTGATTCCTCTGATCTACAATAGATATAAGCTTCAGATGAATCACTAACACATTTGGATTTCACACCAACTGTATCATTGAGTGTTGAATGGTGATATATGTCATGTCACTTTGGTAAATCTTCACATACTACTGCTACAACTTCTGTATGAAACTTGTATGTAGCAGCTTGAAACGGTCCTCTCTCATGTTGGCACAAGCTATGCGACATTAGCTTGTGCAGAGGTCAGTGAGGATGGTAGCATGGTCAATCTCAGATGTGTGTGAACTAGGCATATCAATTGCTAGAATCTCACAATTAAAAGGCAGTTCCAGTAGCATCCCCAATAGTTCTACAGTTCCTGATATTTTTTTTCAAAAGTTCTGTTCAACTTTCTGAAAAAAATATATTTCAGAATGAGATGCTAACTTCACACTACCCCGATCAGCATCTCAGCAGTTCTTGGTTGCTAGACCATAAATACGTAAGAAACTGCATAGTTCTATCGCCTGGAGCCAACACAGCAATAGTTCTGTCCCGAAAACAAAAAAAAAAAATGAGATGCTAATTTTACGTTACAGCTATAAGAATCTCAATAGTTCTCGATAACTAGATCACAAATACTTGCAAAACTACTTGGAAGCAACACAAAAATAGTTCTAGCGACAAAACGAAACAAATCACCTAGCGAAAAACCGGAAAAAAAGTTTTTTTGAGATGCTACATCTTATGAGACAGTTCTGCATAGCATCTCAGCTGTTTTTGATGGCAACGCCTCAAATACGTGTGAAACTGCCGAGTTCTACAGTCTTAAGGCGAAACAGCAATAGTTCTAGCGAAAATCCGGAAAAAAATAAGTTTTTTTTTGAGATGCTACATCTTATGAGACAGTTCTCCATAGCATCTCAGCTGTTTTTGATGGCAACGCCTCAAATACGTATGAAACTGCCGAGTTCTACAGTCTTAAGGCGAAACAGCAATAGTTCTAGCGAAAATCCGGAAGAAAAAAAGTTTTTTTTTTGAGATGCTACATTTTATGAGACAGTTCTGCATAGCATCTCAGCTGTTTTTGATAACAACGCCTCAAATACGTAGGAAACTGCTGAGTTCTACCACCTGAATGCGAAACAGCCATAGTTCTAGCCAAAAACCGGAAATAAAAAGTTATTTTTTGAGATGCTACATCTTATGAGACAGTTCTGCATAGCATCTCAGCTGTTCTTGATGGCTACGCCACAAATACGTATAAAACTGCAGAGTTCTACACTCTTAAGGCGAAACAGCAATAGTTTTAGCGAAAATCCGGAAAAAAAAAGTTTTTTTTTGAGATGCTACATCTTATGAGACAGTTCTGCATAGCATCTCAGCTGTTTTTTATGGCAACGCCTCAAATACGTATGAAACTGCCGAGTTCTACAGTCTTAAAGCGAAACAGCAATAGTTCTAGCGAAAATCCGGAAAAAAATAAGTTTTTTTGTTAGATGCTACATCTTATGAGACAGTTCTGCCTAGCATCTCAGCTGTTCTTGATGGCTACGCCACAAATACGTATAAAACTGCAGAGTTCTACAGTCTTAAGGCGAAACAGCAATAGTTCTAGCGAAAATCCGGAAAAAAAAAGTTTTTTTTTTGAGATGCTACATCTTATGAAATGAAATGAAATGATTTTATTTTTTGTAAGTAGGTTTGTACAAACACTTTTACACGTCAGTCATGTTTTTTTATAACTAGATGAAGTCGGCGTTTCCTATCTGACTACTCTGAGAAGAAAGGCCGAAACAAACTCAGAGGTCACAGTCTCTTTTAAAGTCCAGACATAATCTTGGTCAGGTTATATGAAGACCATGTAGATCGATGTCTGAGGTGGTCTTTTGAGGAAAGAACCACACAGATTGAGAGGACCTGTCCAGTCAGTGCACGCATTTGTCAAAAATCGTGCAGCTCAACTCAAGACTTAAGGAGCTCAACGATTCGACGAACAATACCAAAGAAAGGACATTTGGGTAGGCCACATAAATTACTCAAACTGCCAGACCATGATAAAAAAAAACAGAACAGAGAGAATAATAAAAAAAATATATATAAGTATGTAAAATGACCCACATCGTCTTCACATTCACAATGAAAAAATAATATAATACTTTACAAAGTAAGCAAATGTCATTGTTTAAAAAAAAAAAATATTCATCAATGTCAATGTGTATATAAAAAAGAAAAAAATCATTCAAAATGCAGAAATTGGAAGCAGCTCAATCCCAAGCCTTTTTGTCCTCAATATAATCTTTAACGGTATAAAAGGCTTTCTGGCACAACTTACGTTTAATGAAAGATTTGAATTTATTAAGGCTTAGATCTTGAACGTGGCTTGGTAGTTTATTGTAAAAGCGTATACATTGGCATCTGAACGAGCCACCTATTTTCTTGAGCCTGGTTGTAGGTACAACATATTTGTGTTTGTTTCTAGTATTTATATTATGGATATCACTGTATTTTTTAAACAATTTTATATTTTTATGGGCATATAAAAGATTTTCATAAATGTACTGAGAAGGCACAGTCATTACATTAATCTCTTTAAATTTGTCTCTGAGAGAGTGTCTCGGACTTAATTTATAAATTGATCGAACAGCTCGCTTCTGCAAAACAAAGATAGTCTGAATATCGGCGGCATTTCCCCACAATAGAATACCGTACGACATTACACTATGAAAATAGCTAAAGTACACTAAACGGGCAGTCTCTATATCAGTTAAATTTCGAATTTTTCTAACAGCGTATGCTGCAGAACTTAGCTTTTTTGACAATTTATCTATATGTGGACCCCACTGAAGCTTAGCATCCAAAGTTATGCCCAAGAATACTGTGTTGTCTTCAGGATTCAATTCCTCGCCCTTTATCAACACATTAGTTTTCACCTGCCTTACGTGGGGTAGCGTAAACTTAATGCATTTGGTTTTCTTCTCGTTTAGAAGCAAATTATTAACATTGAACCAGTGGACTACTTTCGAGATCGCGCTATTTACATCGTCAGTAACCAACTGCTGACGTTTAAGTTTAAACAAAAGAGAAGTGTCATCTGCAAACAACACTATATCATGATGATCCTTTATGAGGTACGGCAAGTCATTAATATAAATGAGAAACAAGAAAGGACCAAGAATTGAGCCCTGTGGGACTCCCATTGTTACTATAGATCCGGGTGATCTTTTTCCATTAACGTCAACGCTCTGAATCCTTTTACTCAAGTATGAAATAAGAAGATCCAGAGCAGTGTTTCGGATCCCGTAGTGGCGGAGTTTCCTGATTAACGTTTCGTGAAGAACGCAATCGAATGCCTTGGACAAATCACAAAAGATGCCCAAGGCATCGCATTTATCTTCCCATGCATTATAAATATGTCCTAATAGTTCAACGCCGGCATCAGTAGTTGAACGACCCCTTGTAAAACCAAACTGTTTGCTATGTAATAATTTATGTTTATTAAAAAATCTTTGCATTTGGTCTAAAATTAATTTCTCAAAAATTTTACTAAAGGTAGGTAGTACAGAAATAGGTCTATAATTTGTGGGGTCTGATGTACTACCTGATTTAAACAAAGGTATTATTTTACTATTTTTCATAAGGTCAGGAAACTCCCCATTGTCAATACAACTATTAAAGATAATAGCTAGAGTAGGCGCTACAATGTCAATAATAGACTTGGCTACTTCTACAGAATTACCCCACAGATCTGCAGTCTTTTTTACATTTAAAGTGTGAAAGGTTTTAATTATATCTGATTAGGATCAGCATGAATAGACAAAACTGGTAATTTATCAATGAGTTTAACTTTAAAAGCCTCCAAGCGACTTGCAGTTTTGGGGTTAACAGTGATATCCTTTTTAGCCACTTTTTTGTTTTGATTTTGAATAGTAATCCTTTGCCCGCAATGATCAGAATCTAGTAAAGTTATAATTTCTTTGTGGCTTGGTATAATATCTGTATATATATTATCTAGGCATGTGGCACTAGTAGGGGTTATTCTTGTGGGCTCCAAAAATAGGTTTAGAAGATTGTAGGACTGAAACAGACTTAAAATTTTACTACAAGAACCTGAGTTTTCTAATAAATTGACATTAAAATCACCGCAAATGATAACGGACTTGTTTGAGTTACAAATCCTGTGTAACACTTCATCCATTACCTTTTCAAAGCAGTCATACAATCCTGAAGGGGGTCTATACACACTTAATACAATAGAGTGCTCCAATTCTACACAGGCAATTTCAACCGTACGCTCAACTGATAGGCTCACAATATCTATACGATCTTTAAATTTGAGCTGGTTACTTACTAAAATTAATGAGCCACCATGTATAGCATTTGTTCTGCTAAACGAACTACCAACCTGGTGATTATTAAAATTGAACAAGAACTGGTGGCTTTTCAGCCAATGTTCTGTTATACAAAGTATGTCAATACTATTAAAATTCATAAATAATTCTACTTCTAATTCTTTGTTCATAAATCCTTGAATATTTTGATGCACTAGGTTGATACTATTGACTGATTTTAAGCTTTTTTTGCGTACATTATAGCTAGAGGTTGCCTCTATTGTCTTAATTTCTAATTTAAATTATTAGCAATGTCATTAATAGTGACCAAATTATTGGCAGAATTATTTATAATGTCATTGCATTGCTCAAAAGAAGCAAGTTGTTTAGCCAAATTTTTGGCTGTAATAGAAAAAAAATAAGATAGCGACACAGCTATCTGTCTTTTATAATAGTCAGAAAGATAGTACATAACAATGTTATATCTATCTTTTGTCAAATAGAAATTATTACTAACATAATTGTTAATATCAACTAAATGGAACATGTTATTATTAAATGTCAAGTTATGCAATGTCATATTCAATTCAAATCTTAAGCTATTTTCTTCCTGTGGCAAACTGTTACTATAAGGGAATGTAAACAATACAACTTTTCTTAAACTAAGGTTGCATAATGTTCTATGATACTGGAGCAGTTCTCCTTTGTTTACATTTCCCCTATTACCCATAAAAATTAATAAAGTTGTATCCTGGGTAAAGTTACATTTAATAATTTTTTTCATAATATGAAACAAAGAACAACCAGGCATACAGTAATTTATTATTGAGTGTCCCGGATATTCAGCTGTTAACAAGTGTCCTAAGTCCTTACCGATCTCATCACAAAATAACACAATATCATTATTTAAAGTTTGTTTACACTGTTTATACGAACTATTAGTAGAAGGAATTATCAAATCAACACAGGGCTGCACTAAGGTGGTATTGCAAGTTGTCAATGAATGGTCCGGTGTGACATTGGTTGGTGTTTGACAATGCTCACAGTTGTTTTTTTGTGAGTTTACCAGCTCATTCATTGCCAACACATATTCCCTCATTAGGTCTTCAGAGGTATTATATTTGTTGGTCATTGAACTAAGTTTCTCCTGTAGATGGTCAAGTTCAGATTGCAAGGTCTCTGTGTCAATGTTGTACTTCCTAGTACTCTGCTCCAAATTATAAGAATACATGTCTAATTGTTTAATTAAATTCAACCTTTCTCTATTCAATTTAACGTTTTTGATAAAGAACTTTTGTCTTTTTACCATTTTTTGTGTTTTAACAATGTATTTATTAATTTTAATGTATTTTTTAAGTTTATTTTTACTGCTTACTACCCTCACTGAATTATATGATTTCGATTCATCATCAGCTGTCAAATCCATAGTGTATGTACGCCACAAATACGTATAAAACTGCAGAGTTCTACACTCTTAAGGCGAAACAGCAATAGTTTTAGCGAAAATCCGGAAAAAAGTGTTCGGCAGTTTCATACGTATTTGTGGCGTAGCCATCAAGAACAGCTGAGATGCTATGCAGAACTGTCTCATAAGATGTAGCAACTCAAAAAAAAACTTTTTTTTTCCGGATTTTCGCTAAAACTATTGCTGTTTCGCCTTAAGAGTGTAGAACTCTGCAGTTTTATACGTATTTGTGGCGTAGCCATCAAGAACAGCTGAGATGCTATGCAGAACTGTCTCATAAGATGTAGCATCTAACAAAAAAACTTATTTTTTTCCGGATTTTCGCTAGAACTATTGCTGTTTCGCCTTAAGACTGTAGAACTCGGCAGTTTCATACGTATTTGAGGCGTTGTTATCAAAAACAGCTGCGATGCTATGCAGAACTGTCTCATAAGATGTAGCATCTCAAAAAAAAACTTTGTTTTTTCCGGATTTTCGCTAGAACTCTTGCCTTTTCGCCTTCAGACGGTAGAACTCTGCAGTTTTATACGTATTTGTGGCGTAGCCATCAAGAACAGCTGAGATGCTATGCAGAACTGTCTCATAAGATGTAGCATCTAACAAAAAAACTTATTTTTTTCCGGATTTTCGCTAGAACTATTGCTGTTTCGCCTTAAGACTGTAGAACTCGGCAGTTTCATACGTATTTGAGGCGTTGCCATCAAAAACAGCTGAGATGCTATGGAGAACTGTCTCATAAGATGTAGCATCTCAAAAAAAAACTTTTTTTTTCGGATTTTCGCTAGAACTATTGCTGTTTCGCCTTAAGACTGTAGAACTCGGCAGTTTCACACGTATTTGAGGCGTTGCCATCAAAAACAGCTGAGATGCTATGCAGAACTGTCTCATAAGATGTAGCATCTCAAAAAAAAACCTTTTTTTTCAGGATTTTCGCTAGAACTATTTATTGCTGTGTCGCCTTAAGACTGTAGAACTCGGCAGTTTCACACGTATTTGAGGTGTTGCCATCAAAAACAGCTGAGATGCTATGCAGAACTGTCTCATAAGATGTAGCATCTCAAAAAATAACTTTTTATTTCCGGTTTTTGGCTAGAACTATGGCTGTTTCGCCTTCAGGTGGTAGAACTCAGCAGTTTCCTACGTATTTGAGGCGTTGCCATCAAAAACAGCTGAGATGCTATGGAGAACTGTCTCATAAAATGTAGCTTCCAAAAAAAAAACATTTTTTTTTTCGGATTTTCGCTAGAACTATTGCTGTTTCGCCTTAAGACTGTAGAACTCGGCAGTTTTATGCGTATTTGTGGCGTTGCCATCAAAAACAGCTGAGATGCTATGCAGAACTGTCTCATAAGATGTAGCATCTCAAAAAATAACTTTTTTTTTTTCCGGATTTTCGCTAGAACTATTGCTGTGTCGCCTTAAGACTGTAGAACTCGGCAGTTTCACACGTATTTGAGGCGTTGCCATCAAAAACAGCTGAGATGCTATGCAGAACTGTCTCATAAGATGTAGCATCTCAAAAAATAACTTTTTATTTCCGGTTTTTGGCTAGAACTATGGCTGTTTCGCATTCAGGTGGTAGAACTCAGCAGTTTCCTACGTATTTGAGGCGTTGTTATCAAAAACAGCTGAGATGCTATGCAGAACTGTCTCATAAAATGTAGCATCTCAAAAAAAAAACTTTTTTTTTCCGGATTTTCGCTAGAACTATTGCTGTTTCGCCTTAAGACTGTAGAACTCGGCAGTTTCATACGTATTTGAGGCGTTGCCATCAATAACAGCTGAGATGCTATGGAGAACTGTCTCATAAGATGTAGCATCTCAAAAAAAAACTTTTTTTTTTCCGGATTTTCGCTAGAACTATTGCTGTGTCGCCTTAAGACTGTAGAACTCGGCAGTTTCACACGTATTTGAGGCGTTGCCATCAAAAACAGCTGAGATGCTATGCAGAACTGTCTCATAAGATGTAGCATCTCAAAAAATAACTTTTTATTTCCGGTTTTTGGCTAGAACTATGGCTGTTTCGCATTCAGGTGGTAGAACTCAGCAGTTTCCTACGTATTTGAGGCGTTGTTATCAAAAACAGCTGAGATGCTATGCAGAACTGTCTCATAAAATGTAGCATCTCAAAAAAAAAACTTTTTTTTTTCCGGATTTTCGCTAGAACTATTGCTGTTTCGCCTTAAGACTGTAGAACTCGGCAGTTTCATACGTATTTGAGGCGTTGCCATCAATAACAGCTGAGATGCTATGGAGAACTGTCTCATAAGATGTAGCATCTCAAAAAAAAACTTTTTTTTTTCCGGATTTTCGCTAGAACTATTGCTGTTTCGCCTTAAGACTGTAGAACTCGGCAGTTTCACACGTATTTGAGGCGTTGCCATCAAAAACAGCTGAGATGCTATGCAGAACTGTCTCATAAGATGTAGCATCTCAAAAAAAAACTTTTTTTTTCCGGATTTTCGCTAATACTATTGCTGTTTCGCCTTAAGAGTGTAGAACTCTGCAGTTTTATACGTATTTGTGGCGTAGCCATCAAGAACAGCTGAGATGCTATGCAGAACTGTCTCATAAGATGTAGCATCTCAAAAAAAAAACTTTTTTTTTCCGGATTTTCGCTAGAACTATTGCTGTTTCGCCTTAAGACTGTAGAACTCGGCAGTTTCATACGTATTTGAGGCGTTGTTATCAAAAACAGCTGAGATGCTATGCAGAACTGTGTCATAAGATGTAGCATCTCAAAAAAAAAACTTTTTTTTTTCCGGATTTTCGCTAGAACTATTGCTGTTTCGCCTTAAGACTGTAGAACTCGGCAGTTTCACACGTATTTGAGGCGTTGCCATCAAAAACAGCTGAGATGCTATGCAGAACTGTCTCATAAGAGGTAGCATCTCAAAAAATTACTTTTTATTTCCGGTTTTTGGCTAGAACTATGGCTGTTTCGCCTTCAGGTGGTAGAACTCAGCAGTTTCCTACGTATTTGAGGCGTTGTTATCAAAAACAGCTGAGATGCTATGCAGAACTGTCTCATAAAATGTAGCATCTCAAAAAAAAACTTTTTTTTTCCGGATTTTCGCTAGAACTATTGCTGTTTCGCCTTAAGACTGTAGAATTTGGCAGTTTCATACGTATTTGAGGCGTTGCCATCAAAAACAGCTGAGATGCTATGGAGAACTGTCTCATAAGATGTAGCATCTCAAAAAAAAACTTTTTTTTTCGGATTTTCGCTAGAACTATTGCTGTTTCGCCTTAAGACTGTAGAACTCGGCAGTTTCACACGTATTTGAGGCGTTGCCATCAAAAACAGCTGAGATGCTATGCAGAACTGTCTCATAAGATGTAGCATCTCAAAAAAAAACCTTTTTTTTCCGGATTTTCGCTAGAACTATTGCTGTGTCGCCTTAAGACTGTAGAACTCGGCAGTTTCACACGTATTTGAGGTGTTGCCATCAAAAACAGCTGAGATGCTATGCAGAACTGTCTCATAAGATGTAGCATCTCAAAAAATAACTTTTTATTTCCGGTGTTTGGCTAGAACTATGGCTGTTTCGCCTTCAGGTGGTAGAACTCAGCAGTTTCCTACGTATTTGAGGCGTTGTTATCAAAAACAGCTGAGATGCTATGCAGAACTGTCTCATAAAATGTAGCTTCCAAAAAAAAAAACATTTTTTTTTTCGGATTTTCGCTAGAACTATTGCTGTTTCGCCTTAAGACTGTAGAACTCGGCAGTTTTATGCGTATTTGTGGCGTTGCCATCAAAAACAGCTGAAATGCTATGCAGAACTGTCTCATAAGATGTAGCATCTCAAAAAATAACTTTTTTTTTTCCGGATTTTCGCTAGAACTATTGCTGTGTCGCCTTAAGACTGTAGAACTCGGCAGTTTCACACGTATTTGAGGCGTTGCCATCAAAAACAGCTGAGATGCTATGCAGAACTGTCTCATAAGATGTAGCATCTCAAAAAATAACTTTTTATTTCCGGTTTTTGGCTAGAACTATGGCTGTTTCGCATTCAGGTGGTAGAACTCAGCAGTTTCCTACGTATTTGAGGCGTTGTTATCAAAAACAGCTGAGATGCTATGCAGAACTGTCTCATAAAATGTAGCATCTCAAAAAAAAAACTTTTTTTTTTCCGGATTTTCGCTAGAACTATTGCTGTTTCGCCTTAAGACTGTAGAACTCGGCAGTTTCATACGTATTTGAGGCGTTGCCATCAAAAACAGCTGAGATGCTATGGAGAACTGTCTCATAAGATGTAGCATCTCAAAAAAAAACTTTTTTTTTTCCGGATTTTCGCTAGAACTATTGCTGTTTCGCCTTAAGACTGTAGAACTCGGCAGTTTCACACGTATTTGAGGCGTTGCCATCAAAAACAGCTGAGATGCTATGCAGAACTGTCTCATAAGATGTAGCATCTCAAAAAAACTTTTTTTCCGGTTTTTCGCTAGGTGATTTGTTTCGTTTTGTCCCTAGAACTATTTTTGTGTTGCTTCCAAGTAGTTTTGCAAGTATTTGTGATCTAGTTATCGAGAACTATTGAGATTCTTATAGCTGTAACGTAAAATTAGCATCTCATTTTTTTTTTTTGTTTTCGGGACAGAACTATTGCTGTGTTGGCTCCAGGCGATAGAACTATGCAGTTTCTTACGTATTTATGGTCTAGCAACCAAGAACTGCTGAGATGCTGATCGGGGTAGTGTGAAGTTAGCATCTCATTCTGAAATATTTTTTTTTCAGAAAGTTGAACAGAACTTTTGAAAAAAAATATCAGGAACTGTAGAACTATTGGGGATGCTACTGGAACTGCCTTTTAATTGTGAGATTCTAGCAATTGATATGCCAAGTTCACACACACCAATCTCAGGGTACATTGGACCTACTTAAATATCCTCACTTGTGGGGGCTCTTTTGAGTGTCTTTAGTATAATGATGAGAGGTTTGTGCTCGTGGGACTGTGATCACCAGCATGTTTTCTTAATACTATAATCATCTTTTTACAGCCCAATCCTTTAATTAACCAAAACCACCTAGAGGAAATCAGTGGGTTTATTAAATCTCCAATAGTGCACGTAAGTGTAGTTGATGAATGTCAAACAGAAAGCATTGCTATCGAAGAGGAATTATCAGCTGTTTGTGATGATGTAATTATTGAGCCAAAGGAGGAATATGAAATAGAAGGTATGTTTTTAAAAATAATAATAATGTATCATCAAAACTTTAGTAGTGTTTAATTTAATTCAACTTAACGGTAACCACATTATATTATGAAATAAAACAATTATCTGTACTATGTACATACTATAAATTGTAGTCCCTTTTGGCATCTGTCTGTATGACCACGTTGTTCTTCTTATGTACGCAATGGATTTTGATGTGGTTTCACCATTATTTAGAGAATTTATTCTGGAAGGTGTGTTTGCATTGATGATGATGATGATGATGATGATGATGGGGCTCCCTTTTCCGCACTTAGACTCCCATTCGGTCTGTTGTGCGTGGGGATTCTGGCTAACAGAGCCAGCCAAGCTCCGCCCAAAAGCACAGAAGCTTCTTGGGAGCTTCGCAGGCTTCGCGGAGCGACCTCATTGTTCCGAGGATTTCTGCACGTTGAGAAGCCACGGCCTCGCATTCCAGGATGACGTGGGCGGCTGATTCCTCGGCGTCAAGGCAGCCCCTGCAAAGGGGGCTGTCTGTGGCGCCTATGTTGAAAAGATGTTTGTTAAGGAGGTTGTGGCCCGTACTTGAACCTATTATTATTCTAAGGATATTTCTGCTTAGGCTGAGAAGTTTTTTGGTTAGTCGCGGGTGAATCATTGGTAAAGCCAATTTTGACTGTCTACAGTCTGCTGCCCGTGACCATCTGTTGTTATGGAGTTCGGTCGATCTTTGGCGAATCCACGCACGAAATTGTGAGAAAGGCAAAGGGAGAAGTGGGTACGGGCCTAGCACCCTCATATCAGAGCCTCTCTTCGCAAGTTCATCTGCAGCATCATTGCCCAAGGATCCACTATGCCCCTTGATCCACTGGAGAGTAATACGATTGGATGTCGATAAACTCTCCAGAGCTAGGTGGCACTCGAAGATTAGTTTATTGTTAGTTTGTTTGCTTTCTAAAGCTTTGAGCACAGATAGGCTGTCGGATAGGAACTTAATTCCGTAGTTCCGAATGCCTAAGCGCTTTACTGCTGTTGCAGCTTGTGTTAAGGCAACACATTCGCATTGAAAGATCGAGCTGTGTGTGCCTAGCGGTATGTGGAAGTTAATATTGAGGTCAAGGGAGTGTACACCAGCACCTGAACCGTTTTGTGTTTTTGAGCCGTCTGTGTAGATTCGCACTTCATTGGCTCCTGACTGGTCCCTTTCTTCTTGAACTGTTTGTATAATATAGTTTTTGTTGAACATTGGTTGGTTAGGTGTTCTATCACACGGGGCAGCGATGAGAGGCTGGTACTCAATCGCCCGGTCCAGGATTTTAGCGTGTGGACTTGTAAGGTTTTTGCCCCATATGCCCAGATGCATTAGCCTGATGGCAGCTAGCGCCGCCTCCTGCTGTATGTACAGGTCAAGGGGAGTTAATTGAAGGGCTATCTCCATGGCTGCTGTTGGGGTGGTTCTCATGCAGCCAGTGGTGGCTGAACAGGCCAGTCGTTGGAAGCGTTGTAGTCTGGTAATGGTGGTCGAGAGTTCAGTCCTCGTCCACCAAACCAGAGCGCCGTAAGCCAACATTGGCCTGATCAGCGCTTTATATAACCACAGAGTAATCTTCGGAGAGAGCCTCCATGTTTTTCCTAACATTTTTTTACATTGGTAGAGTGTAATTGTGCTTTTATTAAGTTTGTAGTCAAGATGCTTGTTCCAGAGCAGTTTGCTATCAAGGATTACCCCCAAGTACTTGACTTCGTCTTTAAGTGTTAGTTCAGTGTTGAAAAGTTTTGGAAGCCTATGGGGTCCAAGAGTTCTCTTGTTGGTAAACATTACTATTTCTGTTTTCGATGGGTTAACCGATAGTTCGTGCTTCGTGCACCAACTCTCAATTATTTTGAAGGCTTTTCTCATGAGATCGCATAAGATGCCCTCAAATTTCCCCGAGATCAGAATTGCTATATCATCCGCGTATCCCACCGAGTACAGACTGCTGGCGTTAAGCTCTGCGATGAGCTCATTAACCACCAGATTCCACAGCAGTGGTGACAGCACCCCACCCTGTGGGCAGCCTCTACTCACGATACCTCGTGTGGTGGTGTTCACGGTAAATTGAATAGCTCGGTATTTTAACATGTTATTTATCCATTCTATAAGTGTTCGCGCAACACCGTGCGTGGCAAGTGCCTGTTCGATGCTGACGAAGTTTGTTTTGTCGAAAGCGCCTTCTATATCAATGAAGGCGCCTAAAGTTGGGTTTTTGTCTTTAAGAGCATTCCCTATGCGTGAAACTACGCTATGGAGTGCTGATTCAGTTGATTTGCCTGCACAGTAGGCGTGTTGATTTGGATGTAGAGGTCTTTGTACCGAAATTTGGGATCTAATCTTCCTATCTCCCAGCCTCTCCAGTGTCTTCAAAAAGAACGAAGAGAGGCTTATGGGCCTAAAAGATTTTGGCTGGGTATAGTCGCCCCTACCTGGTTTCGGTATAAAGATTATTTTTACTTCTCGCCATTTCAAGGGAATGTAGCGGTGGGCCAGACACGCTCGGAACACCTTTACGAGATAATCAGCCAGCATGTCTTGACTCCACCTGAGCAGAGCCGGGAAAATACCATCCAGTCCTGCTGCCTTGAAAGGTAGGAAGGTGTTGATTGCCCACATTATTTTGTCTTTGTCGATTACTTCTGACGCCACTTCCCAATCTAGGCTGCCAGTGGCCCTCTCCCTATGCGGTTCCCAGTTTTGCTGGGTGGCAATCTGACATCCTGGGAAGTGTGTGGTTAGGAGTAGTTCGCTTGTCTCAGCATCGTTAGTTGTGTATGTGTTGTCTGGTTTTTTCAGGCAGCCTATTGAATGGTCTGTCTCTTGAGCAAGACAGGATTTGACCCTCATTGCCTGAAAGTTACTCTCAATGTTAGTGCAGAACCGCCTCCAGCTATTCTTACCTCTGAGGCCTATAAGTTTCTTATATATTTTACGAGCTGTTGTGTAGCGGTCCCAATCTACTGGCGACCGTGTGTTCATAGCTCTATTGAACAGTCTTCTCAGCTTCTGACGGTGTCTTTCCAGTTCAGGACTCCACCAAGAATGGCGAGCTCCCTGCCTAGGTACCGTGAGGGGACAAGACTGTTCATAGCTAGATAAAAGGATGGATGTGATTTTGTTTACATGTTCGTCTAAATTGGTTACTGGTATTTCACCCGGAAGGGCGGGTAATCTGCCTAGTTCAGCCTCGACGAGTTTAGTAAACTTGACTTGGTCTGTGTTACGAGGCTGTGGCTGTGGTTTGGTTAGGTTGAAGTTAATGGTATAGCGGATCCATCTATGGTCTGAGCATGATATCTCGGTGGACACATGCCAGTCCTGTACAGAGTTGGATATGCCTATGGTTGATACAGTTAAATCTATTATTGTTTGGGATCTCGCGTTTATGAAGGTAGGTTCGGAGCCCTTGTTAAGTAAAACAAGGTTATTACTAAGAATAAAATCAAGCATTTCCTCACCTCGGTTGTTGGTTTTAACATTACCCCAGAGCGTGTGATGCGCGTTGGAGTCTGTCGCGATGATTAGTTCCAGCAGTGCGATTCTGTAACCATCTCACCGTGAAAACTTAGGTGAAGTGAGCGTGGAGTGAGCTGTCAATAGTGTCAATTCCTAGCAAAAACAAACTCACTTCACCTAAGTTTTCACGGTGAGATTTTTACAGAATCGACCGGCTGTTTCTCCTTTTCACAGTACTCAACCAGTGAGGCGAGCTCTGGCAGAGGCACGTCCTCATCGCGTGTGTTTGCATTATTAAACTTACATAATTATAATAAACAAATCACATTATTTTGTCAATTCGTAAAAACCGTGCCAAGCAGGGCCGGGTCGCTACTTGATGATAAAAGAGTAATACTCTTGACATTTTTGTTCACTTACAGAGCTAGAACCGGAAAGTTTTGACAATAGCTGTCTAGATGTAGCAGATATACCACCAAATCATTCTGAGTCAGATGTAGAAGATGATATAATAAAGTTAAACTTGGTTGAAACTGAAGCGGAAGAAGAACAAGAAGTATCTCAGAAGAAGCGAGGAACCAGGGGGACGAAAAGTAAGTATGAACACAGAACATGTAATAGTACAAGTACAGAAGATTCACTCTGCAAAAATATTTAAATAAACAGTAAAGTACATACAATTCAGGTTGCTCACCGCTTATTGCCTAAAGATAAAGATGCATTTATTTGTTTAAACATGTGTAACATGATACATAGATAGGTATGCACATATGGATGGAAAAAAAATATTGGTCGTTCAACATGTTTTGCCATATTCGGCGTACAAAATAGTTATAGTTTGTAGTATTTCGTATTTATAAAACAAAATAATTAAATTATAGTCAAAATACATTCAATACAAAAATATAGTCAAAAAATAAATAAATAATATAATAATGAAAACAATAAAACTAAATATACATTATAGTATGCCTTACTAATTAGCATTTTTTTTAGCTCTCTCTTGAATGAATTAATAGGTATTCATTTCCTTAAGAGAATTAGGAATTTTATTGTATATTAATGGGGCCATGCATATTACACTTTTTCTTAGAAATGCTGTTTTGGCGGAGAGTGATTGCACCCAAAGTCTGTACTTCTCGCGTCTATTTCTATCTGTATTATTAATCCGAAGGGGAAACAAATGAGGATTGATTTTTACAAACATTGATATCTCTAATATGTTAAGTGAAGGAAGTGTTAGAATTCTGTGCTGTATAAAAATTGGTTTGCAACTGTCAGTAGTTTGCAACCCAAACATAGCCCGTATACAACGCTTTTGTGCTTTGAACGCAGTGTCCTTCTGAGTTGAATTGCCCCAGAAAATAATTCCGAATCTTAATACTGATTCAGTAAGCCCGTAATATGCTGTAAGTAAAGTATCTGTGTTGACAGTCGGTGCCAACTTATAAAGAGCATATGAGGAAGTACAATTTTTTTTTACAAATATCGTTTGTGAGTTTTCCAATTTACTTGCTTGTCAATGATTAATCCCAAAAAACGGGCTGTTTCAGCTTCTGGTATTATAGTATCTTTGTATACTAAATTAAATTTAGATGTATTACTTCGTAACGTTTCTCGTTGTCTAAAATGCATTGTTTGTTTTACTAAGATTAATTTTCAAATTATTATTATTAAGCCAGGTAATTATAGAATTCAATGAATCATTAGCATCAGAATGGTAGTTGATCATATTTTTAGGTGCTATGGTTACAGTACTGTCGTCAGCGAACAATGACATGGGTTCCTTAGTTGCATTTGGTAGATCATTAATGTGTAGTAGGAACAAAGGAGGGCCTAATACACTTCCCTGGGGAACACCATATGTGATGTAACGCTTGTCAGAGGAGAAAATCATCTCCCTTTTACTGTGAATATTAAATTTTGATATTTGGGTTCTTTGTTGGCGGTCTGATAAATATGATTTTATCAATTCTAGGACCTTTCCTCTTATACCATAAGCCTCAAGTTTATCTAGCAGAATATTGTAGTCAACATAATCGAATGCTTGTGACATGTCACAATAAATAGAACAAACAGGTAAAGATTTATCAACTTGTGAAGAAACTACGTGTAAAAAGTCATAAACCGCCATATTGATGTTTTTATTTTTCCTGAAGCCTTTTTGCTCATGACAGAGAATTCCATTTTGGTCTAAGTAGCTATTAATTTCACTGTAAATATATTTCTCAAAGATTTTTGAGAATACAGAAATTTGTGCTATAGGTCTATAGTTCTCCATTAAATATTTATTATCTTTTTTAAATATAGGTTTAATAGTTGTCAATTTGAGGTCTTTTGGAAATGTCCCACTTTGTATACAAAGGTTAAAAGTATCGCTTAAATGATGAGAGATATCTTCATTTACTGCTTTGATCACTTTAGTCGAAATACCGTCAGTCTAGTATTTTTAAGATTTTTTTATTTAAGAAGTTTTGCGAAAATAAAATATTTTATAGGTAAATATGTTTTTATTAAATATTTTCAAAGTACTCTCCACTAGCCTCTATACAAAGTTTCATGCGCCTGAACCAGTTTTAGAAACACTTTTCCAGTCCGACGCAGACACCTTGTGTACAGCCTGCTCGAAAGCTGCCAGCGCATCTTCTGGCAACGAAAATTGTATCCCTTTGAGCTGATTTTTTATTTTCGGGAGTAAAAAGAAGTCACACGGTGCTAGGTCAGGGCTGTAAGGAGGGTGACCCAGGAGTTTGACCAGCGTGCTGTCCAGAATGTCCCTCGTTATGAGCGCGGTGTGCGAAGGCGCGTTGTCGTGGTGGAGCAGTAGCCCGCGGAGCCCTGTGTTTGGTCGCTTGTTGATCACAACAGAGAAAACTTCTGCCAAGCATTTGGTAGTACACAATTCAGCGTTGATGCTTCTTTGGTTCCGTAAAGGAATCGCTTCACTTTGGTAGGCGTTGATTCGTTTTGAAACATCCAAACCTGAAACCGCTTCGTTTCTGGATCGTATTGATAAATCCAAGACTCATCACTGTAATGATGTCGTAAACACGCCGAGACGAGCTGCTTCAAATTTGTTTATCATATCACGGCACCATTCCACCCGGGCCTGCTTCTGAGCATCGGTGAGGTTGTGCGGCACCTAGCGTGAAACTATCCTCACGCGAAGGTACACGTGTTGAATTTCGTGAAGGCTTCCCGATACAACCTGCAGTATGTGCTGGACCTCTTGATACGTAACTCGCCTATTGTCTTGGATTACATTTTTCACTGCTAGCTTAGCACGTTTTCTTCCGTAACAGCTGTCAAAGCGCGACCACTTCTGTCTTCGTCCCCCAAAGTTAGTCGACCGTGCTTGTTGTTGTGTTGTTGTTGTTGTGTTGTTAGAGCAATAAGAAGTACCTATTATTTTAAATTAACTTTTTAATTTCCAGCAAGTATAGTAATCAACACAGAAGTCAACAAATCAAAATTATAGGTGGTATGTATACTCATTACCAAAAGTTAACTTAAAATAATAGGTAGGTACTTTTTATTGCTTGTTTCCCAAACCCAATACAAAGCTAAGGCTTAATCGGGGTCGCGAGTTCGATCCTCAGACAAATTCAGATTGGAATATTATGCTGTTCGCAACAGTGGATTTCAATGCCAAGACTTTCGAACTAGCGTACCATTCAAACAGTTTTTCGAATCAGCGTGTTCGCGACAACGTCATTCGATATAGCGGTTTTCGACTTAATGTGTTTTCAAACTGGCGTACCACTCTTAATTTTTTTCGAAATAGCGTGCGTCGCAATAACGTCATTCGAATCTTCATATCACTCCCCTTTCAGAGTGGCCTGGTATATTGTATTGGATATTTACATTAACGGTCTTATTCATAATAAGTTATAGAACATCTAAAGTCTTGCTAATGTCTCGTTGTCAAAAATTGTTATTCATAAACGCATTTTAGCCCTAAAACGTTCTATAAACCTACTATAAAGTTATGAAACCCAGAAGCCTACTATAACAGTACTATAAGGGAAAAAAAATGGTCGACTCTATACCAGCTGATAGAAAATGACGTTTGACCAACAAAATGTAACATGTGCAGTTGTATTTAATTTATGTTGCACTTCTGTTTAACCAATTTAGTTTGTTATTAACTATAATGCAAAATAGAAGCGAGGAAAAATATAACGAAGCACATAATTCGTCACATCCACGGCAAACTTACGAATCTGCAGAAAATGCATTTTACAGGGAATGATAAGTTTTTTTAGTAACAGCGAAGTACCGTGGTACATTTGGTTTGGTTTGTTTGGTAAGATTTAATCTTAAAAAAGTAGTATTTTTAAAACCAAATGTACCACGGTACCTGTTAATTCCCTGTAAAATGCATTTAAGTACTGCAGATTCGTAAGTTTACGGTGGATATGACTAATAGCAACAATAATTACTGTGGGACGCTGCTGCTTTGGGCTGTGGAAACAACGCTTTCAATGTCTTTTATATGGCATACATGCAAACTAGGAAATGTGAAAACAGCCGTAGTGGCTAGAGCAGTACTTTACAATATTGCAGTTGACCATGGAGACATTCAGTTAGAGGGTAGCAATATCAATGAATATCATACAGTCACCCCAAGAAGTTGCAAGGGGAAATGCAAATGCTATTTTACAAACTTTTCAGGAAACATTCTGCCGAGGTAGCCTCACTTCACCACGTTAGAGGTATATCTTCCCACTTGTGTCCGGAGACGGTTCAGAGACTTCCGTGTGGATCATGTAGGTTTACACCCTGCAGGGAGATGCTCCAGTAGGGAGTGGTTGTGAAGCTATGTCGCAAACCATGCTCCGCCTCCTATCCTACCCTATGTGCCCCAAAACATGCAGTCAAAGTGACCTTTGCGCTGCCACTGACAACATTGGAAGTGGCAAAGTTTTGGGCCAACAAGATCTAAAATACAGTCGTCCCCGCGACACAAAGAAGATAAAGAGGAGACATTTTAGCGAGTAGTGCATTAATAAAAAGCTTATATACAAACTGATATCAGTTTAATTAATTTATTTTTATAATACTCTAAACTTTAATTCGGCTTCTAGAACTTGTGCTAGCAGAACAACATTTTTAAAATGTTTCTTTTCATTTGCCATCTATGCCACCTCTTCTGTAGGCCGTTTCTGTTTATTATTTGTAGTGAAGCACCATTCTTCCTACTGTCCTGAAATACAACATTAATGTTATAATTCTTTCTCTTCATCAAACGAAGTTCTTGACATGCTTACTCAGGAACTTTGTAACTTATAAGTAAATAGGATAGGCACCTAATTCGTAAATCATGCCAGGCCGCCTTTTTCCCCTTTTTCGCGTTGGTGTCAGTCAGTATGTGTTTTTATTTTCTATCTTCTTAGTGTGCCCAGAATTCGGCTACTTGTTTGGCGCCATCACCAGCGTCCACCTTCATTTTCTATTATGGAAACTCTCCCTGACTAATTCTTCCAAAAGATCTAAGGAAAAGCAAAAGCAAGAATAAGTATAAGAAATTAAAAATGTTTACAAAACAAAACTTTGAACACATTTTAGTTGTAACAGTACAAACCTTATCGTCCTCCAACCAAAACGAGTATTCACTTCTTTGCCTTTTCTTGGAACTAGTTTCCGGTCTTAATTCCATTTCTTTTAAATACAAAAAAATATTCAAAGGTTTTCGCTCGCCTGACAATAAAATTACAATAACAACAAATTCATTGACAAAACCTATGTTATGACGTTAACGCGGCAAAACTGTCGAAACCGTAGACAATAAATTAGTTTTCCGTACGTCATAATGTCTATGGTCACAATTATTCGGTGCGTAGACAGACATTCTCGT
Organism: Oligia fasciuncula; assembly: GCA_963082905.1. NCBI lineage: Eukaryota > Metazoa > Arthropoda > Insecta > Lepidoptera > Noctuidae > Oligia > Oligia fasciuncula. Next base: position 10,203,547 of record OY720415.1, on the reverse strand, counting down.
TTGACGATTCAAAATGTTGGCCAATTTGTTGGATGACTTCAATAAAATGGCAACATTTATATTTATATTGAAGTTATAGGACGTTTTAGTTATCGAACGTTTAAGAAGCGTTTATGAATACAAAATTTTATCGAACGTTTTAAAGGCTTAATGAGCATTTTAACTAATGTGTGTTTTAAACCTTCTATAAGCTTTTTTTATGAATAAGACCGTTAGTGTACATAGTGCTAGCCCAGGCTCCATACATTTCTGGAATATCTCCTTTGACCACTTTCGGAATAGACCACATGTCGATGTTAGTTCAATTTTATACTATGTCTCTCGTGACAAAGTGTACAACTTCATCCGGCATAGCAATTTTATTTTAATTCGTGTGCATGTCAACCTTTTCCATACATTCTACTTACCAGCTTTATAATCACAGGGGCGCCCGTTGCAAAGGAACCAAAACTAGACACACGAAGAACAAAACTAGAAGATGCAATAACAGCCGAGCAAACGAAAACAGACAAATCAGACTCGAAATTTATCCGGACAACTCGAGTTATAACAATCATAAAACATACTCGCACACAAATTGGTAAAAAATCTAACAAGTGTGATGTATGTCAGCGTAGTTTTAGTAATCAGGGTAGTTTAACAAACCATATTCGTATACACACTGTTGAAAAACTTTACAAGTGTGATGTATGTCAACGTAGTTTCTGTCAAAAGGGGTATTTGTCAAGACATATTCGTCAACACACTGGTGAAAACCCCTATAAATGTGATGTATGTCAGCGTAGTTTTAGGAATCAGGATAATTTAACAAAGCATATTCGTATACACACTGGTGAAAAACCTTATAAGTGTGATGTATGTCATCGTAGCTTCCGTCAAAAGGGGGTTTTGTCAATTCATATTCGTCAACACACTGGTGAAAAACCTTATAAGTGCGATATATGTCATCGTAGTTTTCGTCAAAAGGGGGTTTTGTCAAGTCATATTCGTATACATACTGGTGAAAAACCCTATAAATGTGATGTATGTCAACGTAGTTTTCGTCAAAAGGCGAATTTGTCAAGTCATATTCGTCAACACACTGGTGAAAACCCCTATAAATGTGATGTATGTCAGCGTAGTTTTAGTAATCGGGGTAATTTAACAAAACATATTCGTATACACACTGTTGAAAAACTTTACAAGTGTGATGTATGTCAACGTAGTTTCTGTCAAAAGGGGTATTTGTCAAGACATATTCGTCAACACACTGGTGAAAACCCCTATAAATGTGATGTATGTCAGCGTAGTTTTAGGAATCAGGATAATTTAACAAAGCATATTCGTATACACACTGGTGAAAAACCTTATAAGTGTGATGTATGTCATCGTAGTTTTCGTCAAAAGGGGGTTTTGTCAAGTCATATTCGTATACATACTGGTGAAAAACCCTATAAATGTGATGTATGTCAACGTAGTTTTCGTCAAAAGGGGAATTTGTCAAGTCATATTCGTATACACACTGGTGAAAAACTATAAGTGCGATATATGTCATCGTAGTTTTCGTAAAAAGGGGGAATTGTCAAGTCATATTCGTATACATACTGGTGAAAAACCCTATAAATGTGATCTATGTCATCGTAGTTTTCGTCGAAAGGAGCATTTGTCAATTCATATTCATCAACACAGTGTCAAACCCCTATAAATGTGATGTATGTCAACGTAGTTTTATTCAAAAGGGTATTTTAATAGCTCATACTTGTAACACACTGGTGAAAAACCTTACAAGTGTGATGTAGATATGTCAATGTAGTTTTCGTCAAAAGGGGATGTTGTCAAGACATATTCGTATACATACTGGTAAAATATCAGTAAACACACTGGTCAAAAACCATTCAAATTCAATAAGCGAAACTCTGCAGACATAATGGGTATCGATATCTAAACAGGATACATAAAAAAAAGAGTGATTTTCACAGCGCATAGTAGGGGAGCCCAACAGGGGATTTTGGGATTTACTCAAGCGCGGCAGGTTAACTGGTTGGGGATACCTTGCACCTTACTTGAACCCTCTATATAGGGGCGCGCGTGTACGGTAGCCGATCAGAAAAGTAAAAAAAATCGATAGCTGGAAATACTCGAGCGCGTCAGAATAAGGTATGTTGGGTTAATTACATGCTGAAAAGTGAGCATTTCAATAATCTGACGATTTTAGCGTGACGTGAGGGAGTGGGGGGATTACAAACTTGCAAAAAAAAAACCGTCACCTCGACATTTTCGAGCGCGGTCTAATTTTTTTTTTTTTTTTTGAGGAAATATAACAAGAAAAAAATAATCTGCCGATTTTCACAAGCAGAAGTTGCAAAAATCCTTATTCCTTATACCGTGACGTTAGCAAACAATGTGTATGTCTGTGTTGTATTTTAGTTCTAGTTTTTTGCCACCGACTTCCGAAATTAAAGTTATTTCATAATGTTGAGTTAATTTCTTTTTGAAGTCGGTTTCATTTTTTAAAATTACTTTTTTGTTTCGCAACTTTTAGTTGATAATAGTTTTGTTGTAAATATTGCACTAGAATTTGACCAAGGTTTTGAGATGTTTTCCCTTTGACACTACACCCGTAGCTCGTATCAATAAGTCAGGCCGTCACACTCACGTATTAGTCCATATCTTGAAAATTACTGAATCGACTTAGATGAAACTTGCACTGTTCCCTAAGTTGAAGTAAATGTAAGCCTATACAAAAAAACGGGGCATGAGCGAGTCGGACTCGCGCACCGAGGGTTCCGTACCATCATGTTTTTAAATTTTCACCGGCGAGCTACTTACTAGATCTCGTTCAAACCAATTTTCCGTGGAAGTTTACATGGTTTAATGTACATCATATATTTTTCTTAGTTTTATCATTCTCTTATTTTAGAAGTTACAGGGGGGGGGGGGGGTACACACATTTTACCACTTTGGAAGTGTCTACTATTCAGTTTAGAAAAAAAATTATATTAAAAACCTCAATATCATTTTTGAAGACCTATCCATAGATACCCCACACGTAAAGGTTTGATGAAAAAAAAAAAATTTGAGTTTCAGCTCTAACAATAAATTTTGGGAACCCCCTTCCCAAAATTTATTGTTTTTTTTTTCTATTTCTGTGTGAAAATCTTAATGCGGTTCACAGAATTCATCTACTTACCAAGTTTCAACAGTATAGTTCTTATAGTTACGGAAAAAAGTGGCTGTGACATACGGACGGACAGACAGACAGACATGACGAATCCATAAGGGTTCCGTTTTTGGCATTTGGCTACGGAACCCTAAAATGGTCACGATCCGATTAATAGTTGCGGAGACATGCGTGGACAAACATACATACATCTCTAAAATTTTGTATATTTGCTTGGAATAGATTGTCATATCGCACACCTAGATCTAAAGAGAGCTAACTCTAAAATCTCAATTTTTGAGGTATGCATACCATCGAATTCCCTAACTCACTACCTAGCGACCAACAAAACAGATTCAAAAATAGTTCCATTACTCAACTTAAAAAGTATTGATCAATACAGCAAACTCCTGCAGTGCATATGGACATAGTAATCAGTTTTTCAACTTTCCTGAAAAAAGTGTTTTTTTGAGTTAATCGCTGTTTAGATCTAGGTGTGCGATATGTGAATATAATGCAGTTTCAATAATATTACATACATACCTACGCGTCTAATTGATAACCTCCTTTTTTTGAAGTCGGTAATAATCAAAATGTTTTACGTAATGTTGCCCAAGCCAGGCTGTGCCTGGTTTGCGACCATCCCGACGCTATCTCCTCCTATCCGTCTCCCGACGCTATTATCCAATTTGTAATTTTAATGTTGAAATAAAGATTATAATTTAGTTTTACTTTGTTTGATTGTCTGTACCAAACATTCCTGCCGCCGCCGGTGAATGAAATGATTTTGAAATGATTTTATTTTTTGTAAGTAGGTTTGTACAAACACTTTTACAAGTCAATCATGTTTTTTTTTAAACTAGATGAAGTCGGCGTTTCCTATCTAACTACTCTGAGAAGAAAGGCCGAAACAAACTCAGAGGTCACAGTCTCTTTTAAAGTCCAGACATAATCTTGGTCAGGTTATATGAAGACCATGTAGATCGATGTCTGAGGTGGTCTTTTGAGGAAAGGACCACACAGATTGAGAGGACCTGTGCAGTCAGTGCACGCATTTGTCAAAAATCGTGCAGCTAAACTCAAGACTTAAGGAGCTCAACGATTCGACGAACAATACCAAAGAAAGGACATTCGGGTAGGCCACATAAATTACTCAATCTGCCAGACCATGAAAAAAAAACTAACAGAACAGAGAGAATAATAAAAAAAAATATATAAATGTAAAATGCCCCACATCGTCTTCACATTCACAAAGAAAAAATAATATAATACTTTACAAAGTAAGCAAATGTCAGTTTAAAAAAAAAATCATCAATGTCAATGATTATATAAAAATGAAAAAAAATCATTCAAAATGCAGAAATTGGAAGCAGCTCAATCCCAAGCCTTTTTGTCCTCAATATAATCTTTAACGGTATAAAAGGCTTTCTGGCACAACTTACGTTTAATGAAAGATTTGAATTTATTAAGGCTTAGATCTTGAACGTGGCTTGGTAGTTTATTGTAAAAGCGTATACATTGGCATCTGAATGAGCCACCTATTTTCTTGAGCCTGGTTGTAGGTACAACATATTTGTGTTTGTTTCTAGTATTTATAATTTATGGATATCACTGTATTTTTTAAACAATTTTATATTTTTATGGGCAATTTTATAAATGTACTGAGAAGGCACAGTCATTACATTCATCATCATCATCATTTCAGCCAAAAGTCATTACATTAATCTCTTTAAATTTGTCTCTGAGAGAGTGTCTCGGACTTAATTTATAAATTGATCGAACAGCTCGCTTCTGCAAAACAAAGATAGTCTGAATATCGGCGGCATTTCCCCACAATAGAATACCGTACGACATTACACTATGAAAATAGCTTAAGTACACTAAACGAGCAGTCTCTATATCAGTTAAATTACGAATTTTTCTAACAGCGTATGCTGCAAAACTTAGCTTTTATGACAATTTATCTATATGTGAACCCCACTGAAGCTTAGCATCCAAAGTTATGCCCAAGAATACTGTGTTGTCTTCAGGATTCAATTCCTCGCCCTTTATCAACACATTAGTTTTCACCTGCCTTACGTGGGGTAGCGTAAACTTAATGCATTTGGTTTTCTTCTCGTTTACTCCATTTATTAAAAAATCAACCACAAATGGTGTTATTTGCTGATGACACTTCCTTAATTTTTAAGGTAAATAGACGTGCTACAAATTTTGACGACGTAAATAACGCTCTACTGCAGGTCCAAAATTGGTTCACTGCTAATAATTTAGTATTAAATGGAAAAAAAACTAAGTGCATAAGATTTTCTTTACCAAATGTCAAGGGTAGTGATTGTGAGATAATATTGAATCAAGAGAAACTAGAATTCGTCGATAAAACTGTTTTCTTAGGGATCACGCTCGACTCAAGGCTACAATGGGGTCCTCATTTAACATCTCTTGCAGGACGGCTAAGTTCAGCAGCTTATGCTGTCAGAAAAATCCGTCAATTTACTGATGTCGATACCGCGAGACTAGTCTATTTTAGTTACTTTCATAGTGTCATGTCTTACGGTATTTTACTTTGGGGACGGGCTGCAGACATCGATTCTATTTTTATTCTGCAGAAAAGAGCGATCAGAGCCATATATAACCTCCGCAGGCGCGATTCTCTGAGGGAACTGTTTAAGGAAATTAACATCATGACGGTACCTTGTCAATATATCTACGAAAACATCATGTATGTAAGAAAAAACTTACATCTTTTTAGTAAAAGAGGTGAAAGACATAATTATAGTACTAGAAATAGGGACCTATTAGTTCAACCAGGTTTCAGACTGGCTAAAGTAGACTCATCTTTTATGGGGTACTGTTTAAAATGTTACAATAAAATACCTCCCCACATTCTTCAACTGAATGAGACAAAATTCAAGTCTTGTATAAAACGCACACTATGCAGTCAGGCATATTATAAGTTAGGGGATTACATAGCTGATAAAAATGCCTGGCTCAATGCTGGTCCTGCTCCACAACCACAACTAATTGATTAACACCTGAAAATACTGTTGGAGCTGCTGAAGATTGTAAGACTATCTTTGCATTGTATAAACTCAATTTCATTTGTATTGTATAATTGCATAGCACAGATGTGAGTTCTATGTAAGTACTATACCATATTTTACCATTTACCGGGTAATATGTCTTTCATTGACTTGAATGTGCCCTGGCGGCTGATAGTATGTCATGCTCACACAAATGTCTCGCTGACGGTGGCGTGTATGTTGGATCATTTAGCTCCCTTCAAAATGGTTGAGCTGAATGGTGCTGATCTATGCGTCATGTTCGTGAACGGGCGCCGTCAGTTGGGGCTGGTCATCACTTAGCTGCCTCGGCTTATTTTTAATTATTTTATTTTTATTTTTGGATTGTTGTTTTAGTACTATTTGTTGTACTCTGGACGCTTTTAACGCATACGTCTTGTTTATTTTTACATCGTTCTCACATTATTTAATTATAAATTCAAAAGTAATGATGTAACTAATATTTTTGTAAAATATAATTTAAAAAGAGTGTCCATGGAGTTTCTTGTCCGTTCTTCTCCATAGGTACCTACGCTTTGGAATGGGCAACTAGCTTCACATTTTTCTGACTGACCTACTTCTTGACAATTCAAAAGTGCCTGTAAAATGGTTTAATTGAAATAAATGCTTTGAGTTTGAGTTTGAGTTTAGAAGCAAATTATTAACATTGAACCAGTGGACTACTTTCGAGATCGCGCTATTTACATTGTCAGTAACCAACTGCTGACGTTTAAGTTTAAACAAAAGAGAAGTGTCATCTGCAAACAACACTATATCATGATGATCCTTATGAGGAACGGCAAGTCATTAATATAAATGAGAAACAAGAAAGGACCAAGAATTGAGCCCTGTGGGACTCCCATTGTTACTATAGATCCGGGTGATCTTTTTCCATTAACGTCAACGCTCTGAATCCTTTTACTCAAGTATGAAATAAGAAGATCCAGAGCAGTGTTTCGGATCCCGTAGTGGCGGAGTTTCCTGATAAACGTTTCGTGAAGAACGCAATCGGATGCCTTGGACAAATCACAAAAGATGCCCAAGGCATCGCATTTATCTTCCCATGCATTATAAATATGTCCTAATAGTTCAACGCCGGCATCAGTAGTTGAACGACCCCTTGTAAAACCAAACTGCTATGTAATAATTTATGTTTATTAAAAAATCTTTGCATTTGGTCTAAAATTAATTTCTCAAAAATTTTACTAAAGGTAGGTAGTACAGAAATAGGTCTATAATTTGTAGGGTCTGATGTACTACCTGATTTAAACAAAGGTATTACTTTACTATTTTTCATAAGGTCAGGAAACTCCCCATTGTCAATACAACTATTAAAGATAATAGCTAGATTAGGCGCTACAATGTCAATAATAGACTTGGCTACTTCTACAGAATTACCCCACAGATCTGCGGTCTTTTTTACATTTAAAGTGTGAAAGGTTTTAATTATATCTCTACAGGTAATATATTCAAAATGAAATTCCGAATCGCAACCATTAACATTTTCCTTAAGCAAAGACTCAGCAACAGAAGGTGATGAGTTTAGTGTGAACGAAAGATATGGCAAAAGATGTGTGATGAATACCTACTACTAAAAAGAAGTAGCTCTTTTTTGTATATAAATAAAAAGCCCGTATTTGTCTTTTTATATAAGTATATATGTTGGAGTTTGAATGAAACGTCGACTGTTGTTGACACAAAGTTTATTGAGCACTGATTACACTTAAACACTGTTGTAGATAAGTATGAAAGGTATTATTAAGCTATTATTTAAGGCTGCACCGACTGCACAGTGGCGCCCTCATCGTTTGTTTGGTTATTTCTTTTATTTTAGAATGAAAATGCAGAAAATAAGCACGTTAAGTTGTGTTCCACAAGATTATACGTTAATACTATTATAAACAGCAGTTTTATATTGTTTAATTTTATTATAATCACTAAAACAGATAATAGTGGCCACTACTTTCCGTTTTAGTGATTATAATAAAACTAAAAAAATTCAAACTACCGTTTATAATAATATTAACGTATAATCTGGTGGAGCACAACTTAACGTGCTTATTTTCTGCATTTTATAAAATTGCCCATAAAAATATAAAATTGTTTAAAAAATACAGTGATATCCATAAATTATAAATACTAGAAACAAACACAAATATGTTGTACCTACAACCAGGCTCAAGAAAATAGGTGGCTCATTCAGATGCCAATGTATACGCTTTTACAATAAACTACCAAGCCACGTTCAAGATCTAAGCCTTAATAAATTCAAATCTTTCATTAAACGTAAGTTGTGCCAGAAAGCCTTTTATACCGTTAAAGATTATATTGAGGACAAAAAGGCTTGGGATTGAGCTGCTTCCAATTTCTGCATTTTGAATGATTTTTTTTCATTTTTATATAATCATTGACATTGATGATTTTTTTTTTAAACTGACATTTGCTTACTTTGTAAAGTATTATATTATTTTTTCTTTGTGAATGTGAAGACGATGTGGGGCATTTTACATTTATATTTTTTTTTTTATTATTCTCTCTGTTTATTGAGCACTGATTACACTTAAACACTGTTGTAGATAAGTATGAAAGGTATTATTAAGCTATTATTTAAGGCTGCACCGACTGCACAGTGGCGCCCTCATCGTTTGTTTGGTTATTTCTTTTATTTTAGAATGAAAATGCAGAAAATAAGCACGTTAAGTTGTGCTCCACCAGATTATACGTTAATATTATTATAAACGGTAGTTTGAAATTTTTTAGTTTTATTATAATCACTAAAACGGAAAGTAGTGGCCACTATTATCTGTTTTAGTGATTATAATAAAATTAAACAATATAAAACTGCTGTTTATAATAGTATTAACGTATAATCTTGTGGAACACAACTTAACGTGCTTATTTTCTGCATTTTCATTCTAAAATAAAAGAAATAACCAAACAAACGATGAGGGCGCCACTGTGCGGTCGGCGCAGCCTTAAGGAATAATGTGCGAGACGTGACGCTGGTACGGAGACCGAAACGGAAGAGGAAGACTCAGATTACATAGATAATTTTTTAGAGATTTCCATAGACAATTTAGTATAGACTGACATAAACAATTTAGTATTGAAAATACTAAACATTCTCGCACCTTATTTAAAAGTAAAGCTATGTTAGTAAGTACCTAGTTAACTAGTAGCTTATTGAAATACAGATTCATAATCATAGTTGAATTATTAAGGATGTTGCTTAAATAAATTACAGAGGTAAGTCAATAGTTAGTTATAGTTCTATGTAGTGCTTAAATTTAGTAAATAAGTAGAACCTAAATTTATAAAATTATACATTAATTGTGTTCAAACTCAACTTTACAATGTTTTCAGATTAAGGAGATAATTCTTTAGTGTTACATACATGTTAAAATATTTTAAGTTTTAAATTAAGAAGATATAGGTAGCAAAATTAGCTTATGACTAGGCCTGGTATATTCTCCCTTAGATGTGCGTACCACGGCTGATCTAACTAAGTTATCATTCTTATTAACATTAGTGGAAGTTATTCTGCCTAGAGGCCAACAAGTGGGAGGAGTATTTTCATCTTTAATTATTACAAGATCTCCAATGTTTACATTCTTCTGTATTTGCAACCACTTATTTCTACATTGCAATTCTGACAAATAGTTACAATAAAATTGTTTCCAAAATTTTTGTTTTATTTGCATTATTTTCTGATAGACGTTAATTCTAGACTCATTCGGGTTTAATACACTAGGCTCAGGTAAGTCAGTTAAAGCTGTACCTATGAGAAAATGACCTGGAGTTAAACATGTTAAATCATAAGGTAGGTCTGTGTAAATTCAAAAAGTCAAGCAGTTCAGACAATGTTGCAATAGTATTATCTTTCCTATTTATTTCCCATGCAGCACGCAAAGAATTATCCAATTTTTCACAAATTAAAAATACTAACAGTACATCCCAGGTATCAACAGGTAGATTGATAGCCTTTAAAGAATCTAGACTTTGTTGCAGAGTTATAAGAAAATCTTTAAGATTAGATTTTGATATTACATTAAATTTTATTAATGCAGCTTTTAAATGATAATTTACTACTATGGTTTTGTTTTCATACCTTTTGGACAGGATGTCTAAAGCCTTTTGATAATTATCGTCTGTTATGAGCAGTGATGCAATTAGACCGGCGGCTTCCCCCGTGAGCGCAGACTTCAAATACTGCAGCTTGTTGACCAGCGGGATATCTGCGTAGTCCACCGATGAATAAAATATGTTTTTGAACGCGGGCCATTGTTTGATGTCGCCATCGAATCGTGGTAGTTCCAATTTTGGAAGTCTGACATGTGGTTTTTTTATGGCGGTTGAGTTCAACAACGTGGTGTGGTTCTCAACCGACACATTAGCAGATGCTTTATCCGCCGAGTCACCGAGTAGCTCTTCCAATTTTGCTTTACAGGTGAAGTATTTTCCTTCGAAAGTTTCCCGCTCTTGCTCGTGCATCGATTGGCGTTCTGGGGCGTTGTCCAAAATTTCAATTTTTAGTTGCACCTCTTCATAGCGTTCCAAAATTTGACCAATTTCGGCTTTTCTCACTATCAGTTCTTGCACGTTGTAACTGGTTTCCTCCACATCGAAGCTAGAGATGTAGTTACCGATTCTAGTCAGTTTCCCTTTGATGGAACTTCTTTGAACTTTTAGAGCGTCGATCTCCATTTTGGTATTCATGTAATTGGTAAGCTGTAGCTGTTGAGTAGATACACGTGTCCGTGTTTGGAACTAGAAAGTTGATTGTAGTTTCCAGTGGTATCACTAATTGTAGCCGTAGTTATTACTTTTGGCTGAATAGTATTTGCGTATGTACGTAGAAGTAGTTGTTACTAATAGTTGTTTGATCACGATCGAATCCGAAAATCTGTAGTGTAGTAATCACAGAACATATATACCCTAAAGGGGTAGTAATGGCGGAGTTCGATATACTTTTTCTTTTTTTAAGATGGCACTATTGTCGCTGTGCTGGTATTGGTTGGCATGTATGCCCTTGAAGTCGGTAATGTAGTACCAATATCGAGCTGTGATTGGCGTGTTCGCCGTGAAATGCCTCTGTCTTCCAGTAGATGGCGTAAGGCGTCTTCCGTCGCGTCGATAAAACAGACACTTGCGCTTATGTTGGCTGCGCTGGATTTCTTCCACCCCGCCACACGAACTTGCACGATGTTCACACGAACTGTCCCGAAGTACCAACTGTGTGGAACAATGGCGTTTTCTAATATGGCGATTTCTTGGGCGTAGGCAATCGAAGGATCATTAATGTTGGAGTTTGAATGAAACGTCGACTGTTGTTGACACAAAGTTTATTGAGCACTGATTACACTTAAACACTGTTGTAGATAAGTATGAAAGGTATTATTAAGCTATTATTTAAGGAATAATGTGCGAGACGTGACGCTGGTACGGAGACCGAAACGGAAGAGGAAGACTCAGATTACATAGATAATTTTTTAGAGATTTCCATAGACAATTTAGTATAGACTGACTTAAACAATTTAGTATTGAAAATACTAAACAATATATATATTTGATGATAAGCCGTAGGTTAGATAAATTAACAGTAAGTTTTTCATCAGTAGGGGGAATGCTCCAACCAGCCCGCGAAATTCAAAATTTCTTGCGTTTTTTGCAATTTGCAGGCCCTGGCTAGGCGTAGGAAAATACCCAAATACCATCAGATAATTTGTGCACATTCGATGTTTACAGTTATAATACTTAGAAGAAAAACTGATCTGTGATTTAAATAATAATGACTACCTACACAACGTGCAAATAATTTCTAATATTTATAGGTAGGAAATTTGATCTGTGATTTGATGCAATAATTACTTTAAGAATTAAAATTAAAGGAATAAAAATAATAATTTCCACATCAACAAGCTGTTTCATTTAATATAGTCACAAGGTGCATTTAATATATTTTTAATTAGCCCCCAAAACTTTTGAACGCGACTGTACGGACAACAGTATGTCGATTCTGTAAAAATCTCACCGTGAAAACTTGCGTGGAGTGAGCTGTCAGTGTCATCCCACTGATGCTAGGGATTGACCAAGCATACATTTACAATCATAATCGAGATTTTAATAATATTTTTTATACTAATCCTATTAAAAAAAAAAAAAAAAATTTCAAAGCTAGTATTTTAGTTGTCAAAATTACTATTTTAGGGGGGGTTTTAAATAAAATAGCAAAACAGAAACTTAGTCAGAAACTCAACGTTGTTTTTTTCCCTAAACTAGTCCTATTATAGACTAAGGCGCGAGCGCGTCACGCAAGACCAGTAAATAAAATAAAACATTCACGTTTAAGACAGCTAGACTAGTGAAAATACGCATCGACATTGTTTGTTATTATGAGCGATTGTAGATCGAGTCTAGTAAAGACTGCAACGATGTTCAGCGTTATTAACCCAAATCTATTCAATTAGAAGAGATAACCGAGTGTGTCAAGTCATCGAGTGCTAACAGTGTGCCTAGCTGACGGACCATAGAATTTAATCCCACGTAGTTTGTGTGGCGTGATCACATAATTCGGAATAAACCAGAACTCGCTCAGCCTCAGCGCATGCGCGTTACTGACGTGAATCGGGTGAAGTGATCACTTCACTCGATCCACGTCAGTAACGCGCATGCGCTAGGTGAGTTCTGGTAAATTCCGAATTATGCCATTCGTATGTGAGCGCTGTGGGCGATGATGGCATAATTCGGAATTTACCAGAACTCACTCAGCGCATGCGCGTTAGACGTAAATTATAGTATGTTAGCGCTGTGGGCGATGATGGCATAATTCGGAATTTACCAGAACTCACTCAGCGCATGCGCGTTAGACGTAAATTATAGTATGTTAGCGCTGTGGGCGATGATGGCATAATTCGGAATAAACCAGAACTCACTCAGCGCATGCGCGTTAGACGTAAAATAGTATGTTAGCGCTGTGGGCGATGATGGCATAATTCGGAATAAACCAGAATTCACTCAGCGCAACTGCGCAAGCGCGTTACGCGCTGTCATTAGTATCAAATCCACATAGTGAAGTTTGTTTTGCTGTCAGTCATTGACGACCATGTACAGACGCCAGCACATCAAGTTACTACAATCTGTCAGATTTCTTTAATAGATTTTCGACTTTATTGCTTAAACATAAGGTTCAAGGTTGATTGGGAAAATCTGACAGTTTCGGGTAGGTTGACCTGCTGGCGTCCGTACATACAATGTACTTATGCCTATTCGGTATTCGGATTAGAGTTCAGTGACAATAATTAGTTCCTAATTATTTTAATGCTTTTAGAGATTTTAATGTCTAAATCCAACTGTGTTTGTACATTGAAAAACTCAATTTAGTCAGCCTACATTTAAGATAATCTAAAAGAAATTGTGCTAAGCATGTATTCAGTGATTGGTGTACCTACTGTTCGCCTAACTACACGGACTCTACAGTACATAATATGTAAAGGCACATACTTAGGTTTTTTTTTAATATTCCACCATCTCTAGGTGAACCGCAGTGCACAGGTACAAGATACAAACCTTATAACATACATATTTAGGCATATCATTAATCTAGTTATGGTTGCTGTTAGGACACACAAATTGCATTAAAATTATTCATGTATGTGCATGTTGTGGCCTGTCTAACTTTAATTTTCCTGTATCCTGTTTTACACACTGTGTCTATGTTTCTCAGCCAACTCTCCTGATGCAGGTCTGCTGGAAGAAATGACTAAATAAATGGTGAAAGCATTTCCTCTATATTTATGTAGTTTACTTTATTATGTGTTATGTGTGTACATAAATAAATAAATATAATTGATTAATATGTATTACATTAAAAAAAATTGCAAATACATTTTTTCTACTGAGCCTGCTGCTTCCCGAGGTTCAACTTCTTAATGCCGGGAATGGATCGACATTGGATGTGTGTCGGCTACATCCGCACTGCAACTAGCTGGAAATAATGGTAAGCATTTGATTTATTTAATTACTACACATCTGCAGCTAATGTAGTATAAGTATAGCGGTATAATTTATTTAGAGCAGGGTCTGTCTGATGTAGGTCTAGAGTACAATGAGTTGCAACATTTCTTAATTCCATGCTCTGTGCCTGTCCATGTCCCAATTTATTTGTTCCCTACTGTGTTTGTCAAAAACAGTGTGTGAAATAATGAATACTTAAGTACCTCAGATAACCACGTATGACAGAAAGACAGGAGTGATGTGGTCAGATCAAGTAGAGGCAGTGTTCTTTTATTTTATTGTCTTCAGTACCTTTAATGTCTTAGCAACTGCAGGGTTGGCTGGGCTCGTCCGCTGATAGGTAGAACATTCAGATTAATAAAATTCACTTGCTTATTGTCCCACAGGTGCGCAAAGGTCTCTCCCCCCTACTTTTCCAGTTTTCCTTATGTTGTGCCTTCTCCGGTCAATTGGTCAGGAACGTGTCGGTGACATAGGGTGCCTGAAGACGGGCGTCGTCACAAAAGACGTACTTATGGGCCAGGATCATCACACAGCAGTAACCTGTGTGACGATCCTGGCCCATACGTCTGTTACATTATTATTATCGTCACCAAGTTAACTACGTACCTACTATTTTGGCATACCTGACAGAACACCAAACGTCCTTGCAAAGCTAACCACCAGAGTGATCATGATAATCCTGTGTTCGTAATATAAATTATGTCGTAATACTATCACATCCACGATTGCAAACTAATTAATCATTGTCACTGACAAACTAATTCAAAGTAGGTAGGTACTAAGTTAAAACTTTCATTTGTTTATTTACAATCATTTTGAAACTTTATGCAATAGTTTATTTTGTATCGGAAAGTGGTGATCGAAATCGATGCAGTAGACTACCCGATATATTATTACTTTACTCTATGCAGTAGACGCTAGACGGCCTAGACGCACATCATTTCCACCAATTCCACCACAGATGATATTTCAGCGCGCGAATTTTTTTTTTTTCGTTAGACAACAGACAAGATGCGCGATTTCGCGCTTTTTTGAAAATTGTTAAAAATTTACTCAAAGTGAAACTTGGAATTCTGCAAATATGAGGTAAGTGTACAATGTTAGTTTATATATGATGTTTTAAACATTTTAAATTGGTAGGTAAATACATCAATTTATTCTAGAAGTAATTCCAGTGGCGTTTAATAATATTTATTTTGTAGCTCATCTCGCTCGCGCCATTGCACCGAGGCTCAACTAAGAGCCCTCGTAGACTTCTTTGAACAAGACCCCGAAATGGCACGTGGGCACCTGAAAACGGCGTGTGCCAGAAGAAAAATACGTGAGTTCTGGGAGAGGGTGGTACCCAGACTAAACAGTTTAGGGGGGGCCACCAAAACCAATAAACAGTGGATGAAAGTAAGTTAGTAGTAGAATTTTGCTTACCTACTGGTTATTAAACGAGAGTAACGTTGCTTACCGTCGACAAAGGCCATACCTACACACGGCGACACATCAAGTTATACATTTCCAGTTCTAGCTGAGCTCGCATTGCAGGTAGGTAGGTATATGTTTTTCGTACAATCAGAAGTCAGGTTACACTGGTTATGTATAGCTTGATGTGTAGCCGTGCGTACCTAGTGATTTTTATTAGGAAAGCAGATGCTGAAATAATAATGTAGGTATGGTCATGTTATTTCACATTCACAAAATACTAAATACCATTGTACACTGACTATTACTACCTACTTGGTAAAACAAATAGTATTGGACCGATAAGAAGATAAATATTAAAAAAAAAGCTGCGGAACGCGCCGCTGCCCGACGAAGGACTGGTGGGGGCGTCGAAGACATCGACCATCTGACCTAATAGTAATAGTGTTCTGTGATCTGACCGAAACAGAAGAGCGCATCCTCCAACTGTTGGGCGGCGAAGGCTACGCTGTTGGTGATCGCCACCTGCGATATGAAATAATACAAGTGAGTTTTGTAATCACCCACCTTCGTTGTCATAAAATTGTTAAGTAAAAGATATTTGGAAGATGCTTTTAGGGTTCCGTACCAAAATGGTAAAACGGAACTCGTAAAATAAAAGAACGAGCCATTTTTTAAATCGGTAATTGGGGTTCGTATAACTGTCACTAATGAGACACAATTACTTTTTCTATTGTTATTCTCCTATGAGATTTCTCGACAGGGGAGCGCGAGCGGGCCAATTTTGAAAAAAGAATCATTTCCATAGATATTGCATTCATTTTAAATGGCCAGTTATTTGATGTTATAAATCAACAGTTCTGTGGAACACCTTCTATTCTGAGGTCCCCCGACTTCCATAAGATTTTTTTAAATTTATTTTTTTATTTCATGCTTTTTGTAGGGATTCCTTAATTTTATTTTTGTCGGGGGTTTTTTAAATTTTAAATTTAATTTTTTATTTCATGCTTTTTGTAGGGACTCCTTAATTTTTGTACCTATTTCATTTCTATTATTTTCTTCCGTTTTAAGATTCTGGTAATTTGGAGTTTAATCAGGTTTTTATCCGTAAAAAAATATTGATTAATTTATAGTTGAAGAATAATTTTTAAGACTAAACAGATTTTTTTGTTTTATTATATTTTTCAAGTTTTTAGTTTTCCTTTCGTTAGGTAGTTAATATTCCTCATTCCCTTTCAATATAGTGTAAATTATTCTACTTGTCAAGCCCTTGCATATGATACCTATATTGAAGTTGTGAAAAAAAATGTAATTCACCATTTTGTGGTGGCGGCCATCTTGGATTTGAAATTTTTGATAGTTTATAGTATTCTACTAGTCAAGCCCTTTCATTTGATACCCATATTGAGGAAGTTGCGAAAAGAAATGTAATTCGCCACTTTGTTGTGGCAGCCATCTTGGTTTTTTTTTTTTTTTATAGTGTATAGTATTCTACTATTGAAGCCCTTTCATTTGATACCCATATTGAGGGAATTGTGAAAAAATATGTTATCCGCCATTTTGTAGCGGCGGCCATCTTGGACTGATTTTCATCAAACATAGCTAAGAACACTCCCGACTAATACACCTTTCAAACAAAAAAAACTAAATCAAAATCGGTTCATCCGTTCGGGAGCTACGATGCCACAGACAGACACACACACAGACACGTCAAACTTATAACACCCCGTCGTTTTTGCGTCGGGGGTTAATAAACAGAAAAACAATAATCAAATTATTTTAACAATACACAAATGTGAGATTTATATATCACGAGCCCGTGATATTAAAATATTGGTTGTAGTAGCTAGTAGCACCTACCTCTACTAGTCCTTGTTTTTAAGATTATTTGAATTTCGCGCGCTGGCATCCATGCATGTCCTTGTCGATTTTAAAGTGGTTTTATCAGCTAAACGCCTTCTTAGGTAACCACACTTGATAACACTGATACTACGTAACATACGACTAATGCCATAAAAATTAAGTGGTTAACAACTATTGGTAAAATAGACCAAGAAGACTCGTTTTTTTATAAATGTCGGTTCTAGTCTCATTTTATTTTAATTTTTTTTCTGTTAGCAGATTCTGATGAGTTGTTATATGAGCTCATTGGTAACATAATAACTACAGGGAATTACTGGGAAATAAGTAAATAAAACAACAAGTTCTTACAAAGTTTTAATTTTTTTAAATGTAGTATTAAATTTAATGTAAGTACCTATGCTCTTTAACATACCTACATTAAATTTGCATTTTCAGAGATTTTCCTATTATTCTGAATACTTCTCTGCTTTTCCTAATCCTAACTTCCTAGCTGTAACTTGTGTCTGTATTTTAATAATTAGTATTATGCTTTTAATAGGATTTAATTTCAACCCTATACCTCCATGCATTCCCAGAATAAAGGGTCTTGACAGACAGACAGACAGACAGACACACAACAAAGTGATCCTATAAGGATTCCGATTATTCCTTTTGAGGTACGGAACCCAAAAAATGATATTGTTTTAGCTGTATTTTAGTTAAGGGTGGTGGTTAACTCCTCTGCCATCACCATGTGGAGCTGGAACAAATAAAACTTGTAAGTTAATTGAAAAAAAAAATTACTTAGGAGTTATAGTTTGAATTACAGAAAATCAGAATTATTAAATAAATAAAAACAAAAAGTTACTGCAAGTGAGGCATCTGAATAACAATTTTTTAAATACTTATTATTAAAAATGTCTAAAACTTTTATGCATGTTGTTTTTGGTATACAAGATGGCGATAATAAGTTTTTACTTTCATTTTATGTTAATAATCAGCAGGAATTACTGGGTTGTGGAGGTCAGATAGACAGTTGCTCCATGTAAAATACTGGTATTCAGCAGTCCTGTTAGACTGGAAGCCGACCCCAACATAGTTGGGAAAAAGCTAGGCAGATGATGATGAATCAGAAGGAATTGTTCACATGAATATTTATATTGTTAATTAAAATATTAGTCTTACCGGGCTGATTCCGAGAATAGTAGAAAGGATCCCAATAATTATTCTGTGTATTAGAATTTGTGAATTGTGTGGTGTATCTGAAAAAAAAAAAGTATTCTCTAAACTAGTATGTTGAAAGCCTTGTTTTACCTATGGGGTGATGGAGTGGTAATCAATAATGATTGACAATGGTTTTGAAGGTTGCAGTCTGACTAATTAAATTTGCCATTAACTCATTTGAGTAAAGTTAGACAGCCTGCTACAAGCTCAAATAACAAGTAACACTGCCAAAGAAAACTTAATGGATTGGAATGAAATATCATTTTACAAGATTAGCAGGGAGTTATCTAACATACGAACCTTCTTCAGCTTCCGTCACCATTCCTATTTCCTCGGCCTAAAACAATTATTATGGAAAAGACCACTTTTGAGCCAGTACTTCTCATTGATGTATGTATTTGGCACACACATAATTTGTGAAGATCTTGAGCGCTTAATCAGTTACGGAGCCACTTTCTGCGTCCGATCTCATTAACAGGAAACATGCATTTTCATCCTTTCGGTTAGGTAGGGAGGACCGCAATGTTCAGTACAAGTCAACCAGCATAGCACGTCTTGTACGTCTTGGAATACCAATTCAATATAATACGCTTTAAAATCACTGACAAGCTAAGGACGAAAATTAAGCAACACAAACTTTACTCAATCAGAAACAAAACAGTATTAATTAAATAGTCACAGAGAGCGCATTTAGCATTAGAGCTACATCGGAAACTGAAAGTAGAAAAGTTAGAAAACCCAACAAAACCGCCAAAATTTGACAGTAAGTCCAGTGTTGCCAGTATGATTTTCCAAAAATGGACGGTTGGCTTTCTGAAAAGGTACGGTTTTTAACTTCAAGGTACACTTCGGGATACTTCTGCAAGAACTTGATCAGTTTTTTTCTTCTTCGAGTTGGCTGTCTGCGACCATAGGTTGGAAAAAAAGCGATAGGGAATCGAATAATCAAAGGGATATGGTAAAGTAGAACATTATTACCGATTGCCAATATCGAACAAATTCATTTGTAAATCAATTATAGAATGAAGATTCGCTATTGATGCAATGAATATTTTTTTTTTTTTGATAATAATTTATCATAAGAATAATGTAATGAGGAAGTTCAGTTATGAAGCGATATTATTCTCTATATTTAATGGAACAAAAAGTATTGTTTTAAATAAATCACTAGTATAGAAAAGGTACGAAAAAGGTACGGTCTACACTGAGGTACGGTTGTGTGATGAATAGTACGGAAAACCGTACTTTTTGGTACGGTCTAGCAACGCTGTAAGTCAGCCAGCAGAGTCAGTAACATTCATAAATTATCCAGGGTTGCCAGATGCCGATTTTTTTTCATCCTTGTTTTTTTTTAATCGGTAACTTCGCAGGCTACCTAAGCACTTCCCTTTACGACGGACACGACAGCATTTCATACAAACTTTCAAGCCCTTGTTTTTCGGAATGATTGAACCGATTTTAATAAAACTTCGTACACCTATGCAGGATACAAAGGTCTAAAAAGTTAGATTAGAACATTTTCGAAAAAAAAAAGTTCTAAAAAGCTAAAAACAAGCACATTTTAAATTAAATAAAAGTTGGAAGCAGGCGGGACTCGGGACCCATTTGAATTTGAAAATATAATAAGTAAAAATGGTATGGGTCCCGCCTGCTTCCAACTTTTATTTAATTTAAAATGGGCTTGTTTTTAGCTTTTCAGTTCTTTTAACTTAAGTTTTTTACCGCAGTCGGGTTTTCTATTTTTTTTTTTATAACTTTTTTTATTTCCAGTTTTTAGTTTACAAATGTGAAAGATTTCGCTGACAATTTAGTTCTTGGTACGTGTTTTTTACGATTTGTCACTTCGAATTACTTTTAACCATATAAGTTGTTTATATTTTTGTAAACATCTTTTAAAGCCCTTTATTTTGATACCCCCACTCGATAGGTTTTGAGAAATAAAATTGAAGACAACATTGCGCCAAAAATCGGCAATTTTTTTTTTTCAATTTTGATATACCCAGTGTCACTCGCACAATTACGACGAATCTAACGGCACCTCTAAAGCTGAAATCGATCAAGCCGTTTAGGCTACAGATCGTGCCAAAGAGGTATACATACATACATACATAGTAGTCGCCATATTGAATTTTCACTAACGTCATGTCTTTAGTGACACTCGCCGGACTAAGAGGAATCGTTGGACGTGTGAATCATCAAAATCGGCCCAGGCGTTTGGTCTGTATAGTGCTTCAAAGGAACATACAAACAGTGTTACAGCCAAATTAGACCGATATTAAATTTTCCATAGAAACAGAGATTTTCAGTTATCATTTTTTAGAGACATTTCGAAAATGTTCTTCACTATCTTTTGAAACCTTTGTATCCTGCCGAACCGATTTTAATGAAACTTCATACGCATTAAGCGTATGAAGTTTCATTAAAATCGGTTCATTCGTTTCTAAAAACAAGGACTTGAGAGTACGTCGTAATGTCAAAGGAATTAAAAATTCTTGTTAGCAACACTGTTGGTTCTTAGTTTGAATTTAGTACGGTACTTAGAATTGTATTTTCTCAGTGACAAAATTAATTTTCTATTCATTGATAGACAAAGATGAACTTTATCATCAGAATCTGTGGTGAAAATGTGCTATGCTATTCTACTATTTCTACTACTGTCACTGTCTATGAGTCTATGGGACTTTCCGAAACAAAATAAACTATTGCTTATATAGTTTCAAAATAATTGTAAATAAACAAATGAAAGTTTTAACTTAGTACCTACCTACCTACTTTGAATTAGTTTGTCAGTGACAATGATTAATTAGTATGCAATTGTGGATGTGATAGTATTACGACATAATTTATATTACGAACACAGGATATCATGATCACTCTGGTGGTTAGCTTTGCAAGGACGTTTGGTGTTCTGTCAGGTATGCCAAAATAGTACGTAGTTAACTTGGTGACGATATTATTAATGTAACAGACGTATGGGCCAGGATCGTCACACAGGTTACTGTTGTGTGATGATCCTGGCCCATAAGTACGTCTTTTGTGACGACGCCCGTCTTCAGGCACCCTATGTCACCGACACGTTCCTGACCAATTGACCGGAGAAGGCACAACATAAGGAAAACTGGAAAAGTAGGGGGGAGAGACCTTTGCGCACCTGTGGGACAATAAGCAAGTGAATTTTATTAATCTGAATGTTCTACCTATCAGCGGACGAGCCCAGCCAACCCTGCAGTTGCTAAGACATTAAAGGTACTGAAGACAATAAAATAAAAGAACACTGCCTCTACTTGATCTGACCACATCACTCCCTGTCTTTCTGTCATACGTGGTTATCTGAGGTACTTAAGTATTCATTATTTCACACACTGTTTTTGACAAACACAGTAGGGAACAAATAAATTGGGATATGGACAGGCACAGAGCATGGAATTAAGAAATGTTGCAACTCATTGTACTCTAGACCTACATCAGACAGACCCTGCTCTAAATAAATTATACTGCTATACTTATACTACATTAGCTGCAGATGTGTAGTGATTAAATAAATCAAATGCTTACCATTATTTCCAGCTAGTTGCAGTGCGGATGTAGCCGACACACATCCAATGTCGATCCATTCCCGGCATTAAGAAATTGAACCTCGGGAAGCAGCAGGCTCAGTCGAAAAAATGTATTTGCATTTTTTTTTAATGTAATACAAATTAATCAATTATATTTATTTATTTATGTACACACATAACACATAATAAAGTAAACTACATAAATATAGAGGAAATGCTTTCACCATTTATTTAGTCATTTCTTCCAGCAGACCTGCATCAGGAGAGTTGGCTGAGAAACATAGACACAGTGTGTAAAACAGGATACAGGAAAATTAAAGTTAGACAGGCCACAACATGCACATACATGAATAATTTTAATGCAATTTGTGTGTCCTAACAGCAACCATAACTAGATTAATGATATGCCTAAATATGTATGTTATAAGGTTTGTATCTTGTACCTGTGCACTGCGGTTCACCTAGAGATGGTGGAATATTAAAAAAAAACCTAAGTATGTGCCTTTACATATTATGTACTGTAGAGTCCGTGTAGTTAGACGGAGGTTACACGCTCATTCTGATGTCAGTTCAGTCTGTGATTTATGTCAGAATGACGGGAAACTGATTGTGTAACACGTAGACTGATGGAATGATGGTCCAGAATGATGATTATTTAAATATTTTAATAATTTTTGTCAGTCTGGTCTTAGACGAACAGTAGGTACACCAATCACTGAATACATGCTTAGCACAATTTCTTTTAGATTATCTTAAATGTAGGCTGACTAAATTGAGTTTTTCAATGTACGGACGCCAGCAGGTCAACCTACCCGAAACTGTCAGATTTTCCCAATCAACCTTGAACCTTATGTTTTAGCAATAAAGTCGAAAGTCTATTAAAGAAATCTGACAGATTGTAGTAACTTGATGTGCTGGCGTCTGTACAAACACAGTTGGATTTAGACATTAAAATCTCTAAAAGCATTAAAATAATTAGGAACTAATTATTGTCACTGAACTCTAATCCGAATACCGAATAGGCATAATAAGTACATTGTATGTACATGGTCGTCAATGACTGACAGCAAAACAAACTTCACTATGTGGATTTGACATGGACGTAATATATATATTACGTCCATGGGATTTGATACTAATGACAGCGCGTAACGCGCTTGCGCAGTTGCGCTGAGTGAATTCTGGTTTACTCCGAATTATGCCATCATCGCCCACAGCGCTAACATACTATTTTACGTCTAACGCGCATGCGCTGAGTGAGTTCTGGTTTATTCCGAATTATGCCATCATCGCCCACAGCGCTAACATACTATAATTTACGTCTAACGCGCATGCGCTGAGTGAGTTCTGGTAAATTCCGAATTATGCCATCATCGCCCACAGCGCTAACATACTATAATTTACGTCTAACGCGCATGCGCTGAGTGAGTTCTGGTAAATTCCGAATTATGCCATCATCGCCCACAGCGCTCACATACGAATGGCATAATTCGGAATTTACCAGAACTCACCTAGCGCATGCGCGTTACTGACGTGGATCGAGTGAAGTGATCACTTCACCCGATTCACGTCAGTAACGCGCATGCGCTGAGGCTGAGCGAGTTCTGGTTTATTCCGAATTATGTGATCACGCCACACAAACTACGTGGGATTAAATTCTATGGTCCGTCAGCTAGGCACACTGTTAGCACTCGATGACTTGACACACTCGGTTATCTCTTCTAATTGAATAGATTTGGATTAATAACGCTGAACATCGTTGCAGTCTTTATTAACCCTAGATAGCTAACGTTCCTGAACTTCTATGATAAGCTAACCATTCGACTTTTTGACGACCATTTTTTAAACGTGATTTTTATTAAAATTGTATGGTATTTTAATCACGTTTATTATATTAATGGGCAATATGGGATATAAATTAAAGATAATTATTACATAAATGAATATTTATTTAACTTTTAAGTACTAAATCACAAATCAAAAATGGCACATGTTTCTTTGAGATCAATAAGGCACTAAATCTTACAATTACTAAATTAGGAACTATTTTTTAGAAATTTCTTCTTTTCTTTTTGGTATAATAAAGTAAAAAGCTTAAAATTAAACGTAAGTATCAAATTACTTAGATTTTTTTGGCACAAGTGGGGCAAAAGTCGACTGTATGTTCGCCACAAATGGGAATTCTGCAACTATTGCAGTGATTCTTTGTCATGCGCCTTTTCTTATAGGAACACAATAACAAAAGTACTTACCGGCTAAACGCGACCACCACGCGATGGAGTCTAGCGGTCACTAAGTTGGCTCGAATCAGCGAGTGTGTAGGTAAAACCATTAGAAAGGGAGAGGAAGATATTTTATAGATGCTCGTCATTTTGACGAACGTTAGCTATCTAGGGCTAGACTCGATCTACAATCGCTCATAATAACAAACAATGTCGATGCGTATTTTCACTAGTCTAGCTGTCTTAAACGTGAATGTTTTATTTTATTTACTGGTCTTGCGTGACGCGCTCGCGCCTTAGTCTATAATAGGACTAGTTTAGGGGAAAAAAACAACGTTGAGTTTCTGACTAAGTTTCTGTTTTGCTATTTTATTTAAAACCCCCCCTAAAATAGTAATTTTGACAACTAAAATACTAGCTTTGAAATTATTTAATTTTTTTTTAATAGGATTAGTATAAAAAATATTATTAAAATCTCGATTATGATTGTAAATGTATGCTTGGTCAATCCCTAGTATCAGGTGGGATGACACTGACAGCTCACTCCACGCTCACTTCACCTAAGTTTTCACGGTGAGATGGTTACAGAATCGCACTGCAGCTTAGGTATAATACGTCCAATAAAGAAGGTCATCGATATGTATGAATCAGTCGCTTTTTAGTAGTCATTGGAATTTGGTCGGATAACCAGCCGTTGCTTACATATTTTGGTTTTTTTGTTAATATTTACTTAATGCAAAACATTCCAAGCTGAATATTTTCACCATATATTTTTGACTAAAGGCACAAGATTTTGGTTTACACCTACACATCTGGAATTGAGCCGGTTCCTTGTATTTTGCCGTCAAAGTTATGACACCATCGTTTTGACTTTTAGCAAGATTATTCAAAAACGCATGCATGAACAGTTTTGAAACTTTGTATGGTTATTATTAGCGTCAAGAAGGACCGAATAAAGTTTTCAGCGAACTTATGCCTTGTCTCATTTAGGCGCTGCGATGTTTTTTCGGGTTTTCATAAAACCGCGATAACTTGAAAACTATAAATATTTTCTTAAATCTAATTGGGGCACTAAGGGGCACACATTAAGAGCTACTCGTGTATGTTTATTCTACAGGGGCACATGCAATGGTTTTAGAGATATACGATTCATCAAAACGTTACTCCAGCAGGAAATGCAATATCTCGAAAACCTGAAGGGGCACCGATTTTATTTTTGGGGGCACATTTTGGCACACATATAAGCTCTCTGGCCATGCACAATTTTTCTCTCTCCGATTATTCGTTTAGAATTTTCCTGCTAGAAAGACGTTACCCCAGCAAGAATCGTTTTTTCCGTTTTTTTTCCAAAACGACAGGGGGCACACATTTTTTATGTGGGGGCACATTTACAGCAGATAAGGCACCAATTATACGTTCTAGTCATATAACTCTAGGAGACACTTTCTTGCTGGGGTAACGTACACTAATACGGCATAAACAGTAGGTAATAATAATATCACTCGGGACCGACTGCGCGTCGGCGTCGGGCGAGCGATGATAGTTGAATGGCGGTCTATCAAAAAGTACTATGTTAATGGCGATGCATGTGTGCAACGTGTGACGTGTACGTGTCTTTTCTTTTCTTGTTTGTGTGTGTGACCTAGACGTTGTGCGCGTAGGCTATCGTCTAACCGCTCATCACTGATACTATCTCTGTCAGACACGATGCAAGATGAGACGGCGTGCTTTTTGGCCACGCCCATCTCTGAGTTCGAGCTCGCTGCTTGTTGCGCCTTAGGGTCAGTTCATGCCCTGGTAACTTAGAACAATTTTTTTTTATTGCGAAATGTGCCATCTATTTTTAATACATAGAACTTTTTATTGCAGTGTTACCACTTTTTTTTGCTTGAAATATTTGGTACTTTAAACTAATTGTTAATTTTGCTATTTTCTTTAATTATTCCAGTTGCACAAAAATGTATGCACTTACAACCGAGTATAATTGTTTTTTAAAATATTTGATTATAATGTTGTATTAATTGTGATATTTTTACGATGATAGAATCTTAAGGGTAGTTTAGTAATACAAAACGCTAGCAACACTGAGTCTAAACGTCACAAGAAATTTTCCACCGGTGTGTTTGCATGCTCGTGCGCATTTTACTTGTAATTTTTGGTGTTTTTGTGTTATTACGTTGAGTTGAGCTATAATAGATCCTCCATATATTCCAGAAATACCGAAATTCCAGGAGCTATAATAGATCCTCCGTATATTCCAGAAATACCGAAATTCCAGCATATACTGTACTATTTAGATATACTTAAAAAGTGTTTTGATCTATGTATATTTTTATGAATGTTTCATAGAAATATGCATAGGTCAATACACTGTTTAAGTATCTATTGAGCGAAATTATAAAAACGCAATTCATACGTAATTACGTAGGTACCTATATATATCGACGTATACGCACCTACCTGCGTGCCGTCCAGATGGCGCTGATCGCTAACAAAAACCGAAAATGTCAGTTGCCAGTCTATCTCAGTTTATATATATTAGTCTATGGGTCAGTTCACACCGAGACGCGACGCGACGCGCAGTTTTCAAGATAGAAATACAATTACAGAACTTATCTACTACACAAAAAGGTACACGATTCAGTGAGCTACGCCGCGCGGCGGCGGCGCCGCGCTGCGTAGCTCGACGTAGCTAGTAGACACTGAATTGTGTACCTTTTACTTTTTTTATGAATTTTTTTTATGAAACAGTAAATTACATACAATATCGAAAAATTACGTGATTATCAATACACTTCTACGCGTTTTTTTTTTTAATTTTCTTTACTTAAATCGATGAAGCTTTCGAAAAATAATTATCCCCCATAATTAATCTAAAATAAAAGTAGTAAATGGGTCATTCAATTATGTAGATGATTAAAATGCCTCATGTGACTATGTGACGCGTCTGTTAGATTCATTGGGATATGTCGAATGTCGCCCTATCGCCTAGCTTCTTACGAGGAGACCGCTCGTAGCCGCGGCATAGTAAAAACATATAAGTAGGCCAACTCGAACCCCGAGCGAGCGATAATAGTCTAAACACGTAGCTGACCCAGCGAACTTCGTACCGCCCCGGGCCCG
This sequence comes from Oligia fasciuncula, assembly GCA_963082905.1. Lineage (NCBI taxonomy): Eukaryota > Metazoa > Arthropoda > Insecta > Lepidoptera > Noctuidae > Oligia > Oligia fasciuncula. The sequence goes on along the minus strand of OY720415.1, from coordinate 10,175,952 downwards.
CCTGCCGCTCTGTTCCCCGCTTTTTAAATCTCTGATATCTTCTAAAATATTCATTTTAATGATATGCCGTAAAGGGCAATTTTGATCTTCATGAAATGCACAACGTATTTAATGTATTTAATTGGATAAGGAATAATACTGTGTGGTTTAAAATAGCTTGGTAAATAACCCATTTTTTTTTTGTAATATTTAAAAGATAAAAATGGTTACTGTGGGTTATCCTTAGGAAATAAACATATATACCATCGCGGACTTTTTTATTGGTATTTTTAAGATATACAATTCCGTAGTACATTAATTTGATCTATCTCGTAAGGTTTGGCCAGCGTTTGCAATGCAAGCGCACAAAAATATGTTTGTTACGACATCACATTACACATCTTTGAATTTCTCGGCTTTTCTCTACTACAATTATGCATGTATTATACATAAAAACCTTCCTCTTGAATCACTGTATCTGTTAATAAAAACAGCATCAAAATCCGGTTTGTAGTTTTAAAGATCTAAGCATAGATAAGGACAGACAGACAGCGGGAAGCGACTTTGTTATTATGTAGCAATGATTTCAATTACAAAGTTTTTTTAATTTAGACCTGACTAATTACATTTTTTTTATTACCTACGTCATGTTATCTGTTTAGTTATTTGAAAAATTACGATCGAAATATGATTAATTATAACGCGGTTTTCCATGTACAGTCAACAAAGGAGTTAAATACAGGAGCGTCGGATATAGTTGAAGTTTACTAAGAAACCGATGTATGTTCTGGACTGAAATTTAATTTAATAAATGAGCTGTTTGTTTTCTATTAATAAACTAAAATTTTATTCGAGAATATCCATCGGTTTCTTAGTAAACTTCAACAATATCCGACGCTCCTGTATACTTAACTCCTTTGTTGACTGTACCTAGTTATTCAAATTAATTATTATAAAATTGTTAAAAGCGGTAGGTAGGTTCACGTACAAATTATTACGTGCAGCAGGGCAGCGGCGAAGCGTGCGCGGGCGCGGGCGGTATTACGTACGGTGCGGGCGTAGCGTAGTCACCCACGACTGGTGCACCTTAAAGCCGCAATTATATTTAGCTCGCGCCGCGTGTCGCCACGCGTGGGTAAGCTATCGGTTACATACATTTAGTATAGGATTGATTACATTAGTCCCGCCCCGCGTGTCGCCACGCCACGCACTAAATGTATGTAACCGATAGCTTAGCCACGCGTGGCGACACGCGGCGCGGGCTAAATATAATTGCGGCTTTAGCAACGATAAATTTTGTCAGTGTGTGCGTGCGACGACGCATACGTACGAGCGCGCTCACATACAAACCGTGTTCGGTGCGTTTCTATGAAGATAACCTACTTATTTGTTTATACTATGGCCGCGGTCCCTTTGTCGCGGCATTTGTAAGCGAATAGCGTAGTACGAAGCCAGTGTTGACATCGCAAATGAACTTTAGTAAAACAGCTGATCAGGTAGCCATTTCGAGTTTTATTTACATTGCTGTTTTAAATGAAACAAGTGAATTTACTATTTTTTAATTAAAAATCTCATTGGGTCAGATAGAAATAATGATTTTATAGTTTACAAAAATTGCAGAAAAAAAAACGTAAAAATCCGAATCATGTACTGAATCCATGGTAAGCGGTTGCGCGTCGATGTGCCTGCCGTGTATTATATTCTCCAAACTCAAAGCATTTAATTTAAAATAAACCAGTTGATGATGATGTGCCTGTTCACATCATCATCATCATAAACAGCCTATAATGTTCCCACTGCTGGGACACAGGCCTCCTCTCTGTGAGAGGGAGTGGGCCGTAATCTACCACGCGGGCCCAGTGCGGGTTGGTAATGTCACGTCTTCGAATTTTTGGTTCTAGGACATCCTGTTTCCTCACGATGTTTTCCTTGACCGTTTTGAGAGCAGTGGTGATGAAATAATTTACACAAAGTAAAGCGCCTGTCTGGGTTCGAACCTACGACCTACAACTCGTAAGTCGCGGCCATTACCACTTGGCCACCACTGCTCTCGCTGTTACAGGCACGTTTGGGGACAATAACGAGCAAGAAACTTGACAGACACTTCGATCAAAATAATTATAAAATGTTGGTTAAGTACACCATTCATTGTGAAATTACACAATAGAAAATGAAACAATAGAAAAAACAAAAATATAAAAATTAAAAAAAAAAAAACAAAAGAAGCAGAAGTCTTTGCAACCGAAAAGTACGGCAGTTACCCAACACACACGCACATCGCAGAATAACCACTTCGTCATGCCTGCTTTGGTAATACAAAAAGTACGGCAGTTACCCAACACACACGCACATCGCAGAATAACCACTTCGTCATGCCTGCTTTGGTAATACAAAAAGTACGGCAGTTACCCAACACACACGCACATCGCAGAATAACCACTTCGTCATGCCTGCTTTGGTAATACAAAAAGTACGGCAGTTACCCAACACACACGCACATCGCAGAATAACCACTTCGTCATGCCTGCTTTGGTAATACAAAAAGTACGGCAGTTACCCAACACACACGCACATCGCAGAATAACCACTTCGTCATGCCTGCTTTGGTAATACAAAAAGTCTTAAAAAATAAATAGAAAGAGATGATGTGTGATACCGCATTTACACAATCGTGTTCGCCATTCGCCTCGTCACTCGATTCGACGAAACATTCGTATACGAGGGCCGTCGCGAACTACTGTTCACACATTCGCGGGGTGAATTATTTTGACAACGCGAGCGCTCGAATCGCGAGGCGAGTCACGAGGCGAAAGTGAGCGTACTGTTTACATATGCGTGTTCGTTATTCGCCTCGCCATTCGCCTCGCGATTCGCACGAATGTGTAAATGCGGCATGAGGTGTCCTGAAAACAAACAACAGTCACACACGTAGCTGTGTGTGATAAGGCCTCATGCATTCAATACACAAAGGCAAATCACAAACGTCACAAATCCACGTGGTTCGACTTGGGTTTTTATTCTCCGCACACCACACACAACTTCTCTTTAAGGGGGCCTGTGTAATTTTTAAAATGTAGTGGTTATTCTGCAATATGACTCTGGGTTTTTTAGCCCGGAGTGTGCTGGGTATCAGGCGGGTGGCTTCCACCCTTGTTGGAATTTGGGGAGGGACGGGTTGTTGCCAAAAACTTTTTAGGAGCCCTTCAGCGACTTGGATTCGAAAATTTCGGTGCGTAATGCTTTTATCTTTACATCTGTAAATGATAAAAGCATTCTGCACCGAAATATTGAGCAGCCTCCTAAAGAGTTTTTTGTACCAAATACTTTCCTCACCCGTTCTAATGGGAAGATTGTCAGCATCTGCTCCTTTTTGTCCACCCCCCCCATGACTTGGTTATAATCTAAGACCACCCGCGGTTTGAATTTACTACTGCCGTACTTTTTAGTTGCACCGACTTCCACCTTGTGGTATGTGGACACCATGCTCACAAGATCATCATCCTTCCAAACGATGACATTTATGTCACCGCTTGTGGATACTACGATGTCTCCCTTCCCCATTTGTAGCTTGGTGAGGTACTTGACGCTGTCGGGTACGTTCTCCCTATTTAAACGCAAGGTCCCAAAGCAATCAGTACCTCTCAGCTTAAGGCTACGCGCTAATAATGGACTGTTGTAAAAGTTGTCCATTACTAAAGTGTAGCCTTTTCCAAACAGAGGACTGGCGAGGTCGTACACAATCTTCGCCGCAGCACCAGCAGGCTGATAGTCTGTCCTGTCAGGTCGGTCGGCCCCGTCGGTCTGGTCAGGTCTGTCGGTCATGTCATCCCTACTTGGACTGTCAGTGGTGGCAGCCTTTCCAGCGGAAATGCAGAATTTCCATAAATATCCGGTATCTGACTCGCAAAGTTCATAAGATTTGATACCTGTCTTGGCTGCTTTCGTCGCTATTTTCTGAGCGAAAGTCAAGTGGCCTTGCCGCTTAAGCAATGATTCGTCAATAGCAACGTTTTGGCCTGGCAGGTACAAATCTTGAAATTTGCGATTCAGATGGGTATTTACGGGCTGAATTTTATGTATCCTTCGCTCCTCCAAGGAATGGGATTCAGAAATATTGCCATTATTGGCGAAGTGGAGGAATTTTTTGAGGAGGACAAATCGGTTAAATGACATGTATTGTTTGAACAACGGCATGGAGGTCGCGAGAGAAGAAGGATGAAAGTATTCGGACTCTACGGTAATGGGGTGAAGGCTCTGGTGGATCATGAGAGCGAAGAATACATACAACTCATGCACGCTGGTGGGACGCCACCGTCGCGTGCGGGAACTTGCACTTATGTTTGGTCTGTCGAGACATTGCGCTGCGTACGCGTTCGTCTCCCTTTCAATCAGCGACATGATTGGCTGGTCCCAGATCTTCAAGAAGACGTCTACAGGACTCCGGATCTCCGACATTGGGAATGTAGGACCCGGAGTTCCTGTAAACTCTTCTCGAACACCCGTGAAAGCAGCCATATCAGATCGCCAATCGAAAGAGATACGATCGATAGGGAGTATGGCACGCATCGCAATGTCATTCTGTCTGTCCATCTGTGCTATGTTGTTCAAAATTGTCGTGTCAATGTCCTCTAGCACTGCTGAGCTATCGGTAGCGAGAGTTGCCGGTTTTGCTCGCATCAGGTAATCAACTTCGATGTCATCAGCATGTTGGTCTTCTGCGTCTACATCACTGCCAAAACTATCAGTAGCGACTAAAACAACATAGAAAGTAATTAAAACTTAATTTAAATTAATGAACTTGCGACGGCATGGCACACAATTAGATGGAGAACTCACCAAGATCTGCAGAAAGACCTGACACTGCTGGACTCGATGTCATTGACCCGGCGACGTTCACATCCATTAACGTAGCTGAAACAACAATTTACGTTTAAAACTTTTATTTTCCCAAGCTTATTATATTCTATTACTGATACCTAGGGGAGGACTCGATAATCCTCAAATCCGGAAACTTGCTTTATTTCCGGGAGGGCAACCAGCAGTCCCAAGGTCAAGGAGCGGGTTTATCGTCCATAAGTCCCTTGTGAGCAACGTGGTAAAGATCGACCAGGGTGGCGTACCTTATACTCAGAATATCCGAAAGGTATTCGCTGAAGGTCGTACAGGTTTACCCCCCGACCTCGTCATGCCCCGACGATGAGGTAGAGACCATGTATGAGGATATTTCCAGAGTCATGCATGGCTTTAACACTCACTTTACCGTTGTCATGGGGGACTTAAACGCGAAACTGGGTAAACGAAACTATGATGGGCTGCAAGTGGGGCAATTTGCAGTTGGACGCCAGAACTACCGGGGCCACCTACTTTATGGAGAAGGAAGGCCACCAGTTTTATGGAGAAGGAAGGCCTCTTTATGATGAATTTCTTCTTCAGAAAACGTGAGCACAGAAAGTGGACCTGGCAGAACCCGGATGGTGCGGATGTGGTCGACGAAGAAGCAAGTATTCAATGATGTCTCTGATCAGCGCGGTGAAAACCGTAATAAGAGACACATTGGACTTAAATATCAAGCTGGAAAGATCTCGACTGATGAAGTCTACGCTCTGTCCAGCACCCATCCAGGTCCAAACCCCGAGAGCTTTCAGCTCGAACTCCAGAATCGTTTCGAATGCCTAGGGAGCTCCGTGGACGATTATAACGATGTGTTCCTGGAAACTGTCAATACGGTCAGGTCTAAGATCTTCAAGACCCGTCGTACGAATTCAAAAAAGAAGCTCTCTGATCCTACTTTACGGCTCATGAAGGAGAGAGACGCGAGATGATCCTGCAGTCTTCAGATGATGCGCTAAATTACCGGCAACTCAATAGACGGATCTCTAAGTCCTTGAAAAGCGATCTTCGCCGCTTTAATACAGACCGTATTAAGGACGTGATAGAGCGAAATAAAGGCTCCAAGGTCTTTGCTAGAGATCTGTCTATTGGGCAGAGCCAGCTTACGAAACTGAAGACCGATGATGGCAGGATCGTATCCGCCAAACCTGAGCTGTTGAGAGAGATCGAGAGGTTCTATGGACAGTTATACACGTCAACAAGTAAACCCGTTATGAATCTGGCAAACAACCCAAGAGCTAGATTAACCCGATATTATACCGAAGACATCCCGGACGTCAGCCTGTACGAGATTAGGATGGCTCTGAATCAGCTCAAAAACAACAAGGCGCCGAGTGATGACGGAATTACGGCCGGGCTCCTGAAGTCCGGCGGAAAACCCCTTCTTAAGGCCCTTCAGAAGCTGTTTGGTTCCGTCATACTCGAGGGCAAAACACCACAGGCATGGAGCAGAGGTGTGGTGATACTTTTCTTTAAGAAGGGCGACAATGCCCTTCTTAAGAATTATAGGCCCATCTCACTTCTGAGCCATGTCTACAAGCTGTTTTCGAGAGTCATCACGAACCGTCTCGCGCGCAAATTTGACGACTTCCAGCCTCCCCAACAAGCCGGATTCCGTAAAGGCTTTAGCACCGTAGACCACGTACATCATACGCTGCGACAGGTTATACAGAATACCGAAGAGTATAACCAGCCTCTCTGCTTAGCGTTTGTGGACTACGAAAAAGCCTTTGATTCGATCGAGACATGGGCTGTGTTGCAGTCTCTTCAACGGTGCCAGATCGACTATCGGTACATCGAGGTGCTGAAGTGTCTGTACGAAAACGCCACTATATCAGTCCGACTCCAGGATCAGACCTCGAAACCTATCCTTCTGCAGAGAGCTGTGAGACAGGGAGACATCTCTCCGAAACTGTTGACCGATGCACTGGAGGACGTCTTTAAGGTTCTGGACTGGAAAGGGGCTGGCATTAACATCAATGGCGAGTACATAACTCACCTTCAGTTTGCCGACGATATCGTAGTCATGGCTGAGACTATGGAGGACCTCAGTACAATGCTCGATGACCTCAGTAGAGCCTCCGAAAGAGTGGGTCTTAAAATGAACAAGGACCAAACGAAGGTCATGTCAAATCCCCATGTAACTCCCACTGTCATAAAGATCCGAGACGCTACACTCGAAGTCGTGGACGAGTATGTTTACCTAGGACAAACTGTCCAGTTAGATAGGTCTAACTTCGAGAAAGAGGTCAAACGTCGAATCCGACTGGCTGGGCAGCGTTCGGGAATCTACGCAATATCTTCTCGTCCCACATACCGCAGTGTCTCAAGACGAAAGTCTTTGACCAGTGCGTGTTGCCAGTCTTGCCAGTGATGACTTATGGCACTGAAACGTGGTCGCTCACAATGGGCCTTATAAGAAGGCTAAAAGTCACCCAAAGGGCAATGGAGAGGGCTTGGAGTTTCCCTGCGTGATCGAATCAGGAATGAGGAGACCCGCAGAAGAACCAAGGTAAACGACATAGCCCGAAGAATTGCCAAACTTAAGTAGCAGTGGGCAGGGCACATTGTTCGCAGAACAGATGGCCGATGGGGCCGAAAGGTTCTGGAGTGGCAACCGCGTACCGGAAGACGTAGCGTTGAAGGCCTCCCACAAGGTGGTCCGACGACTTTGTGAAGGCCGCAGGAACCCGTTGGATGCGAGAAGCACAGAACCGGTCGAAGTGGAGGTGCTTGGGGGAGGCCTATGCACAGAGTACTTTTTGATAGACTGAAAGGCCTATGTCTATGCCTTTCGGCTGAAATGAAATGATCAGTCATCATTTCCATTGTTAGGTAACTTACCAGGAGACGGAACTTGAAGACCAGCGGCTTCACTCTTCAGATCTACAATGTTTAAATAAATATTATAATTAGTACATATTTACTATATGAGTTACACACTAAAAATGTTGGTGTTAAGTTGTCACTTACGAGAATAACTGGACGTCGGCGAACGGAATACTGGACACTCATCATGTGGAGTGTCCACTTGTGGCGGCGGCGGCGGCGGCGTCCAGCTAAGGTGTCTAAAACAATAATGTCATGTTAAAATAATGTCCTTAGTTAAATGTGACGTAGGGTCTGCATTATTAAAATATGCGCTTCACATGTCCTCTTCAGGGGACAAATTCACCCGCGCAGGACCAGGCGCGGGTGATAAAATCACCGCTTCACTAGAATAAAAAAAAATAATTATTATTGACATCCTTCCTGACTTGTACTAAATCATTTATATTTTAATTTAACGGCATTGACCTCGAACCTGACGAATTTATAATCCCATTTTTATTAAACTCGACATTATGTATTGTGTTGCTTATTCCAAATAATGTACTGAATTTCATTTGGACATGGTAAACTTATATTGATTTGATTGATTGTGTTAATCTATAAATATGTTACCGGTAATCTGTATAATTCAGGTATTCTATATTTAAAATGGACATGATGAAAAACATTTTGCAATTTCTGTATTGTGCAGAAGGAGAATCGGATACAAAGTAGAGAGCAGCACCCTGTGGCGTTTCATCTTCCAAACATTTTAGTATAGGTAGAAGGTGCTCCCATATTGCAAGTGCATCATGTCGCAGTGCAGTATTAAAAGTGCTCTGTGTCGCAGTGATTCGCTTACTGTGCAAAAAGGTGTTGTTATCGTCTTGCCATCTTTTTTGTTCGACTACCTCCAAAGTGAACGGCTTGGATTTCTCTGGAATATTTTGCATTGTAATTCTCGCTAAAGTCGCAATGGATTACGTATTCGTCTTGTTTCAGATAGGATTTATTTGTTTGATGTATCTGTGCTGTGATATTCGAAACGTGCTTCATAAAGGGGATCAGCTGCTTCTCAAATTCATTTATTAGGTACTGCTTTTGGAGAAGGATGAATTTTTCCTTTGTAACAGTACGGGATGTTTTGATTATACCATTTTGGGTAGAAGTTTTTTTTTTCTGAATTCCATTTCCAATAATGGGTTTCTTGAGAATCGTCGAACTCGTTGTAAAGTAAATGTTTATCTTTACATTTCTCACACATTCTTTTCAGACACTAATTGGCGGTACACCCAGCTCCATTAAGTGGTTACCCCCCCCCCCCCCCCCCCCAAAAAGACGTGCGTTCAAATCCGTGATGCGTGATAGGCCCAAGTTGGTTTTTGTATTTTGCAAAAACATTTTATTTTAATTAATGTCTTGTTTTAGTGAATAAATAAGCTTAAGTAGTTATTTTTTTCATTCTATTTTTATTATTGTTTTTTTTTTATTAAAACGTTAATACTTTTGTTATTGCGAAAACTACAAGCAATAATAGGGTTAATACATTTTTTTTTTTACCCTAGTTTGTGTCCCACTGCTGGGCAAAGGCCTCCCCTTTTTCCTTCCAAACCTCCCTGTCTTGTGCGATCTCCGGCCATGTTGGCCCTGCGAATGATATTAGATCGTCACGCCACCTTCGCCTTGGTCTACCTCGACGGCGATGTCCTGCCTCAGGCGTCCAGTGAGTGACGATCTTTGCCCATCTCTCCGGGTGCATTCGTGAGACGTGTCCGGCCCACTCCCACTTCAGTTAATATTTACGATGATTTATTCATCGTCTAAATAGAGGAGGTTTCAAGACCGCTTGCCGTGCGTAGGATTGGAAGTACAAATCCTAGGCACGAAATGTGCTTTTTGTTCATTATATTATTTTAATATATTTTTCTATTTTATTTTAGTAATTATTTATAAGCAATTTAAAAATAAGGAAAAATTAAATGCTTTAATAATAATTTAATAATATTTATTAACACTATGATCTTATTTTACAACAAAGATTTATATTTTGATTTGATAATTTTATTTACAGATATAATATACATATTTTGCCAACTGACACAAATGGGTCCCTAGACAAGTCTTAGTGGCATCCTGCTAACGCAAACGATAAAATAGCAAGCGGTAGAAATATTTTAGATTGATATAAGCTAACGAAATGTCACGTGACCTATCATATCGTCTCAGCCGTAGACAGAGTAAACTATAGACTGCTGCATATCTACTTTTTCATTCGCACAAGAAAAAGAGAAATATATTAACGTCACTAGCAAAGAAAAGAGACAGAGTAAGAATATTTCTGTCTCTTACTGCGTGTCGGCTAAGCACATCAATGTGCACAACAAGTTTGACGTTTATGAATGAAATACGGAAAATAAGATCTTTTTCAACACACTTGCTCGTAAAGTGGCTCTTATTGAACCGCTTTTAGGACCATAATGGAGTGTATTACGAACGCGTGCTTTTTCTTTACTTTAATCCACATGTTCTGTAATACCACAGATAACTATTTACTAGTCGGAGACGCGCGCTTATTTAATCTCATCAAACCCTGCGTTCCGAATTGGGAAATAATCGATGTGTTCCGAATTGGGAAATAACCGAATTAGCGTGAGCGCGATAACGATAACGATGTCCCGTGAATCGTCATAGATGACGTCATGACATTCGCCATCTTGCGATAATGCCGACCATGCCCTAGAATAATATCACCGTGAGCGCTGTCAAAAATGACAGTGTGTGTATGAGGTTGTGTCAGTGTGTGTTTTGTTTTGAGTTGCATCATCTTTAAATTAAACTAACGTGGCATTTTTGAAATTGTGCTTCTGGCTGACAGTCGCCACCTAACCAAAGAAGAAGAACTGAAGAAGAAATGTGGTGTTTATACAAAGAAATACTGTAATAATATCTTTTTTACATTGTGTAAGCACTGTCATGTGAGCGCGTTCACGAGTGTTCCGAATTGTTGCCAGCTCTCAGCAGTCATAATAGTAATATCTAAATCGGAACGCATGTGAGATGATGCATGGACGTAATATTACGTCCATGGAAATGATGTGAGCGCTGTGATGTGAGCGATTATAGCTAATTCGGAAAGCGCCCAAAGAGAATTCATGCCGAAAGAAAAAATCCGCGGGCTATATTTAATTTTTTTTTTAAATAGTCTGTATTGTCCTTGGTCGCAAAATGAGCTCGCAAGGGACCACAGACAATTTAAGGTGAATGCGCAGTGGTAGACCGCGAAATTCATAGGTTTTTTGCAATTTTCAGGTTTGTGTTTATTATATTTTTTCTATAGGCTGTTTGGCGGTTTTGTCTGTGCCATAGATTAATATATTTAAAATGAGTCAATGTTGCGCGCGCATCGCTAGTGCTGGCTAGCACGGCGCGCGGTAAAACAAAACCAGCGCGCCATTTTCCATACAAGTTAATATTTAACAATACAAGTCTGTTTTTTTCCTCGCAAGTGTGTTGAAAAACGTCGTATGATACGCGTGTGCAATAATCAATATACACACATGTATCATAATGTACTATTTCGTGCATAATTCAATAATAGCACATTTGCGCAACTTTGAAAATGGTAAGGTGCAGTGTAATAAGCTATAAAAATTATAGTATGATGAAGATTGCCGGAATTTGTTGTCCCTTTCGGTGACACGGATACCATGAGTCTATAGATTACTCTGTCTACGGAAAGAAACAAGTTGATGTTGTTCTTTTTGGGGTGTCTGTTATATATTGGGTTTGATTCGCGGATTGGGTATCACTGCCACTTGGTTGTACTCCCACGGGATTCAGTCTTGCCGAGCGCCTGCTCGAAAATTATAAACAGCCGGTCGATTCTGTAAAAATCTCACCGTGAAAACTTAGGTAAAGTGAGTTTGTTTTGCTAGGAATTGACACTATTGACAGCTCACTCCACGCTCACTTCACGTAAGTTTTCACGGTGAGATTTTGGCAGAATAGCACCACTGTTACTGCTTGGACTTGGAGGTTTGCTTGAGTACGAATTCCTTGACGATGGTCGTTGATTAGGGGCATCACCTGTAAACACGAAATCCTGTAGCATATAATGTATGCACAACAAATCAGATTGGTATTATGAATACTAAAGTTATTTAGAAACTTTTAATTTTAAAAGCTGCAATAAAGAATGAAATAAAACGAGAAATAGTTAAAAGTTTAAATACAAGGATGACATTTAATCATTTCTTAAAATAACAAAATTAAATCCTAACATAACTAAAACTATACAGAAACTAAAAAATAGCGTCGAAAAATTCATCCGCATCGCTGTCGACTGGTAATGTACCCAAGAGACTGGCGGCATTACCACGTTGTATGGCGATGCTTAGCCTCTGGCCAAGATAAAAGCCAGCCCTTGGGTCACGGGAAGTGTCAACCAGCCGTTTTGAAACTTTAAAAAGACCATGAGCACTCGGACCCCACGGCCCGAAAGTTTCAACCCTAAACGGCTCCAAAATATAGTTTCCGATGAGGTTATTATATTTTCGCCGCTTGAGGTTTTCCGCAGCCGCAGCAGCAGCGCCAGCACAGCATGCCGAGCCAGGAAGATGGGATGGCGCAAGAGTATCGACACACGTAGCGTCCCACACTAAAGGCCTACCCACCTTCCATGGAAATAAAGACATACCGTCCGGTCTCTTGCCATCGTCGCGTGCCAAGCCATTGGGTTCTAATACAGCTGGAACGCCGACGGTGACAAGAGCTCGTCGGATGATGTCATTAATGTTCGCGTGCCGCGCTAAGCGACCCGCACTTCGGCTGCAAGACTCGGTGAAACACGGCACATCATAATTAATCAGTGTGGAGGCTAGAATTTTCCTGATTAATTTATCAGTGTATATAAGGATGACATAATATTATTACCTGAAACTGATATACGAACACTGCTATCAGAACCTGATGATACTGGTGAATCAGCACGTGACAATAGCAATGGAGTCAGAGTTTCTTTAAATGGATTACGGTTTTCCTTATGAATTTCCGGTACTTGTATAAGATCTTCAACAAGGCAACGTTTAGCTTGTTTTTTTTTCTTTTAGGGTATATTTTCGGGTACTTATTCGACTTTTCTCTCGTCTTGCTTTTTGTTCGTGGCGGTTTAAGTCATGAATACTACGTATTTTTCCTTCGGCTTTCCTTTTATAATATCTCGCCCGGTTTTTGGCCTTGAACTCTTCATTATGTTTAAGCCTCTCTCTTCTTCTTCTTTCGGCTAACTTCTTTCTTTTTAATTTTTCTTCTCTTGGCATTTTTGGTCTAAAATGTTAATAATCCGTTATAATTTTTCTAAACATGGATATAGGTAGGTACCTAGTAGACATGTGCGCCGAACGGCGTGGCGCACGCCGCCGGTCATTTTAGCCACGCCGACGCCGCCGGATTTCTCATCGGCGTAATCGGCGTCAAAATCCAAATAATATTCTAGATTATGTATCGCACATTATTTGATGCCGGATGCCGTTAATATAATGAGTGCATCAAACTCAGTCACAATCAATGTTGTACTGGTTTTTAGGTGTAAAGAAGAACAAGCGTTGGAACAAACTGAGGACGAACGAGGTTCTTATAATGAGCCGCATGAAAAGAAACATGTTGTCGAAATTAGATCACCGCTTTCCCATTAATAAATTGTTTATGGCGGCTGCTCTTCTCGATTGCCATTTCCAAGGAATGTCAGTAATTGACAAATACCTTGAGGAAAGAGGGCAAACGAGAGTTTCCTTTATGTCTGCATTTGTGAGAGAACACGTCAGGGGCTCTGATATTTTACAAGAAACAGCTAATTATCCCAGTGAGTCAGTCTCCTCTACTTTTCTTTTGGCTATGTCCCAGAAGTATACAACTCCTGGTAGTATCACTAACGTGGCTGATGATCCTGTGGTGGTCGAATGTTGAAAATACTTTGGTGGATGAGCCCCTAAGGCTGTGCTCAACGGAAACATACTTCGTTATTGGAAGGAAAAGAAGAATACTTATCCTTGGCTATTCAACTGCGTTAGGGCTATCATGAGCGTTCCCGCCACAAACACGCCCAGCGAGCGAGTTCAGTCGCAGGACTAACCATTACGGCAAAAAGGTCACGGTTAAGTCCTACTTCCGTAGACATTTAGACAAAATTATATTTATCATCATCATTTCAGCCAAAAGACGTCCACTGCTGGACATAGGCCTCCCCCAAGCACTTCCACTTCGACCGGTTCTATGCTTCTCGCATCCAACGGGTTCCTGCGGCCCTCACAAGGTCGTCGGTCCACCTTGTGGGAGGCCTTCCAACGCTACGTCTTCCGGTACGTGGTCGCCACTCCAGAACCTTTCGGCCCCATCGGCCATCTGTTCTGCGAGCAATGTGCCCTGCCCACTGCCACTTAAGTTTGGCAATTCTGCGGGCTATGTCGGTTACCTTGGTTCTCCTGCGGATCTCCTCATTCCTGATTCGATCACGCAGGGAAACTCCAAGCATAGCCTTCTCCATTGCCCTTTGGGTGACTTTTAGCCTTCTTATAAGGCCCATTGTGAGCGACCACGTTTCAGTGCCATAAGTCATCACTGGCAACACGCACTGGTCAAAGACTTTCGTCTTGAGACACTGCGGTATGTGGGACGAGAAGATATTGCGTAGCTTCCCGAACGCTGCCCAGCCGAGTCGGATTCGACGATTGACCTCTTTCTCGAAGTTAGACCTACCTAACTGGACAGTTTGTCCGAGGTAAACATACTCGTCCACGACTTCGAGTGTAGCGTCTCCGATCTTTATGGGAGTGGGTGTTACATGGGCATTTGACATGACCTTCGTTTTGTCCATGTTCATTTTAAGACCCACTCTTTCGGAGGCTCTACTGAGGTCATCGAGCATTGTACTGAGGTCCTCCATAGTCTCAGCCATGACTACGATATCGTCGGCAAACCGAAGGTGAGTTATGTACTCGCCGTTGATGTTGATGCCAGCCCCTTTCCAGTCCAGAACCTTGAAGACATCCTCCAGTGCAGCGGTGAACAGTTTCGAAGAGATAACGTCTCCCTGTCTTACACCTCGCTGCAGAAGGATAGGTTTCGAGGTCTGATCCTGGAGTCGAACTGACATAGTGGCGTTTTCGTACAAACACTTCAGCACCTCGATGTACCGATAGTCGATCTGGCACCGTTGAAGAGACTGCAGCACAGCCCATGTCTCGATCGAATCAAAGGCTTTCTCGTAGTCCACGAACGCTAAGCAGAGAGGCAGGTTATATTCTTCGGTCTTCTGTATAACCTGTCGCAGCGTATGTATGTGGTCTACGGTGCTAAAGCCTTTACGGAATCCGGCTTGTTCGGGAGGCTGGAAGTCGTCAAACCTGCGCGCGAGACGGTTCGTGATGACTCTCGAAAACAGCTTGTAGACATGGCTCAGGAGTGAGATGGGCCTATAATTCTTAAGAAGGGCATTGTCGCCCTTCTTAAAGAAAAGTATCACCACGCCTCTGTTCCATGCCTGTGGTGTTTTGCCCTCGAGTATGACGGAACCAAACAGCTTCTGAAGGGTCTTAAAAACGGGTTTTCCGCCGGCCTTCAGCAACTCGGCCGTATTTCCGTCATTGTGGTTTTTGAGCTGCTTCAGAGCCATCCTAATCTCGTACAGGCTGACGTCCGGGATGTCTTCGGTATAGTGCCGGGTCAATCTAGCTCTCGGGTCGTTTGCCAGATTCATAACGGGGTTACTTGTTGACGTGTATAACTGTCCATAGAACCTCTCGATCTCTCTCAACAGCTCAGGTTTGGCGGATACGATCCTGCCATCTTCGGTCTTCAGTTTCATAAGCTGGCTCTGCCCAATAGACAGATCTCTAGCAAAGACCTTGGAGCCTTTATTTCGCTCTATCGCGTCCTTAATACGGTCTGTATTAAAGCGGCGAAGATCGCTTTTCAAGGACTGTACTGTCTATTGACTGGACTGTCTATTGAGTTGCCGGTAATTTTGCGCATCAAATTATATTTATACATGATAATTATGACATGTGTAAGAAGCAATTACAAAAGCTAAAATAATTTGCTTCTTGTTCATAAAATTTTATTTCTTTTCTCTCTTTTCGTACTAGTTTGATTGTTATTTGTAGCCATAGAGGTTTTTTTGTAATTGAAATTTTGATTTTATAATTGTACCTATTTAATATAGTTATGATAAACAAATAATTCTTGTCATAATTTAAAAAATGATTTATTTGTTCTCTATTAAGCGTGCCTTATGTTGATTACCTATAATAAATAAAAAAAATAATGTGGATTGAGACGTCTTCTATTCTACTTATTTTGACCATCCACGCCGATTACGCCGATGACGCCGCCGCCGCCGACAATTTAAACGCCAGACGCCGCCGCCGGTCGAATGACCATCGGCGCACATGTCTAGTACCTAGCTAATCTTACGTTATTTTTATTATTAATATTTATTTTTCATTTGTTTTATTTATTTATTTATGCACGATTAATGTACAAACGCAAACTTAATGGCATAAATGGCATTCTCTGCAACTTAATAGCATTGTCTGTTCTATTCTTAATAATATTAGGTACTTAAAAAGTCAGAAACCCATCGAATGTGACATTTTAAGTTTGATTTAAACGAATTTACATTTAACTAAAGTAATAAAAAAATATTTTCATTCATTACTAGTACAAAACTCAAAGTTATTTCATTTGCATGGCCAAAAATTGATCTGCGTGGGTCAAAACTACCACGTAAACCACGCAAATCACGACCACGAAAATCAAAATAAATCCTTTATGCTAAAAATATACAAAAACCTTTTAAGCAAATAAACAGGGTTTTGATTATAAGTTACGTTACCTTATATTTGTTCGCTACAATATTTTATTAAATAAATAAATTCACAGACACCGGAGATAATTGTACCACGCAAATAAAAGTTTTGAGAAACCAAACCCACGCAACTAAGTTCTTACCATCTATTTTTTGAAAACTCGACGCACCATGAGACAAGCACTCTGCCCGGCCGTCGGAGCGCGACTAGTTCTAACTAGGCGTGTGTAACTCTTTAAGGCCGATTCACACATATCAGTGAAGCCACAGTTCAGGCACAGTACCGGCACAGTTCAGTATCAGTGCTACAGTGTTGCGTCAGTGATTCAATTCATACATGTCAGTACTCAGTTCACGGAGCTTCAGTGAAAACGTGTTCGTCGTCAAGTATCGAGATGGCGTTTTGTACTACGGAGCTAGCAATGATAGCTATTGCTTTGGACGAAGAAGAAAAGCAGCATCAAAGAAAAAAGAGAAAATGGGTGCATGAAGCATGGCGATCCAGAGAGACAGAAGGAGAATTCATGACATTATACAAAGAATTGGTTAAAGATGAAAGGAAATATTTTGAATATTTTAAAATGTCAGAGAGCTGTTTCAATATTCTTGTTCAGAAACTAGGAAGTAAGTTATTGAAGAAAGATACTCGTTGGAGGACGGCGGCGTCCGTGATCCGACAAAAAATATCGTCGTCAACGAATACGTCCGTGATTGCCGGTGTCGGCACTGACACTGAGAGCACTGTGTCGTCACTGACACTGACAAGTGGGGATGCGTTCATAGAAACTGTATGAAAGAATATTTCGCACTGTGCCGGTACTGTGCCTGAACTGTGACTTCACTGATATGTGTGAATCGGCCTTTACGGAACCGACTCACTGATCCGGATCATTGAAGTGATTCAAAAGATTGGTTCAGTAACAACGTTTCAAATGCATCATTTGGATCTGAAACATTACTTTGCTCTGTGCTCATTCTGCGCGACGCGTCACTCGCGAGGCGACTGAGCAGTGTGCGAGCGAGAGAGGGAGACTGAGACAACAGTGAATAAATTTTTCACCTTACGCCCATGTGATGGTAGCGTAGCGTACTCACACCATGTAGTAGTTACAATAAACACACAAGACCAAAAGTATAACGGGCGGTCAAACAGATTAATTATATGAATTACCTCTGCCTCCTTCTGCCGACGTCTTCTGGTACTCCTGGCAGAACTGGAGTCTTCTGGTACCCGACGTACAGCTCCTTTGCCGATTTCCGCCGTTTCGTTGTTCGTGTGTCTAGTTTTGGTTTCTTCGCAACGGTCGCCCCAGCTGTGATTATATTTCTGGTAAGTACAATGTTAGAAGATTCACATGCACACGAATCAAAATAACAACGCTTTGTTTGATTCACACTAGCACCGAAAAAGAAGTTCAATTTTGTATTTCATGTCTCTGGTGATAAAGCGTATTATTCAATGTCACCATTGAATAATACGCTTTATCACCAGAGACATGAAATACAAAATTGAACTAACATCAACATTATGGTCCGTTTCAAAAGTAACTGATCAATGTTAAAACAAACCCTGTTGAAGGGAATTAGTAACACATTCATATGTATCTAGAAGGTTTCAACCACTTTATAACAGAGTGGGGCTACCTCGACGGTGCGGAAGCAAGGTGTGAGCAGGAGCTGTAGCGCGCCACCTAAGTCCCACCTTCTATCCTACCCACAGTGATTGATTTCATCCAAAAAAAATCCCTATGCTGTTTACAAGGCAAGAGTAGAACAGTCAGAAGCCCGAAAATCAGACAACCAGTCTTAGCAAGGGGCATGCCCCTTGGTAAGACTGTATTACCCAGTAACTGGGTTATGGAGGTCAGATAGGCAGTCGCTTCATGTGAAATACTGTTATTCAGCTGCATCAAAGTCAAAGTCAAATCATTTATTTCAAATAGGCACATTAACCTTTTGAACGCCATTGTCACATATACGTGACAAGCAAGCGCGTGCCATGTACGCCAGTCGTGTGTCGCCTATCCTATTACGAGCGACACAAATATGTGACAAAAAATGCGGTGCACTTTATCACGAAATAAACAATTAAATCATTACTTTTGTGTGTATACCTTAAATATTTAAAATTGTGGCTTGGCGTGAAGGGCACGCGCGTGCGTTTATGCTCTGGCGTTCAAAAGGTTAAAGGCACTTTTGAACGTCAGAAATTAACCAATCTTTATGGTAGAAATCTAACTTAGAAAGATGTATTAATGATTCTAATGATTAAAATTATCTAAATATGTAGCTGTTATTCTCGCGAATCATATTTTGATCAAGATACAACCTGACACTAGCCTGCAAATTGCAAAAAACGTAAGAAAATTTGAATTTCGCGGTCTCAACTACCCATTCACCTTAAGAAGCTATTTTAGGTACAGTCAACAAAGGAGTTAAGTATACAGGAGCGTCGGATATTGTTGAAGTTTACTAAGAAACCGATGGATATTCTCGAATAAAATTTTAGTTTATTAATAGAAAACAAACAGCTCATTTTTTAAATTAAATTTCAGTCCAGAACATCCATCGGTTTCTTAGTAAACTTCAACTATATCCGACGCTCCTGTATACTTAACTCCTTTGTTGGCTGTACATCAAGCTATGATCAGTAACCGGCCAGCGCCCTCCCCGTCAGACCGGCCGCCTTGCGGTATGGCTCCGAAGATATTCATTGAAATCAAATTATGTAATGTGTGGTGTGTGTGGGGGTGTGTTTGCATGTTTAAATAAGTCCTCTTCCTAAAAAGGTTTTGTTTTGCTGTGCCCGACAGGGTCCACGATTGTTACAACAAATGTTACCTACCACCTAAGCATATACATTGTGGAATGCAATAAATGATTGAGTATGTCAAGGGCAATTTTGTTAAAAAAAATAGATACAACTTTGCAATTTGTTTGTATCGAGAAAAATTAATTGAATCGTGTATTCCTCTTACATGATACTAGACCAAAGAGTCAAAAACATAATTACATATACCAAAATGTTAAATCCCTATTCCACATACTTAACAAGTTACACAAAATAGAAAAACCACATTTTTTTCAATATATCACCTTAATGCTAACCACTTCCGGTCAGTGGGTCGTCTTAAGGCCTATCAGGGGAGCCATTGGCCTGTTTGCTTACCTACATAGTAACTAACTCATACTTACTATTCGTCTCCGTGGCTCTTCGTTTCTTCTGAGATACTGCTTGGTCTTCTTCCACTTCAGTTTTAAGCTTCATCAAAGGTACATCATCTTCTACATCTGACTCAGAATGGTGTGGTGGTATATCTGCTACATCTAGACAGCTATTGTCAAAACTTTCCAATTCTAGCTCTGTAAGTAAACAGTCAAGAGTATTACTCTTTTTACCCGACTACGGCGAAGCAAAAAGAAGGGTTATGATTTTGACTGGTACGTATGTATGTATGTTCATCTGTTCCCTCATAACTCCATGAAGTACTTATAATAATTTGACAAATGAGGTATGGTTAGAAGCGTCTTCACCGTCCGCTGATTATAGGCTATGTGACGTCACACTAAATTCAATATGGCGCCCTCCAGAGGACATAAAGTAATTAATTTAAAAATAAATATATTTGGGTAAAGGGCTTAATTAGCACATTTCAAAAATATAAATATTACGGAAATAAGCTCCAAAATAATTTAATTAAAACTGGCCAAGTGCGAGTCGGACTCGCACATGAAGGGTTCCGTACCACAAGGCAAAAACGCCGAAAAAAACACGTTTGTTGTATAAGAGCCCCCCTTAAATATTTATTTTATTTTAATTTTTTAATTATTATTAAAGTAAAAATACAACTGAGTATTTTGTGAATATTTCAAGTGCCTACCTGTTGCCATTATTGATATCGAGCAAAAAAGGGCAAAAAAATCGCGTTTGTTGTATGGGAGCCCCCTTAAATATTTATTTTATTTTTATTTTAGTATTTGTTGTTATAGCGGCAACAGAAATACATAATTTGTGAAAATTTCAACTGTCTAGCTACCGCGGTTCTTGAGATACAGCCTGGCGACAGACAGACGGCAAAAACGCCGAAAAAAACACGTTTTTTTTTATGGGAGCCCCCTTAAATATTTATTTTATTTTGTTTTTAGTATTTGTTGTTATAGCGGCAACAGAAATACATCGTCTGTGAAAATTTCAACTGTCTAGCTACCGCGGTTCTTGAGATACAGCCTGGTGACAGACAGACGGACGGACGGACAGCGAAGTCTTAGTAATAGGGTTCCGTTTTTACCCTTTGGGTACGGAACCCTGAAAACAAGGTTAAAAACTAAAACCCAACTACTGAAAAGGATGACACAAGAAAGTACTTTCCCGTGGTCGCATGCTTATAAATATGTTATTATGTTAGCTTATAAATATGTATCCACCAAAAACATTTTCATGTAAAATGTTGCCAAGACGAGACCACATATGGCTTGCACTGTCAAAAAGTTATCAGATCTCATGTAGAGCCAAGCTTCTAACTCTACACGCCCTAACTGCACAAACTCTACACCTTAGTCAAAATATGAGGCTTGGCCGTTTCGTTACTACAAGAACTATTGTATAACAGAAAAGTAATGAACAGTGAATAAATTTTTCACCTTACGCCCATGTGATGGTAGCGAAACGGCCAAGCCACATATTTTGACTAAGGTGTAGAGTTTGTGAAGTTAGGGCGTGTAGAGTCAGAAGCTTGGCTCTACATGAGATCTGATAACTTTTTGACAGTGCGAGCCATATGTGGTCTCGTCTTGGCAACATTTTACATGAAAATGTTTTTGGTGGGATTTCACATCTTTTTGAAAGTTGCATAAGAAATAAAAAAAAAATTTTTTGGTGGGTTATTTACTGAAAATCCTGAAATACGTATTTTATTATTTATAACAAGGAGTCCCTGTATCAATTTTCAGAACTCTAGCATCAAAATATGCGGAAGTCTCGTACAAACTTCCATCCCCTATTTTAAGGGGTTGGAGGGTAAAAGTTCCAAGTTTAAGAGTTTTTTTGTTGTTTGTGTACTATTACTAGCTTACATACCAAATTTCAGCTTTCTAGGACTTCAGGAAGACCCTTAGAATATTGATGATCATCAGTGAGTCAGTGACGAAATCGGGGTATTTTAGATATCAATAAAATCTAAAGTATAAGAGCTATGCAATTGAAACTTTATAGTTTAAGAAGTCAACCACTGACATCATATCCCGAAAATGTTGTTTATCTGGTATAATCCAAACCCAAGTTATGAAGGTTCAAAAATACGACGAAGTGCTTCGAGAAAAGGTAGGTAGTGCCCTTGCGCTTCGCTTGGCTCGTCTTGGCTTGTCAGATGTTAGTAGAGTGGCATGCAACCACGGGAAGATACTGTCTTGTTTCATCCTGTTCAGTAGTCGGGTTTTAGGTTTTTAACTTTTTTTTAAATTATAATGTTTTTTTAAATTATAAGGAACCCGGGGTGGGTTGCTAGATTATAATAAATTCGCATATTTATGCTAAACAGAGGCGGGTCGCTGGCGTCGCTGCGCTTTATTACACGTAACTTACCAATATTTATGTTTTATATGTATACATACACCTTCCGGAATATACTCTAAAGGATGGTGAAAATTGACCAAAATCCTTTACATAATTATAGAAGAACAATGTGGTCACACAGACAGATGCCAGAAGTTTATCATTTGTGACCTCGAGATAGTTCTATGTACAGAATTCATCATTGCACATACTCTTTAGTTAATGCCAACCACTTCCTATCGCCATTGGCCTGTTTGCTTACCTATATAGTAACTGACTTATACTCACTATTCGTCTCCGTGGCTCTTCGTTTCTTCTGAGGTACTGCTTGTTCTTCTTTCACTTCAGTTTTAAACTTCATCAAAGGTACATCATCTTCTACTTCTGACTCAGAATGGTGTAGTGGTATATCTGCTACATCTAGACTGCTACTGTCAAAATTATTCAGTTCTAGCTCTGTAAGTAAACAAAAAAAGTCAAGAGTAAACTAGTAACCCGGGCAGGGTTACTAGATTATAATAAACTAGCTTCTGCCCGCGACTTCGTCCGCGTGAAATTTCACCCTCTTAGGGGTGGAATTTCGAAAAACCCTTTCTTAGTGGATACCTACTCTTCACAAAGAACACACCCTCCAAATTTCATGTCTCTAGGAGCAGCGGTTTAGACTGTGCGTTGATATATCAACAATTAGTCAGTCAGTTTACCATTTTATATATATAGATTCGCATATTTTGTGCGAAACCGAGGCGGGTCGCTGCGCTTTATTACGTTACTTTAATATTTATGTTATATATGTATACATACACCTTCCGGAATATACTCCTGAAGGATGGTGAAAATTGACCAAAATCCTTTACATAATATAGAAGAACAGACAGCTGGAGAAGCATCTTCATATACATGACGCTCAGTTTGGATTCACGCCTGGTTTGTCGACTGAGAGTGCTATCCTCTGTCTCAAGCAGACTGTACAGTACTACACGGCTAGAAATACTCCTGTGTACGCTTGTTATCTAGACCTCTCGAAAGCGTTCGACTTGGTAAATTATGACATGCTGTGGAACAAGCTGCACAGTGAGACGCAGGTGCCGAGTGAGATAGTGTCGATATTTAGGTATTGGTACAGTCACCAGCGGAACAGTGTGAAATGGGCGGGAGTATATTCCGACGTGTACGGGTTGGATTGCGGTGTGAGGCAGGGGGGGATAACCTCGCCCCGCTTGTTCAACCTGTACATGAACCAGCTGATCGGCGAGCTCAGCAGTGCTAATGCGGGTTGCTCAATAGGCGGAGTGCCTATTAATAACATCGGGGTTGGGGGGTTGCGGAAACTCCTGCGCATTTGTGAGACATATGCTGGGACTCATGGGCTCAGGTACAACCCTAAAAAGAGTGAGTACATGATTTTCAAAGCAGGTACCAAATGTTTCTCTGTAATACCGCCGATCACTCTTTGTGGTGCTAGTCTGAACAGGGTTAACCATTTAAACTACCTGGGCCACTGGGTCACAGATAACTTGTCTGACAATGAGGACATCGAGCGGGAACGTAGGGCGCTGTCGGTTCGCTGCAACATGTTGGCACGTAGGTTTACACGATGTACTGAACAGGTAAAGGTGACCTTATTTAAAGCCTATTGTCAGTCTTTTTAAACGTGCAGCCTATGGGCCAACTATGTGCAGCGAGTATACAGTGCCATGCGCGTACAGTACAACAATGCGTTTAGGGTACTGCTAGGGCTGCCTCGGTTTTGCAGCGCTTCTTCGATGTTCGCGCAGGCGCAAACCGATGACTTTTTTGCTATCATTAGGAAGCGGAGCGCCTCGCTACTAAGTCGCTTCCGACGCAGCACTAACAGTATCCTGAGCGTATTGTCCGAGCGGTGGGACTCGGTGATGTTGGAGAGGTGGATGCACCTGCATGCCAGTTCGTCACCATTTATTAAGTGATGATTGTTTTCTGGAATTTCTTGTAATTGTCTATTTATTTCTGCATTTTCTTGTAATTGTCTTTTAATTTATTCTATGTATTAAGTATTATTAATGAATTTCTGATTTTAATTGATATTAATTTGTGATTTAAATGTTTTGTGATTTAATTAATTCAATTTTTCAATTTAGTGTTATTTATTTAATTGATTTAGTTATAATAATATTATTGCGACATGTATTTTATTCCTTGGTTACTAACATAATTTTTAAGTGTGCTTACTAACATAAATATGGATCTCTGTATCTGATTTAAATAAATTATTATTATTATTATTAATGCGGTCATACAGACAGATGCCAAAAGCGACTTTAATTATTTATAGTATACAGATAATAGTTTTATTTCAAATATAATGTGGTTACCGCTAAGTTGAATTGAATCAAACAATACCAAAGCTTTGAAGTTGACCAAAACTTTTTTGTACAATTAAAATAAATAGATTAGGTATATCTTAAATTGTTATTTTTGTTCATAACAACTTACCATCACTTTGATGTTCCAACTTTGGCTCAATAATGTCATCAAGTCCCTCACAAACAGCTGGTAACTCATCTTTGATAGCAATGCTTTCTGTTTGACATTCATCCACTATACTTATGAGCTGTATCGGAGATTTCATTAAACCACTGAAAACCTCTAAATGGTTTTGGTTGTTTAAAGAATTGAGCTGTAAAAAGATGATTATAGATATAGATATCATTTATTCAAAGTAGGCAGAGAATAAGCACTTCTTGAATGACATTACACATTCTGTTGAAGACAAGGTAGTTTGGCAACAATTCTTTCTGCACATGTGGCTTCCCTGGCACTGGCACCTCATTAATGGCATAACTATGAAAATGTACTGCTCCCAAATTACGATGTTTATTTTTTATACTTTTTTGACATAATCTTTTTTATTATTTGACATTAATAATGAAAAAAAAAAAATGGTAAAAGAAAATGAAAAGTTGTAATAGCAATCATATCATTAAATTTGGGGTCAGTGGGTCGTCTTAGGGGATTCTGGTCTTATTAGGTTACCTATTTATCTTTTTTAATAGAATCTTTAAATTTTGCGAATGAATGTGAGAACATTGAAGACTAGATTTTTAGACCTTTTTATTAGATTAAGTACCTGGCACTTGTTGACAGGTCTACACTATACTCCCATATCTATTCATTCTGCAATTTGAAAACATTGTAAAAGACAATTATTTGAAACGAGTAACCGTAGAGTTTCTTGCCGGCTCTTCTCCATAGGAAACACTAATTGGAACCGTGCTAGCTTCTGACGTTTCATAAGTGCCCATGTAGGCTTACGTGAAATAAAATATTTTGATTTTGAGTTGTGCCGACATGAGAGAGGGCCGTTATCAAGCTGCCACATACAAGTTTCATACAGAAGTTGTAGCAGTATAATGTGAAGTACTTAACAAGTAATAATAAAATTACATTTGACAAAAGCATACTTATCAACATTCAACACTTGATGTTATGGTTGGCGTGAAATCCAGACACAATAGGTATTAGCTTGAGAGGAATCACTTCAACATTACACTGAAATTAGTAATTTCGAAAATAAATGACTGTTTAAGAATACCTCACCTTATAATCCTCATTCATCATCTGAGCGTACAGCTCTTCGGCTTTCACACATTGTCTCAGTAATCGGTAGCATTGCTTCAGTTTAGTGCAGCAGAAGAAACAAGCTAGAATTGGTCTAGTGTCTTCAGTTACAAACTGCAACAAAATTAGTCTTTTAACAGATGTTTTATGAAGAAAATAACTGTATGAATATCCTTACTGCTTTCTGAGCGCATCTTACCCCTTATGTCCAAGTCCAGTCCAGGGTTTGTCAGGGGATTTTCATTTCCTGCTAAGAAGACAATGTAGCCCCACGTCTGTTAAGGTAAGTAACAATACAAAAAGCAACTGTGTCTTATTAGTAACAGTTGAGCTCGTAGTATGCATGATATAGTCTTCTCGTCGGAGAGGCAAAAAACCTAGTAATTCACTTAGTTTTTATAAAAAATAATATAAACTTACTGGAATATCAGTCAGCTTCTCATATAGTTCGTGCAAGTTCCTGTTGGCCACTATATGCATGCGAACATTTTCTGCTAAGCATATCCTACACATTGGCAGTTTTTCCATCTTATAGCTCAAATAGTTCACTGTTATTTAGTTCAACTTTACAGTTATATTATTACAGAGAAATTCTGTTGCGTTGCGTACAAATAACGAGGGAGGCTTGGATAATAATAACACGATTTCTAATAGTTATGTACGAATGTTGTATGCTCAGTTGTATGAATAAAAGATAGTAAATTTATATTATATCTCTGGGAGGCAGTCCAGCCAGTCCAACACCATCATAAGAATATTTACACCATCTCAAAATGTATACCGGTAGTTCACGTTTATTTTTTACAAGTTTGTAGATAGACAACCACAGCGGTCTTACTGTGGTCTTACTAGTCCACACTTCCACAGAACACTATTACTCATAGGTCAAGTGTCAAAGTCAAAGACTTGTCAAGTGTCAACACTTAGGCTGCATTCCGAATTAGCTCTAATCACTAATAGCGTGATGCATGTTGGATGCGAGAAGCACAGAACCGGTCGAAGTGGAAGTGCTTGGGGGAGGCCTATGTCCAGCAGTGGACGTCTTTCGGCTGAAATGATGATGATGATGATGACTCATAGCGCTATGGCGCTCATTAGGGGAGGCCTATGTCCAGCAGTGGATTGCTATAGGCTGATGATGATGATGATGATGACTCATCATCTTACATGCGTTCCGAATTAGATATTACGATTATAACAGCTGAGAACTGTCAACCATTCGGAACGCTCGTGAACGAGCTCACAGTGCATACTCAATGTAAAAACGATATTATTACAGAGTATGTCTTACTTTACTCTACGAGTATGTCCTTGTATAAACATCACATTTCTTCTTTATCTTCTTTGGTTAGGTGGCGACTGTCAGCCAGAAGCACAATTTCGAAAAAGCCACGTTAGTTTAATTTAAAGATTATGCCACTCAAAACAAAACACACACTGACACTTCCTTAAACACTGACACATCCTCACAATACACAGTCATTTTTGACAGCGCTAACGGTATGGCATGGTCGGCGTTATCGCAAGATGGCGCATAATGATCTAGAATGATTCACGGGACATCAGGACATGTAGTATAGAGGTCAGTGAGGGTAATAGACAGGATGAGGCTTACCATCACATCACCTCTTAAAGGTTTAAAACCACCGTTTCAAACCGTGTATATCGTGCTTTATAGAGGTCAGTGCCATAATGGCTCTGACCTCTATAAAGCACTGTGCCATCGTGCCACCACCAGCCACCACCCATGGACGTAATATATAAATGATAAATGATTTTATTTCTGTAAGTAGGTTTGTACATACAAACACTTTTACACGTCAATCATATTTTTTTTTAAACTAGATGAGGTCGGCGTTTCCTGACTATTCTGAGAAGAAAGGCCGAAACAAACTCAAAAGTCACAGTCTCTTTTAAAGTCCAGACAAAAACTTGGTCAGATCGTGTGAAGACCATGTAGATTGGTGTCTGAAATGGTCTTTTGAGGAAAGAACCACACAGATTGAGCGGACCTGACCAGTCAGTGCACGCATTTGTCAGTAACCGTGCAGCTCAACTCAGAACTTAAGGAGCTCAACGATTCGACGAACAATACCAAAGACAGGACATTTGGGTAGGCCGCATAAACTACTCAAACTGTCAGATCATGATTAAAACGAAGAGAGAAAAACCAAAAATTACCCACATAGTCCTCACATTCACAATAATTAAAATCATATAATACTTTATACAGTAAATGTACATACATGTCATTATTTAAGTAAATAGATACCTAAAAAAAAAGAAAATTATTAAAGTGTAAAATAGCAAAATAAAAACAACATTCTAAACCTATTGGAGCAGCTCAATCCCAAGCCTTTTTGTCCTCAATATAGTCTTTTACAGTATAATAGGCTTTCTGACATAGTTTTCGCTTTATAAAAGATTTGAATTTATTAAGGCTTAGTTCTTGATTGTGATTATAAAAACGTATACATTGGCATCTAAACGAACCACCTATTTTTTTGAGCCTTGTTGTAGGAACAACAAATTTGTGTTTGTTCCTAGTATTTATGTTATGGATATCACTGTATTTTTTAAACAGATTAATATTTTTATGTGCATACAAAAGATTATCATAAATGTACTGAGTAGGCACAGTCATTATATTAATCTCTTTAAATTTGTCTCTGAAGGAGTGTCTGGGACTTAATTTATAAATGGAACGAATTGCCCTTTTTTGTAAAATAAAAATTGTCTGAATATCGGCGGCATTTCCCCGTCACAACAGAATACCGTACGACATCACACTATGAAAATAACTAAAGTATACTAAACGGGCTGTCTCTAACCTCCGTCTTACACGCTCATTCTGGCGTCAGTTCAGTCTATGATTGATGTCAGAATGACGGGAAACTGATTGTATACACGTAGACTGATGGAATGATGATTATTTAAATATTTTAATAATTTTTGTCAGTCTGGTCAGACTGATGCCAGACTGAACGTGTGTTTATTAGCTATCAGTGTGATGTCACTGCTTAGACAGCGATGGAGTCGCACGACATGTCGCCGCCTGCGCCGACTCCCTCGCCGCTCCCGACGTCCCCATCTCTACAATACTTTAATCCCTTTCTTGTGGAAATGAAATGGCGCTAGGCGCTACCCGCCGTCTATACTTTTCTTTGTCTAAGCTGAGGAAGTTACCATAAAAGATATAAAAACTTTTACAAAAAAAACAACCGACTTCCAAAAAACACTATAAAGTTAAAAATAACTTTAATTTCGGAAGTCGGTGTCTTTGGATTTGTATTTTAGTTTTTTGCCACCGACTTCCGAAATTAAAGTTATTTTTAACTTTATAGTGTTTTTTGGAAGTCGGTTGTTTTTTTTGTAAAAGTTTTTATTTTTCACTTTTTAGTGGGTCAGTTTGTAATTTATTTAAGTTACAATAGCCTAATATCAACGGATCATCACCTATTACAAAATATTGCTTTTCCCGATGCAGGGACGTTAATTGTTGAGGAGTTCTCCTAGTAAGAACCAGGAGAACTGGAGCTGATTGAGAAGTCACCATCAGCTCCACTTCACCATACGCATTGTAACGAGCATAAATTGCTTAGCAACCATATTAAAGTAATCGAATCGCAACCCGTGAAATATTTGTCATTGAGTAGTTCCGATGGCCATCTGTGGTCTTCATCATCAGCTCCACTTTACCAAATGATGATTTCCGAGAGCAAATGCTCAAGTTACTTTAATTATTGAGTAGGCCACACGACGAAAAATGACGCGATTACGCAACTTAAATTCGGTTTCAAATTGACGCATCAGCATGACTAGTAGGTAGTGGTCGTCCTATGTAAAACTATAATCTTAATTAGGTAGGTATTATTTTTGTACGACCTGAACATTTTGGCGTATTGAACCGTATGAAGTAAGCCCAACAAAAGATAACTGCTGTAAATCGTTGAGGAATTCCCTCGACTGTCTATGGTCTCCATCATCAGACCTGTAATGGCACTTATAACCCATATGGGTGCAAAGTTTTTCCTTTGCCATTACAGTTCTCATAAATATAAATTAATTAATTCCAAACACAAGGTAGCTACTGTAAACTGTTGAGGAGTTCCCTTAACTGTCCTTCGTCTTCATCATCAGACCCCTAATGACAGTCACAACCCATCTAGGTGTAAAGTTCACATCAATACAAATTAATCAAGCCCAAACACAAGGTAACTGCTGTAAATCGTTGAGGAGTCCCCTCGACTGTCTTTCGGCTCCATCATCAGATCGACTCCAGGCCTTCATTAAATTGTAGTGCTTTAAAATACTTAACGAAAAAATTAACAAACGCAATAGTCGCTCCTACGATTTTCGAATGTTCCCCTCGGTTTCACTGGGATGCCATCATCAGATCCTGGTTTCCTTATCATGGTACCACCCTTGGCATATCTCCTTTCCAACAAAAAAAGAATAATCAAAATTGGTTCATAAACGACGAAGTTATCCGCGAACACACATAAAAAAAAAAAAAAAAAAATATACGGTCGAATTGAGAAACCTCCTCCTTTTTTTGAAGTCGGTTAAAAACACGATATACACGGTTTAAAACCAGTCTACAAACCAAGGTGTCCTTGAAGTTGTTGTTGTTGCGAGATGCCTGCTACACGGTTTAAAACCAACATTTTCTTCTGCCACTGGTTTGCAACGCAGGCCTTTCTACCAAGGCCGTTTAAAGGTCATACGAAGTTTTTAAACTTAGGTTTGAAACCATCGTTTTAAACCGTGTAGAACGTGCTTTACATGCTCTATGGTTACGCTTGTTTGTCGCGGTCATATAATAGTAGTCTACGGTCGCGGTTTTCAGTATAGTATAATGTATGTACTCTGTGGTCGCGGTCGCGCCAGTGCTGGTGCTGGGCTGGCCAGTGCAAATAATAGTTACTTTTTTTATTGTTATTTTTCACCACTCTCCGCACGTATTCTCATAGCACATCTGACATTGTGTAGTGTGTACTTTACTCTTTGATTGAGGTCTTGCTATGAGTATTGAGTAATTCTGTGGTAATAGTGTTCTGTGTCTTGGAGTGCAACCAACCGTCGCCATTATTTTAAATCGTATTTGTTTCATTTGTTTGTTGTAACCTGTAACTCTCTTTTACTGCAAATACTAATATAGTATCACAGAGTTCACTATTATACTGAAAATATTATACTGGCTGTTTTACTGTAAGTCTGTCGTAGCTGTGGTTGTCTACAAACAAAATAAACGTGAACTACCGGTGTATAAATTTAAAGATGGTCTAAGGGTCTATTTTAATAATTTCTATGAATTACCTGGACTGGCTGGACTGCCTACCATTTATAATATTTTATTACTAACTTTTATTCATAGAACGTTCGTGGATTACTAGACATCGTGTTAATAATATAATAGACAAGCTTCCCTCGTTAATTGTACGCAACGCAACAGTTTCTCTAAAATTTAAACGCCCCTAGGACGACCCACTGACCAAAAGTTTAAAGTTTTGAGATAAAAGATGGAAAAGCTGCCAATGTGTAGGTTATGTTTAGCAGAAAATGTTCGCATGCATATAGTGGCCAACAGGAACCTGCACGAACTCTATGAGAAGCTGACTGATATTCCAGTAAGTTGATATTTTTATTTAAAGAACTAAGTGAATTACTAGGTTTTTGGCCTCTCCGACGCGAAGATTACATCATACTACCTACGAGCTCAACTGTTGCTAATGAGACACGGTTACTTGTTGTATTGTTACCTACAGATTTTCTTAACCCGGGACTTAAAATATAATTCATATGTATGATAAACAAGCTTACTTGAACATAAGGGGTGATTAATATACATGCCTTCTCTGTAAGATGCGCTCAGAAAACAGTAAGGATATACATACAGTTATTTTCTTCATAAAACAACTATTGAAAGACTAATTTTGTTGCAGTTTGTAACTAAAGACAGTAGACCGATTCTTGCTTGTTCCTTCTGCTGCACTAAACTGAAGCAATGCTACCGATTACTGAGACAATGTGTGAAAGCTGAAGAGCTGTACGCTCAGATGATGAATGAGGATTATAAGGTGAGGTATTCTTAAACAGTCATTTATTTTAGAAATGACAAATTTCAGTATAATGTTTTTTTAGTATAATGTTATTCCACTCAAGCTAATACCTATTGGAGGATTATTAAGTATTTATTTTATTTTGTTTTTAGAATTTGTTGTTATAGCGGCAACAGAAATACATAATTCGTGAAAATTTCAACTGTCTATCTATCGCAGTTCTTGAGATACAGCCTGGTGACAGATAGACAGCGAAGTCTTAGTAATAGGGTCCCGTTTTTATTACCCTTTGTGTACTGAACCCTAAAAAGAAAGTATAAAAAAATAAACATTGTAATTTGGGAGCAGTTTACACAGTTATGCCATTAATGAGGTGCCAGGGAAGCCACATGTGCAGATAGAATAGTTGCCAAACTACTTTGTCTTCAACGTAGTCTATAATAATGTGCTCTTTAACGCGACATTAGCTTATGCCGTTTTGGAGGACTGTCTTCAAACTGTCTCATGTAATTTGACATTCAAAAAGTGCTCATTCTTTGCCTACTTTGAATAAATGACTTGATTTTAATGTCATGTGGGACTGTGATGTCTATAATCATCTTTTTACAGCCTAATTCTTTAAACAACCAAAACCATTCAGAGGTTTTCAGTGGTTTAATGAAATCTCCAATACAGCTCATAAGTATATTGGGTAAATGTCAAACAGAAAGCATTGCTATCAAAGATGAGTTACCAGCTATTTGTGAGGGACTAGATGACATTATTGAGCCAAAGTTGGAACATCAAAGTGACGGTAAGTTGTTATGAACAAAAATAACAATTTAAGATATACCTAATCTTTTTATTTTAATTGTACAAAAATGTTTCAATCAACTTCAAAGCTTTGGTATTGTTTGATTTAAGTCAACTTAGCGGTAACCACATTATATTTGAAATAAAACAATTATCTGTATACTATTAATTAAAGTCTCTTTTGGCATCTGGCTGTATGATCGCATTGTTCTCCTAGATTATGTAAAGGATTTTGGTCAATTTTCACCATCCTTTAGAGTATATGCCGGAAGGTGTATGTTTACATATAAAACATAAATATCAAAGTTATATTTAATAAAGCGTAGCGTAAATTCGCATATTTGTGCAAATATGCGAATTTATTATAATCTAGCAACCCACCCTGGATTCCTAGATTATAATTTAAAAAAAAGTTAAATATCTGAACCCTCGGCTACTGAAAAGGATGAAACAAGAAAGTACCTTCCCGTGGTCGCATGCCACTGTACTAACATTCATAATATAAGCTATGGTAGCATGCGACCACGGGCAGGTACTTTCTTGTTTCATCCTTTCCAGTAGCTGGGTTTTAGTTTTCTTTTTTTTTATTATTTTGGGGCTTATTTCGTTCGTGTTCCACGCGCGCCTCAAAGAGATGTCAGCATCGAGGAGCCCCATAGGGCCGAAGCCTGCCGGGTCAGCGGGATTGTCCCAAAGGGTTACCGCTGGCCCGGGACATAAAGGGCTAAGGAACACGGGTCGGTTTAGTCAGTAAGAGTCTGACACTCCCTTCCGCTCCACCCAGAGCGGGATCATTTGATGATTACCCATCCAAAAAAAAAAAGTTATGAGGGAACGGATGAACATA
Organism: Oligia fasciuncula; assembly: GCA_963082905.1. Taxonomy (NCBI): domain Eukaryota; kingdom Metazoa; phylum Arthropoda; class Insecta; order Lepidoptera; family Noctuidae; genus Oligia; species Oligia fasciuncula. The sequence continues at coordinate 10,142,557 of OY720415.1, read as the reverse complement.
CATATCAGTCAAAATCATAACCCTCCTTTTTTACCGACTTCAAAAAAAGGAGGTTATCAATTCAATACGTATGTATGTAATATTATTGGAATTGCATTATATTCACACATGACAATCTATTAGGGCTTCCAAACAAATATACAAAATTTTGTAGACGTATGTATGTATGTCCACGCATATCTCCGTAACTATTAATCGGATCGTGATCGATATTCGTATTCTTTTTTTATTGGCTTACATTTACTTCAACTTAGGGAACAGTGCAAGTTTCATCAAAATCGATTCAGTAATTTTCAAGATATGGACTAAGACGTGAAAGTGTGACGGCCTGGCTTATTGATACGAGCTACGGGTGTAGTGTCAAAGGGAAAATATCTCAAAACCTTGGTCAAATTCTAGTGCAACAACTAAAAATTACGAAATAAAAAGTAATTTAAAAAAATTAAACCAACTTCAAAAATAAATTAACTCAAAATTATGAAATAATTTTAATTTCGGAAGTCGGTGGCAAAAAACTAAAACTATAAAATACAGATCCCAATCGACACAGACTTCCGAAATTAAAATTATTTCATAATTTTGAGTTAATTTCTTTTTGAAGTCGGTTTAATTTTTTTAAATTACTTTTTGCTTCGTCGTAGTCAAGTGAAAAGAGTAATACTCTTGACATTTTTCTTCACTTACAGAGCTAGAACCGGAAAGTTTTGACAATAGCGGTCTAGATGTAGCAGATATACCACCAAACCATTCTGAGTCAGATGAAGATGATGGATCTTTTATGATAAAGTTTAAAACTCAAGTGAAAGAAGACCAAGCAGTATCTCAGAAGAAACGAAGCGCCACGGAGACGAATAGTAAGTATGAGTTAGTTAGTATTAGGTAAGTTACCTATAAAGTAACTAACTAATGACCGGCTGCCTAGCCGAGTTATTTAAAACTATGATATCTCCTATGATATTCATTGTAATCAAATGATGTCAAGGGCAAGTTGGTTCAAAATTAAATACTTGTGATGAATAATGTTTTTATTTGGAAAAGGAAAAATATCATGTTTATAAAAACACCTTCGCAAATAATGCAATATTTTAGAACAATTTTTTAGGTTATAGTGAGTCAACCTTAAAAGATAGACCTGTGCTGTCCCAGATTTTTTTTTAGAACTTTTAGGCCGTTTACACATGCTGCAGCGGTACCGCCGCAGCCGCGGAATAATTTTTCCCGTTTCTGCAACATTTTTCATTGATGCTCCGCTCCTATTGGTCGTTACTTTAAAAATAAGAATGATGATGTACGATCTAGATATTTAAAATATAATAAAATACTAAAATCCTGCGTCCTCCGCTCAAAAAAATGTTCAAACCTTAACCACATACTAAAATCTAAAAATAAAAACAAAGCTACATGGGATATCATCAAAAATAGAACAGATACTCATAAAACATTTAATCAAATAAAAGCAATAGATCACGATGGCTGTATTTTAAACAATCCGAGTCAAATAGCTAACTCTTTTAATAATTTTTTTATTGATATTGCTAATATAAAACCTCAACCTGCAAGAAATACCTGTTCATCTCAACCCAATAGGAACAGTTCCAGCATATTTTTGAACCCATGCTCTGACACCGAAGTGTTTCGTATAATAATGTCCCTAAATAATAAAAAGTCGGTAGGGTATGATGAGATCTCTACGCACATACTCAAATTATGTGCTGAAATCATATCACCAATACTGTGCCACACAATTAATTTATCTCTATCTGAGGGAACCTTCCCTGATAGATTAAAATTTTCAATAGTTAAGCCCCTTCATAAAAGCAAGAGTACGCTAGATAAAAATAATTATAGACCTATCACTCTCATTTCAATATTCTCAAAAATTTATGAGAAAATTATGCATAATCGTCTAGTTCAATATATAAACAAACATAAACTTATTAATGAAGAACAAAATGGGTTTCAAAAAGGTAAGTCAACAACTCTAGCAGCATTCTCGTTGGTAAGGTCCATAACAGATAATATAGATAAAAAACGCTCTGTTTCAGTAATCTTTCTAGATATGAGCAAGGCTTTTGATCTCGTTAATCACAACACACTCCTAGATAAATGCGAGCGCTACGGCATCAGAGGTCCAGCGTTAGAATGGCTGAAAAGTTATCTTAGCAATAGACAACAGTGTGTTGAAGTATCCCGTATTGATGATAAACTTATTGCAATGGTATATAAATCTTTATTTAGACACAATGGGTCCGGAGTGCCCCAAGGAAGCATCCTTGGGCCTCTTCTCTTCCTGTTGTACATTAACGACTTGCCAAACATAACAAATCATAAGTGCGTACTATTTGCAGATGACGTGTCAGTAATAATACCGGAAAATAACAAAACTTTACATCAACAAGAAGTTAATCAAACCATCAATGATATAATTAATTGGCTAAACGAAAACAACTTAAAAATAAATTTAACTAAAACAAAATTCATTCAATTTGCAAACTACAAACAAAATCCACCAAAAATTATTTTAAATCACAATAACCAAATAATTAATAAAGAAAATACTATAAAATTTTTAGGTCTAACACTAGATGAAAATTGTAATTGGGGAATACACATTGAAAATCTATGTAAAAAAATAAACAGATTTGTATACGCTCTAAGAGAACTACGCAAAACAGCGAATGAAGAAGCTGCACTCAACGCCTATCACGGCTACGTAGCGTCTGTATTGAGGTACGGCCTACTCCTATGGGGTAACTCATCCCACATACAAAGAGCTTTCATAGCGCAAAAAAAATGCTTGCGAGCAATAACTGGGGCGCCTCCATACGAGAGCTGTAGACCAATTTTTAAAAAGCTAAAGGTATAAACTCTACCTTCTACTTACATTTTTGAAATAGCCATATTTGTCAAGAAAAACTCTCACTTCTTCTCCACAGTAACCGAAAATAATAGATTTGCAAAAAGAGACCCCACCAAGTTAAAAAACCAATTTTGTAGTAGCACTCTCCACTACAGAAACAGTTACCTTGTGTCCATTAAAATATATAACAATATTCCAAAAGTGATAAGAGAACTACCATTTAATTTTTACAAAAAAAGATTGAAAAATTGGCTTCTCCAAAATAATTTTTACACTTTAAAAGAATTTTTTGATTATAAGGGTAAATAAGGAAATAATATATATAAATTTTTTATTTATTTTTTATAATAAGGTACCTAGGTTTATTTAGTTAGTAAATAGAAATGTTGTTATTGTTGTGTTTTTATTGATATTGTATAGGTACATATTATTATTAGAGTAGGTATAAAATGTCCATAGTATATAAGTGTTTTGTATTGTTAATTATTAGAGTTTTTAGTAGTCTAAAAGTTAGGTGTTATACCCAGCCACGTGTACATTAGGTTCACATTGTAAATATTCGTATGCCGCTATTAGCGGCGGATGTGTAGAACTGATCCATTTGAACCAACCAACTTTGCAACTACCATATCCAACGAATAAATGTCTTTGTCTTTGTAGCGTGATGTTATATAGCCTTTAGATATATTTTCAATTCGAACCTGTTGATCCTGTGTTTAGCGCGTTCGATACCAAACAAACAACTTCACACTTTTGTTTAATACGAGTACTAGCTGACCCGGCAAACATTGTTTTGCCATATAAATTATTTCTAGCTGCCTGGCGCTACTTCGTTCGCGTGTTGTCCTACCCCTTACCCTACCCTTTCCTTACACTACTCCTAACCTACTCCTACACTACTCTTACACTACTCCTACCCTACACCTATAAGTAAAAAAAAAAAAATAAGAAGTATCCTATGTCCGTCTCCTGGTTCTAAGCTACCTCCCCACCAATTTTCAGCCAAATCGGTTCAGCCGTTCTTGAGTTATAAATAGTGTAACTAACACGACTTTCATTTGTATGGATTAGTATAGATTTTGGTCTTTACAACTCAAATCGTCGAAATCTAAAAAAAATAAATAATAATAATATTCCACAACTATCACACAACGCCGTCTAGTCTCAAGCTAAGCAGAGCTTGTGTTATGAGTACTAGACAACTGATAAACATACTAGAACAATTTTACCTAAAAATAAAATTGATATTAAGCATACTTACCTTTCTCTAAGCCATAAATTGAGATAGGCGTATCCGGTTCCGGTACGGTGAAGCGCTATAAGCCCCGCAGCGTCATATCCGCCCCAATCCGGCAGGTAGTGGGGATACGTTTGCGGAGCGCAGAACGATATCCATGAACCTCATTGCGGCTCAATTTACAGTGATTGATAGGGGTATCAATCACATACATTTATAATTAAGAATCAGCAGACAGAAATATAAATTGGCTTAGAGAAAGGTAAGTATGCTTAATATCAATTTTATTTTTAGGTAAAATTGTTCTATTAAGCTTGACTGTACCTTTCTCTAAGCCATAAATTGAGAAGTGTTTGTTATCGACTGCTGGATTGGGACTAAATTAGAACGCCAATGTGATCAACAAAGTTATTTATCCATTTTAAACTTTCGTTAGTTCAACTTATATTAAATCAACATAATTAGCTCATAATTATGACTTTAATTATAACACTACATCGATATTACGATTAAATAAATCATCTTATCGTTTCAAACAGATTACTGATCTGATTTGAATGACTTGATTCATTTGTAGACCTGTAATCCTTGATTTCTTTTTTATAATATTTGTGAAATGTCAACGCCGAGCGCCAATTTCCTCTCTCCAAAATATGATCAATGGGAATGTTATCTGACCAACTAGCCGAAGCTACTGCCGATCGCACACTACCTGGACTACTGTTTATAACAGCTTGTTTTAACAATTACTTAATCCAGCCCCCGATGATGGTGCGGGTAGCTGGTTTGGGCTCACCATGTGTGCTAATAAATAAGCTCTCAATATTACCTCTTCGACCATTAGAGAACTCTAGCAATTTGTTAATCCAATAAATTGGGTCAATGTTAGAGTTTGACTCGCATTTAAGTAAACGCCAACCGGATTGCTTACGAGTTATTATTATCAGTTTTGGAACCAAAAATCGGCCAAAACACTATAGAATCATCACTCCTTACAAAGTTTTCTTTATTTATACTCAATAATGTAAGGTCATGGGCTCTGCGCCCGGAACACAATAAAAGGAGAATTGCAGTTCTTTTATAAATTTCGAACAATGAATTTTGTCAATTAAGAATCTAATTAAAACATTAATGTCCCAAATAGGACTTTTAGCCTTGTGTGGCTGTTTTAACGCTATACCCTTTAATATTTGCTTTATAATAATGTGAGAACCTAATGATAAGCCACTAGGTGGACGACAAAAGGTACATACCACCGACTTATGTACTGCAATTGTATTATAGGCAAATTTAAATTTAAGATGCAAATCAGTTAGAAATCGAGCCACATCTTCAGGGGATGGATCTATAGTGCTCACATTATTGTCACGTGACCATTTACACCATCGTAACCATGCCGGCTTATATGTATTTAAGGTCGATTTCCTCCAGCTACCTTCTAAAATTTCTATCTGATCTTTCTGCCAAGAATCTAATAGCGATGACCACCCTGTATTAACCACACTTTTAAATTCAATTGATGAACTTGTGGAGGCGGTCGATTGGTTGTTGTGTCTATCAAGACTTGGTCCAAATCCCTCAACGGGTAGGGAGGGCGCATGGAGCGAGCCACCAGATCTGCTCTCCAAAAGACCTTTTCCCAATCTGGTGTTATCACCAGGTACATGCCGGTTGCCTGGTTCAGGTGCGCTAATACTCTGGGTATTAGACACGGTGGTGGGAATACCCATGATAACCTGTAGTGCCAAGGGCGACCGAAGGCGTTGTAGGAAACAGCAGCCTGATCTAAATCCAGACTCACATACTTGGGTAGTACATGAGCAGTTCTTGACGCAAAAAGATCTATTTCGGGAATTCCAAAATGCTGAAAAATTTTCCCGGTAGCACAAGGAAGCAAGTGCCATTCTGTCGGGGCAGATTTCCTTGAGAGCCGATCTGCTACGTAGTTGTATCGACCGGGAAGGTGATATATCAACATATGTATCCGATAACGATCTATTTCGTCTAAGACTTCGTATGTTAGGTTTAGGAGAGGCTGTGACTGTGTGCTGCCTTCGTTGCGCAGGTAAGAAACTACAGTTCGATTGTCGCTCTGAATTAATAAGCTTGTATCGCTCATTAGGCGACCTTTTATCTGAATTACTCGCAAAATTGCCAACATCTCTAAGATATTGCTGAGAGAGTTTCTTTCCTGCACCGACCAACTGCCACATAAGGTCTCGTTGTTGAGCTGCGCACCCCAACCTGCCTTGGCCGAGTCCGTCGTAAGGAAATAAATTGGAGGTGAACCGTGCAGTTGAGAAGCCATGTTGTGACTCTGTAACCACCATTGCAGGTTCGGAATCACCTTGACGGGCATCTGTATTCGACCTTTTACATTTTTTCGCAATAGGGAATTGCTGAAGGTCAGCATTGCACGAGAATTCAGGCGCCCTCGCGGGACTACGAAGCTGGCAAATTTCCAAAGTTCTAGTATACTCTGGACTTCTTTTAAACTTACCTTGGTGGCTTTTGCCATTTTCTTGATTTTGACTTCTGAAAGTTTATTACAAAGCCAAGGGATTGCAATAGTCTTACCGCCAAGTCCGCGTGACTTTGCAGAGTTTCTCGATTTTGATTTGCCAGGAGAAAATCGTCGAGATATACCAGCAATCGCACACCTTGATTTCTTAGGATCTGCGCGATCCAATTCGTCAGGCTGGCAAAAACCTTCGGAGCGATTGCCAAACCGAAGGGCAGGCAGGTCATTTGCCAAAGTTGGTCCCATACTATTAATCTGAGGAAACGTCTGTGTCCTGGCGCGATTGGCAGGTGAAAATATGCATTTTCCAAGTCTATTTTCACTAACCAATCGTGTGGTTGGAGGAAGTCGGGGTCTTTGTACATGTTCACCAATCTAAAATTGTCCATTTTGAAATAGTTGTTTAGCAATTTTAAATTGAAGACTGGACGAAACGAAGTTTGGTACAAGAAAAATTGTTGAGACAAAGCTCGGGGTCAATGAAGCTTTTTCTAACACCTTTTGATCTACTAGCTTTATTTGAATTAAAATTTCTTTTGAATTTACTGTGTGAAATTTTCGGGGAATCCTCAAGGGATGAATAAGTGGTGGTTTGCTTAAAAAGGGGATTCGATAGCCTGATATTATCTTCAGTATATATAAAGGTGCCCCCAACTTCCTCCAGACACTTACCTGATGTTTGATTCCCCCGGCTTGAAAACGTTGATGATAGTCAATCGACTCGTTTATCACGCCGTCCCAGGGTACTACGTTTCTTACCGTATCGTGTATCTTCGGTGTGACGAAAAAACTCTTCTGCCCTTCTCTTTCGTCCTTGCGCAGGATTAGAGCCACTATTGGTGGAGGGGCGGTAGTTTGCACTGTTGCGCACAGGCACCATATATTTCCTACCTCCTTGTGTGTCCCTTCTTTGGACAGAAGGTTTATACGATCTACCCTGCGAGGATAATTTAATGGGTGCAGCTTGAAAATTTCTTAAGACACCCCCTTGTTTTCCTACAAAATCTGTAAGCTTTGCATCGTCAAATAAATGATGCGCGGACGGAAGTATTTTCCTCAACGATTCCTTAAAACAACTTTCCTTTACTGAATTTAAAATACCATCACGACGTTGTTGCACTATATCAGCCCGTTTGCCACATATCATTTGTAATAAATCCGATTGTATTTTTTGTTATTCCCCGTCGGCAAAAAAATCATTGATTTTTGAAGTAATCTCTACAGTGGTCGTTGGGTTTTTTAATTCGGATACCCATGAAATAAATTGGCATAAGCCTTTTTGAAATGCTTCGCTTTGCAAAATAACAGCATGTGACATAGCAGCTAAAGAATTTTCAACGACCGCTAACGAACGATTACGTTCAAAATTTTTCAAAACATCGTTACTTTCGAGCTCTACAAAACCTGGGGTAGAATTATAAAGTTTTTGTAATTCAGAATAACGTACTTGAGCCCAGTCAGGCGAGTTAAAATGTTGCAATTTGTTAAGCAAATCGAGATGCGTATTATCCGTCTGTAATGTCTGCGACTTGAGGGTAGTTTGTATTTTAAAATCAATCCCTTTTTCTTCGTTTAATTCATTATCCAGTTCAGTAGGGCTCGAAATATATAGAATAGACTCACTGTCAGACATGCACGGCAGAGTATTATTTTTAACAATAAGATCTTGCAAAGAGGATACTTTTTCAGTAAGTTTTTTAAAAGCGTCCTCTAATTTACTTAGCTTTGTACGGCGGCGCCGCTCCTTTCGCCTACGATGTCTCCTTTTACGCGCCGTAGAAGAAGTATCGCTGCTACTGCTCGAACCACTAGATTGCGACCGAGCACGTGGGGCATTGTCCATACTAATATTATTAATATTTTCGTCTAAAGAGTTCATCATTTAACACTTATTAATTTTTATTTAACACTAAAAAGTAGGACACCCTTTTTAAAAGTAACGGGTTACTTTTAAACGCGACTACACCGTTCGGAAATCCGAACGCCAATGAGGTTCATGGATATCGTTCTGCGCTCCGCAAACGTATCCCCACTACCTGCCGGATTGGGGCGGATATGACGCTGCGGGGCTTATAGCGCTTCACCGTACCGGAACCGGATACGCCTATCTCAATTTATGGCTTAGAGAAAGGTACAGTCAAGCTTAATTATATATTTCTAAATACATACATATATACACTGGACAGCAAATAAACCGGGCCACCCGCTACCTTGGAACTCTGATTCGATTTTCTCAAAAAGTATAAAACTTACAACTATCATAGTTATACATACTGAAAGTGCGTTTCATTATGATTAAAATGAATGGAAACTCATTGGGATTAATCAATTTTATTAAGTGATTATTAAGGATCTTACAACGAAGAGTCGTTTTCCAGTCGTGTTAATCGTTAGTAATCATGAAATGAAAATTAAATTAAAGCCAGAAATAAAGAAAAAACATTTAAAAAAGTTTTTGATCAGTGTTCAGTATACCCTCCCCTTGCTCGGATAACTGCCAGCATCCTCGTATTCATCGACCTTACGAGCCTGACGATGAAATCTTGGGGAATTGCATTCCACTCCTCTTCAATTGCGATTCGCAGCTCTGGAAGCCTTGTTGGAGCAGGTATTCGGGCTCGAACCCGACGTTTCAGCTCATCCCATAAGTTTTCTATCGGATTCAAGTCCGGGCTTCGAGTTGGCTCGTCCATCGTACGAATGCTGACGTCGCGTAGATACTGGGTCACCACATGAGCAACATGAGGCCGTGCATTATCATGCATCTACTGCATATCCTGCCCGATATATCCTGCGTAAGGTACCACATGGTCTGCGAGGATTTCAGTAATATAGCGATGAGAAGTCAATCCACGTGTAGAGCCCGTCGGTTTGATGAAAAATAACGCTGTATATGTACGGTTTACGAGATGCCGCCCCAGACCATTACAGATCCTCCTCCGTATGCAATAGTTTCCTCGATGCAACATTGAGAATAACGTTTTCCAGGGCGAAGATATACTCTCTGACGTCGATCACTTCCATGTAGACTCTCCCTGGTCTCATCAGTGAAGAGTACATTACCCCACTGCTCTAACATCCAATCCCTATGCTCTCGAGCAAATTCAAGTCGTTCTCGACGGTGGGCTACCGTTAATGCTGGGCCTGTTGCAGCTCTCTTTGGAGTCAGGTTCCGTTCAGCAAGTCTCCTTCTGACGGTGTCTGAACTTATAAGCACTTTGCGTTCGTCACGCAGACTTTGTTGGACTTTAATTGCGTTGAGGCGGCGATTTCGCAGAACATTAAGTTGGATATAACGATCATCTGCTACTGATGTAGCCCTAGGTCTGCCCGTACCTGGACGGCTACCGAATGCTCTAGTCTCTAGGTACCGTCTGTAAACTCGTTGCACCGAAGATCTGCTGATTCGAAGTCTTCGAGCGACCTCACGTTGCGCAACGTCTGCTTGAAGTAGTGCTACAGCTAGAGCTGCTTCCTGAGGTGTATACATTATTGACCGATAAAAGGAGCAAAAATACACGCGTCTGAGGAAACTATGGACAAAAACTAAAGAAATGATAAGAAATATCCGACTTCCCTCATTGTAGAAAAAAATAACGCTACTCGCGAACTCTAGTCAAAACAGAGCAAATCGTTAGCATTGTGTTTGTTGCTTAATTACAATGTGAGTTGACGATACTTTAGAATAAATTTATAGTCATTTTAATCAGCATGAAACGTACTTTCTGTGGGTATAACTTTGATATTGTAAGTTATATACTTTTTGAGAAAATTGAATCAGAGTTCCAAGGTGGCGGGTGGCCCGGTTTCTTTGCTGTCCAGTGTAGATAAATTACACCCAGACACAGAACAAATGATCATGCTCATCACACAAACATTTGTCCTGGGTGGGAATCGAACCCACGACCTCCGGCATAGCAGTCATAGTAAAAATGCCCGCGATGACGCTTGAGTGTTCGCTCGCGCGATGTTATTGTTATCGTTATCGTGTTTCAAAACTTTGGAAGAACAATGGTATGTATGAGGTATATGTCATTCGATTCAGTATGAATGAGGCTATCTTTTAGGTACTTAAATAAAAAATAGGGCCATCGCTTTAGATTTTGAAATATTTTTGTTTTGTTTTGGGCAGTACTGACTGTCGAGAGACAGTGGTCCGTGCACCAAGACGTACCGATTAAACAGCGCAGCTCCTTATAAAGGCGATCGCTAGTAGGGGGGAAACACTGACCTCTAAAATACAAGTACCAGTGGGGGGAAAACGTTACAATATTTTACTGGATTGGATACAAAGTCCTTTAGGCCAAATGATCGATAGAGTGAATGATTTGTATAAGATGCGTCCGGTGCACGTTCCGCTAGCGCCATCTAGTCGCCGTCTCTCGCAGCTAAACAATGAGTCTGCCGACATACATTTGTATGAAAAAATAACCAAAATAATCGTAGGGCATCAAAAAATTCGTCCGCATAGCTGTCAACAGGAACAGTGCCCAAAAGGCTGGCAGCATTACCACGTTATTGAAAAAAATTAACAATTATTGAAAAAAATTCAAGTTAGGTATTTAAAACAAAACAAGCTGTGTAATGTACCCTGCTCTGTCCACTTGAAGAAACAGTCACAACCGGTCCATGGAATTTTTTTGTGTACGAGTTGTGTATAAGTGACTAAGCGCCCCGTCGCGCGCCAACAAAAAATATTCGGGGACATTCCATGCGACGTCATGCAGGGCCTGCAGTCTCGACATACCTAGATAGCGATCGCTTTACGACCGAATTCGGTCGCAAAGTCCTATCGATCCGGATTTAGCGATATTTGGTAGTCTCGACTCTCAAAGTTATCGATTGTCATCGGTATCTTACCGAAGTTTGTCGCAAACTTTACGATTTTCGTAATGTTTACGAATATATTTTGCGAGCATTTTTGACAGATGTAGAGACTTGCGTTTGTCGTAAGGATCGTTAAGGCTAACGATTATTGTCGGTATTATTTAGCGATCGGTAGTTTGCGACAGCGTCGCTATCTATGTCGAGACTGCAGGGCCAGGGAGCGAGACACGTGAGTGGTTATACTGAGTTTGTCCGTGGAGTTTCTTGTCCGTTCTTTATAGGTATCTACTACGCTTTGGAATGGGCAACTAGCTTCATATTTTCTGACTGACCGACTCCTTGACAATTTTATTCAAAAGTGCCTGTAATTGGTTTAACTAAAATAAATGCTTTGAGTTTGAGTTCGGACCGCGCGTTAAAATTCTTTCATACAAACTTTGACACACTGCCACTTCCCTTTAGGGTGGGTGGTTTAGAAAAACAAAAAATGACAAACCGTATAATTATCCCTTTTTGTCATTCCTCGGTATCGTCGGTGGCAGCGCAGAGGTCGCTAATGTCGCTATGACTGCAGTTTTTGGGTCACAGAGGGCAGCACAGGAGGTGGGACTTAGCTGGCGCGCTACAGCTCCTGCTCACACCTTGCTTCCGCACCGTCGAGGTAGCCCCACTCTGTTATAAAGTGGTTGAAACCTTCTAGATACATATGAATGTGTTACTAATTCCCTTGAACAGGGTTTGTTTTAACATTGATCAGATACTTTTGAAACAGACCATAATGTTGATGTTAGTACAATTTTGTAATTCATGTCTCTGGTGATAAAGCGTATTATTCAATCAAAATCGAAAGTCATTTATTCAAACTAGGCTGAGAATCAGCACTTTTCGAAAGTCAAAATTACAATAGACAGTCCCCCAAAACGCGCCCACCCTTCACCACTTCCTAGTGCTTTGACTGTGACGGCAATATCACCAGAACTTCTTTTTCGGTGCTAGTGTGAATCATCTTTACATACCAACCCTCCGTGCCTCGGTCCCGGCTGTCATTCGTAGATCTTTGACAGTCGTTACTGGTCGTCAGAAGCCCGACTGTCTGACAACCAGTCTTACCAAGGGTATCTTATTTCCCAGTAACTGGGTTGTGGAGGTCAGATAGGCAGTCGCTTCATGTAAAATACTGGTATTCAGCTGCATCCGGTTAGACTGGAAGCCGACCCCAACATAGTTGGGAAAAGGTTAGGCAGATTGAGTGTGAATCAAGCAAAGCGCTATTATTTTGATTCGTGTGCATGTGAATCTTCTAACATTGTACTTACCAGAAATATAATCACAGCTGGGGCGACCGTTGCGAAGAAACCAAAACTAGACACACGAACAACGAAACGGCGGGAATCAGCAAAGGAGCTGTACGTCGGGTACCAGAAGACTCCAGTTCTGCCAGGAGTACCAGAAGACGTCGGCAGAAGGAGGCAGAGGTAATTCATATAATGAATTAATCTGTTTGACCACCCGTTATGCTTTTGGTCTTGTGTGTTTATTATAACTACTTACATGATGTGCAAAAGGTGTTGTCGTAGTGTAACATTACGAATTACATTATGTCGACTTACCTAAAGGATGTCAATAGTATTTATTTATTTTTTATTCTAGTGAAGCGGTGAATTTATCACCCGCGCCTGGTCCTGCGCGGGTGATTTTGTCCCCAAAGGAGGACATGTGGAGCGCATATTTTAATAATGCAGACCCTACGTCACATTTAACTAAGGACATTATTTTAACATGACATTATTGTTTTAGACGCCCTAGCTCGACGCCGCCGCCGCCACAAGTGGACACTCCACATGATGAGTGTCCAACGTCCAGTTATTCTCGTAAGTGACAACTTAAAACCATCATTTTTATTTTAGTGTGTAATTCATATAGTAAATACCAGCTGCGCCCCGTGGTTTCACCTGCATAAGTTTCGATCCCGTGGGAATATCGGGATAAAATGTAGCCTATATGTTAATCCAGGGTGTCGGCTACCGCCATACAAAATTTTATCAAAATTGGTCCAGCCGTTTGAGCGTGAAGAACTAATAAACTTATAAACACACACACAAACTTTCGCCTTTATAATATTAGTGTGATGTACTAATTATAATTTATTTTAACATTGTAGATCTGAAGAGTAAAGCCGCTGGTCTTCAAGTTCCGTCTCCTGGTAAATTACCTAACAATGGAAACAGTAATAGAATTTATTAAATTTGGGAAAATAAAAGTTCTAAACGTAAATTGTTGTTTCAGCTGCGTCAATGGATGTGGACGTCGCCGGGTCAATGACATCGGGTCAAGCAGTGTCTGGTCTTTCTGCAGATCTTGGTGAGTTCTCCATTAGATTGTGTGCCATGCTGTCGCAAGTTCAATAATTTAAATTAAGTTTTAATTACTTTCTATATTGTTTTAGTCGCTACTGATAGTTTTGACAGTGATGCAGACGCAGAAGACCAACATGCTGATGACATCGAAGTTGATAGCCTGGTGCGAGCAAGACCGGCAACTCTCGCTACCAATAGCCCAGCAGTGCTAGAGGACATTGACACGACAATTTTGAACAACATAGCACAGATGGACAGACAGAATGACATTGCGATGCGTGCCACACTCCCTATCGATCGTATCTCTTTTGATTGGCGATCTGATATGGCTGCTTTCACGGGTGTTCGAGAAGAGTTTACAGGAACTCCGGGTCCTACATTCCCAATGTCGGAGATCGGGAGTCCTGTAGACGTCTTCTTGAAGATCTGGGACCAGCCAATCATGTCGCTGATTGAAAGGGAGACGAACGCGTACGCAGCGCAATGTCTCGACAGACCAAACATAAGTGCAAGTTCCCGCTTGCGACGGTGGCATCCAACCAGCGTGCATGAGTTGTATGTATTCTTCGCTGTCATGATCCACCAGAGCCTTCACCCAATTTCCGTAGAGTCCGAATACTTTTATCCTTCTTCCCGCGCGACCGCCATGCCGTTCTTCAAAGAATACCTCTCATATAACCGATTTGTCCTCCTCAAAAAATTCCTCCACTTCGCCAATAATGGCAATATTTCTGAATCCCATTCCTTGGAGGAGCGAAGGATACATAAAATTCAGCCCGTAAATACCCATCTGAATCGCAAATTTCAAGATTTGTACCTGCCAGGCCAAAACGTCGCTATTGACGAATCTTTGCATAAGCGGCAAGGCCACTTGACTTTCGTTCAGAAAATAGCGACGAAAGCAGCCAAGACAGGTATCAAATCTTATGAACTTTGCGAGTCAGATACCGGGTATTTATGGAAATTCTGCATTTCCGCTGGAAAGGCTGCCACCACTGACAGTCCAAGTAGGGATGACATGACCGACAGACCTGACCAGACCGATGGGGCCGACCAACCTGACAGGACAGACTATCAGCCTGCTGGTGCTGCGGCGAAGGTTGTGTACGACCTCGCCAGTCCTCTGTTTGGAAAAGGCTACACTTTAGTAATGGACAACTTTTACAACAGTCCATTATTAGCGCGTAGCCTTAAGCTGAGAGGTACTGATTGCTTTGGGACCTTGCGTTTAAATAGGGAGAACGTACCCGACAGCGTCAAGTACCTCACCAAGCTACAAATGGGGAAGGGAGACATCGTAGTATCCACAAGCGGTGACATAAATGTCATCGTTTGGAAGGATGACAGTCTTGTGAGCATGGTGTCCACATACCACAAGGTGGAAGTCGGTGCACTTGAAAAGTACGGCAGTAGTAAATTCAAACCGCGAGTGGTCTTAGATTATAATCAAGTCATGGGGGGGGTGGACAAAAAGGAGCAGATGCTGGAAAACTTCCCATTAGAACGGGTGAGGAACTGCGCCTGGTACAAAAAACTTTTTAGGAGGCTGCTCAATATTTCGTTGCAGAATGCTTTTATCATTTACAGATGTAAAGATAAAAGCATTACGCACCGAAATTTCCGACTCCAAGTTGCTGAAGGCCTCCTAACAAGTTTTTGGCAACAGGGACGTACCCCTCCTCAAATTCCAACAAGGGTGGAAGCCACCCGCCTGATACCCAGCAAAGTCCGATCTAAAAAACCCAGAGTCATATTGCAGAATAACCACTACAGTGTAAGAAATACACAGGCCCCTTTAAGGAGAACTTGTTCGTGGTGTGCGGAGAATAAAAAGCAAAGTCGAACTATGTGGCTGTGTGACGTTTGTGTTTTGCCTTTGTGTGTTGAATGTATGAAGCCATATCACACACAGCTCCGTGTGTGACTGTTTTTTTTTCTCAGGACACCTCACACATATTCTTTCTTTTTTTTTTTTTTTTTTTTGACTTTTTGTATTACCAAAGCAGGCATGACGAAGTGGTTATTCTGCGATGTGCGTGTGTGTTGGGTAACTGCCGTACTTTTTGTATTACCAAAGCAGGCATGACGAAGTGGTTATTCTGCGATGTGCGTGTGTGTTGGGTAACTGCCGTACTTTTTGTATTACCAAAGCAGGCATGACGAAGTGGTTATTCTGCGATGTGCGTGTGTGTTGGGTAACTGCCGTACTTTTTGTATTACCAAAGCAGGCATGACGAAGTGGTTATTCTGCGATGTGCGTGTGTGTTGGGTAACTGCCGTACTTTTTGTATTACCAAAGCAGGCATGACGAAGTGGTTATTCTGCGATGTGCGTGTGTGTTGGGTAACTGCCGTACTTTTTGTATTACCAAAGCAGGCATGACGAAGTGGTTATTCTGCGATGTGCGTGTGTGTTGGGTAACTGCCGTACTTTTTGTATTACCAAAGCAGGCATGACGAAGTGGTTATTCTGCGATGTGCGTGTGTGTTGGGTAACTGCCGTACTTTTTGTATTACCAAAGCAGGCATGACGAAGTGGTTATTCTGCGATGTGCGTGTGTGTTGGGTAACTGCCGTACTTTTTGTATTACCAAAGCAGGCATGACGAAGTGGTTATTCTGCGATGTGCGTGTGTGTTGGGTAACTGCCGTACTTTTTGTATTACCAAAGCAGGCATGACGAAGTGGTTATTCTGCGATGTGCGTGTGTGTTGGGTAACTGCCGTACTTTTTGTATTACCAAAGCAGGCATGACGAAGTGGTTATTCTGCGATGTGCGTGTGTGTTGGGTAACTGCCGTACTTTTTGTATTACCAAAGCAGGCATGACGAAGTGGTTATTCTGCGATGTGCGTGTGTGTTGGGTAACTGCCGTACTTTTCGGTTGCAAAGACTTCTGCTTCTTTTGTTTTTTTTTTATGTTTGTGTTTTTTCTACTGTTTAATTTTCTACTGTGTAATTTCACAATGAATGGTGTAACCAACATTTTATGATTATTTTGATCGAAGTGTTTGTCAAGTTTCTTGCTCGTTATTTTCTCCAAAAGTGCCTGTAACTGGTTTATTTGAAATAAATGCTTTGAGTTTGTAGAATAGAATATATATTTATCTGCATTAAAACATGGTACAATAATGGTGTTAAATAGTGTTAAGATCTAAGATTACTACAAAATGTGTAAATATTATAACATTAATTAATAATTTAGGTAATATAATACTAATTTAATTACGTTTACGTTTTTTATTCTTAATTATGCAGGGTTATTGGTAAAACATTAACAACTTTTACTTGGGTCCAAACTTGAAATGCGATTTCAGGTTTGGTCCCAAGTAAAAGTTGTTCATAATGATGAGTATAATGACCTCATAAGAGGTCGTTAATGTTTTGCTAATAACCCTGTATACCCCATCTCAACAGTTCAGTGCCATGACCCCTATATACAGGATGTAAGGTTAAACAGTGGCAATTTTCAAAGGACGGATAGATAACCTTAAATAAAAAAATATTACAAATGTTTTAAATGTATAAGTCGCAATTTTTTTGCGAATTTTACAGTTTTCTAATTCCGAAATTTTACGCGAAGTGACCGCACCCTACGATAACCCACGAACCACGCGCCCGCCCGCGACGATCGCGTACGCGGCGCACGCACACATGTAGGTACACGCCATTCGATAACTTCCATTCACCGGTGCACAAAAAATCGCCCTTATTACGTAGGGGCTGGGCTGGCGGTACTGACACTTTTTTTACGATGTTGTCGAAACAATGATAAACACAATGGACGCACAGTGCGAATTAGCGAACTTTACTACATCTTAATTTCTAAGTTAGGTATTTTCGGCGTAGTTATAATTTAAAAAAATTAAACCGACTTCAAAAAGAAATTAACTCAAAATTATGAAATAACTTTAATTTCGGAAGTCGGTGTCTTGGGATCTGTATTTTAGTTTTATGCCACCGACTTCCGAAATTAAAGTTATTTCATAATTTTGAGTTAATTTCTTTTTGAAGTCGGTTTAATTTTTTTAAATTACTTTTTATTTCGGAATTTTTAGTTTTTGCACTAGTATTTGACCAAGGTTTTGAAATGTTTTCCCTTTGACACTACACCCGTATTAATCCATATCTTGAAAATTACTGAATCGATCTTGATGAAACTTGCACTGTTCCCTAAGTTGAAGAAAATGTAAGCCAATAAAAAAAAATGGTCACGATCCGATTAATAGTTCCGGAGATATGCGTGGACAAACATACATACATACGTCTATGAAATTTTGTATATTTGTTTGGAAGCCCTAATAGATCATCATATGTGAATATAATGCAATTCCAATAATATTACATACATACGTATCGAATTGATAACCTCCTTTTTTTTGAAGTCGGTAAAAAGAGAATCACGTTATTTACAAGTAATTTAGTTAGGTTGTCCCTTTCAACACTGCACTGATTTTGATTTAAATTTTAAATAATGATTAAATACCTACATAGTAAGAAAATCAATAACAACTTACATTAGTCTTAAAATCTGTTCAAAATGTGAACCGTTTACGGCTAAACATGTCTCCGCACGTCTTCTTAAGTTATTTTGCACTCGATTAAGTACAGACGCCAGCAGGTCAACCTACCCGAAACTGTCAGATTTTCCCAATCAACCTTGAACCTTATGCTTTAGCAGTAAAGTCGAAAATCTATTAAAGAAATCTGACAGATTGTAGTAACTTGATGTGCTGGCGTCTGTACAACACTCTCACTCTTTACGTCATTGAAAGCACTTTTAATGCGTCTTTTAATTGGGTATCATTTAAGCTATCACCAATTTAATTAGTTTTGTGTTTCTTAAATAATAGGGTTTGTCCTCCAAATAGTAGATCTGTCACCAAAATGTAGTCACCAAACAATGCAAAATCAGTTCCACAATAAATCACCTAAAATCCTGAGATATAAGGTCTATAATAATTTTTTTTTTAAATAATCTCTTTTTCCATATTTTTTTTCTTTAAAATTTAGTCGTTTCTGCCACTCGCCGGCCGCTGCCGCGGCACCGCTCGCTTCGCTCGCTCGGCTCGTGCGTAGGAGGTCACAGTTTTAACCTAACCTAACCTAAGCATTTTTTTTTAAATAATTAACCTCGTAACTAATTCGGTTCTCGATAATGTCCATTTCAAGTAACAAAACTGTTATTATAAGAACGAAGTTTATATTCATGTAATGCAATATAATTTTATTGGTTATCGATCTCTTATTTTACACATATATTAACATTAATTTGATAATTCATACATGGGAACAATTTTTGTTTATCTGAGAACGAAAATATTTCGTGGCGATAGATCTATTTATTAGGTGATACAACTTGATGACAAATATAAATTTTGGTGATAGAAAATATAGTTCCCCTTTTAATTTCGTCAATCCGCGTCTGGTATTAAACTCCGTGGCATACACACGGCGTTTTAAATCGCCCCATGAAAAATAGTCAAGGGGAGTGAGGTCAGGCGAGCGAGGACGACAGGTTCTCCGCGACCAATCCATCGCCCGTTGACCCGGGTACAATTCCTGGTACAGGTCCTGAGCAGCAAGTAAACTATCACCGGCTATAGCTTAGAGTCTAACCATTTCGGTAAGTTGTTCGTTCGAGAACGCGGCCATTGTCGGTAACTAATATCGCGTCGATACACGTATCTACGTGATGCGCGAGAGTAGTCTGTACGCAAACGGCACACGTACACTCTCTAGCGCGACTGAGCGCAGACTGACGTTGCGTGCGCGCCGCCGGCGCGGCCGGTACATGCGGGGCAGAGGCCTAACAGTAATGTGACTATGATTTTTTATTTTTCGGGATATTAGAAGCAAAACTTAGAAAAAAAAAGGTCATATTTTTTCAACGGTTTTAGAATCTACTCATGATACTTATGCACCTCCTTAAATATTGCCACGGTTCACACTAACAGCCTGTACCTATACTTAATACTGGCCGATCACTGACCAGTAGTATACATTGTATGATAGAGGTCGTCAGCTCCCGTATTATTATTATACTCTTTGGTCGTCAGTGTGGCCGATATTCAACAATTACGTACAGACGTCGGCAACTCGGCACACCCATACCCTTATGTCGGAGCATTATGCGGTTGGCGCCGTTTGTTTTGAAGTTTCGTTCTGTCGGAACGCGATCGTATATTCCCAGTCGCCCCCACATGGATTGCCACGGGAAAAAAAATCCCAGTGATTGAAACGCAAATTAGTCCACATGTTTACTTACTCTATGTTAGTCCATCTATAATCACGTCATCAGAGCAAACTGCGTCTTGCGGTTCCTAAGCAACTACAATGAAGAAAATCTTGTTTGTATGTCCCTAAAAAAATATCACTTAATAAATCTGTAGACGAGGCGTTACTGTACGTACCTACATAGAAAATATAAAAAAAAAAATTGTTGGGGTGTTAAAGGATAAGCCATTTCATCAATTTTTTGAATTTTTGTCTGTTTGGATGTGAGAGATTTTCTATTTGAAAAGGTTCAACGTAAAAAGTACCAAACCAATATGGTTCATTTTTGTACTCAAATATAGTGTAGAACTCAGAGTAGTGATGACTCTGTTTCATCGCAATCGCTTCAGTCTATCAAAACCTTAAAGCATTCCTTTATCAACTTTTTATCTATCTTCTATATTATTATTATTATTATTACATATAATAAATTTGTAGAAAAGTGGTGTCTGTACAATGGAAATATATAAAAAAAAAGTAGCAGGGGTTGTTATTATATCGATGCCGAACCCGAAATTGTAATTAATATTTTTTTTGTCTGTTTGTCGGTTTGTCTGTTTGTTTGTGCACGCTAATATCAGAAACGGCTTATTCGATTTAGATGCGGTTTTCACTAATATATTGTAGTAGGCTTCACTTAACATTTAGTGTTTATTTCATGTCAATCGGTTCATAAATAAAAAAGTTATATCAATTTAAAGAATCACGGCGAACATTTATTAAGGTATTTAAAGAATCACGGCGAACATTTATTAAGGTAAATATTCTATCTATCAGAAGAAGTACGTACACGCCTCGGGCCTGCGCGTCCGTTCTTCGGAACTACTGGACGGATTTGAATGATTTTTTTTTTGTTGTATAGTTATTATGGCTGGACAACATTCAGGCTATAATGTTTCTTGGAAACTTGAACACCTGATGCAGAACCGAAACAGACCAGCTTAACTATAAGAGATACAAAAATGGTACCATAGCAAAAATTGTTCCACGTGATGAGGATTTTCTGCTGAGAGAATAAATTTAAAGATCTGGAACACCTGATGGGGAACTCCAAGAGCCCAGCTACACCATAACACATATAGGAATGACGTCTTAGTAAAAGTTATTCGGTCTGATGGGCATTTCCTGTTGACTTATAAAAATCGAAGATCAGAAACATCTGATGTGGAAATCTAAGCTATCACTAATTTCACCTCCACGCGGTGAAGGCGGTAACAGTTTAGGACTGATTTTCGATGACGATGGTATATCATTGAAAATTTTACTCTACTGGCCAAAACTCCCATTTATTTATTTTTAACGTGAAGAAATCATCATTCTGCACTACCACGGGGAGATAGTGCAGTTATGTGGGACTCTAACCCACTAAAACTCCACTGTGTCCTCCTCTGCCGCTTACGGCGGGAACATGGGCACGCGTTAGCACTCATCCGTGAACCCGCCGCGGCTGTCCGTCACCGGACCCTCCGCTGGGGAGTACTCCCCATCACCGGCGCACCAGAACACAGCACGCCGTGACCACCCCAGGGACCAAACCAGCACATGGGCGCCAGACGATCCCGTGTCTGGGCACCCTTGGTAGGGGAGCAGTCACTTAGATTTTAATTGATCAGGTATCTTCATAATAAAACTATAACCATGCCTAGAAAGAGGTCAAATCTTTCCCAATGTTCCAAAGGAGCTAAAAGATTGAGGATCATAAGATCCCAAGAATCTACCGAAGAGCGTCAGGAGAGACTTGATGCTGTTTGAGAACATCAGGCTGCAACTCGCTCCGTGGAAACCTCTTCGGATCGCGAAGCACGCCTGCGTTCTCAGCGTATTTACGCATCTACATCTACATCTCTAGAGACCAGTGAAGAATATGATGCGCGACTGACCGCTGATACGGTGAGATTATCATACATTGTTCCGAACACGCACACAACAAAATATTCATAATCAGAAAGTGAGAAAGAAAGAATTGCTGGAGTACGGCACGAAGAGACAGATTATGAAGAGCGCAACGAACGTTTGAATTCTGATCGACTTCGACATTCTCTGAACAGAATGTCGATATCATCTGAAGAATCGGATGTGTCTCAAGATATAGCCGTAGGGCATGGCGACCTTCCTTGGGTTGATAAGGAACGGAGTGCATTTACGTATACTCCTATGATTGACTACGCCACATATTCCGCCATCGGAGGTATGGTTAAAAATTTTACTTTTTGTCTGTTAAATAGCAAAAAGAAACAAACGGTATGTGTTGCTCAGGGGGCCTAAAAAGGCCACTTTTGCAGAATCATAAAAGGAATTCATCAAATCATTATAAATCATAATAGACAGTTAACTGTTAAGTTAATCGTATCAAATCCCATTGGTGAAGGATTTTTCAGTTATTATTTTTTTGTCTGTGCTTAAATACCAATCCAAATCCAATCCCAATCTCTTGCAACGAAAAAAAGCAAAATACGTTTATGATTCTGCCAAAGTGGCCTTTTTAGACCCCCAGGTGGGAAAGTACATATTGAAATATTACAAAATCCTCCAGAAATATTAAGATCACTGCTAATCGGTGACCATCACAGTCAAAACATTTCTTGGACAACATACGTTCGTACAATAATGCCTTTCAAATGACATCTTTTGTTGCGAAACAGATTTCAGAAGGCCCATTTATGCCAACCATGGACGTAATATATAGAAGTAACATGGTTCATTTTTGAATGACGCGATTTATCGAGTGCTCGGTCCTGTTACTTCTATATATTACGTCCATGATGCCAACCATATGCCAACATTCAAAATTTCAAAGTGCAAGGCCAAGTTTACCACCCTATTGGTTCATTATTGCCTGAAAATGACGTCTCGAATCGTCTCGCGCATCCCGTTGTTATCCAGTCCCCGGGTTCTTAGAATTCGACATCATCTTCGATTTTGACTACCCCATTGTCGCTGGCATAACCAACAGGATCCGTGTACGAAGTCGCGGGCAGAAGCTAGTATTGCAATAAGTGGAAACACGTAACGACATCTATTGGCGTTACATAGTACTAACGAAAACATTTATGCCGCATTTACACAATCCCGCGAACCGCGAGGCGAGCCACGAGGCGAGTAACGAACCCGCATGTGTAAACAGTGCGCTCGCTATTCGCCTCGTGGCTCGCCTCGCGATTCGAGTGCTCGCGTTGGCAAAATACTTCACCCCGCGAATGTGTGAACAGTAGTTCGCGAAGGCCCATGGTTCGTCGAATCGTTCGTCGAGTCACGAGGCGAATAGCGAGCACGATTGTGTAAATGCGGTATTATACATTATTTTCACAACGCGAGCACTCGAATCGCGAGGCGAATAGCGAGCGCACTGTTTACACATGCGGGTTCGTTATTCGCCTCGTGGCTCGCCTCGCGGTTCGCGCGATTGAGTAAATGCGGCATTAGATCTTTATATCCATAGTTTAAAACCTTACTAAGTGTATAATTCACGTCGCAAAGGCCACAGAACACTACAAAGAGTATAATAATAATACGGGAGAAGAAAACCCTCTTGTCACATGAGTAGACAAACGGAACAGAGGCAAAGCTTCTTAAGAACGTGCAAAATTGTTACCTATTTTGGTAGGGTTGTCACAATTAGGTTAGGACAAATTAAACAAAACATTTGTTATTCAGTATGATAGAATACTTTACAAGTCTTTTTACCGACTTCAAAAAAAGGAGGTATAATTTTTCTTATAATACCATTACCATAGTTTATCTATACAGGGTTATTTGTAAAACACCAGCAACCTCTTAAGAGGTCATTGTACTCATCATTATGAACAACTTTTACTATGGGACCAAACCTGAAATCGCGAAAAAAAAATCAGCTGTTCCCTACATTTATGTTCGTATAACTCGTCAAAATGTAGGGAACAGCTGATTTTTTTTTCGCGATTTCAGGTTTGGTCTAAATAAAGATCATAAACATACATATTCGAAATTTTGAGAGGAAAGTACGAAATACACGTGGACGAAGTCGCGGGCAAAGTGCTAGTTCATTTATATTTCATCTGCATGTGGTTGCTATGGATATGCTATGGATATTTGAGCTTATTGACAAAACGTCAGATAAATAAATACAAATAAAAAAGAAACTTAAAATATGGTTTTCTTTATCATAATATTAATAAAATAAAGGTGTAGGTACCTACTTACTTACTTGAAAAAGTATTAATCAAATATTTACTTACGTATACTATACAATACGTAAGTAAATATTTGATTAATACTTTTTTGATTAGTAGGTACTCCTTGGGATAGTTGAAAGTAAGTATGATATATTTTTATTTTTTCTAGTATTATTCATACACACAGTGCAATAAACAACCATTATTATAGCGCTACCTTGCAAATATAAAATCTTTCGAGGATTTTACCTACTAAGCGAGCGAACGTGATGCAATTACTTTTGAAACGCAAAAGAAGAGCGATGGCTATGGCTAACTTGCAACTAAAAAAACAAACAACGTGCGTCGCAATTCGCAACCCTGAGATTGTCAACTGCATAGACTACTATTACAATACTGACTGTATCAGCGTAAACCGATTTTTTCCAGTCTCGCCGCGTACGCGACAAGCGGCCAGTGGTCACGCACACATGCCCCGCGTGCTTGTAGTAGTGCAACCGATTCGCGCGGTTGTATGAAGTTTTATCTCTGTACCGTTTGGGTTACATGCTCTGTGCCGTTTGTGGAACACTATTACCAAAGAGTAAAGTAACTATATTGGAAAAGAGTAACAACTCTGTGGTAAAATTTGCATGTATGGAAAGTGCTGCCACCTTGAGTTTGGTGGGTGAACTAAGGCTATACACATTATACACCTACCTATAGATATAAATAAATATACACCTACCTATAGTTAGGCAATGCTTAATATCTCAAATATTCTCTCGTATATTGACTCGCTACTCATAGTAATATGCATACTTACTTACTATGAGTAGCAACAAAACAAATAACAGTAACAAGTAACTATTAAACGGAAATAACTGAGATATACTCGGAATTTCGGGAAGCGCATCAATGTCGGGAAAGCCGTTCAGAATTGACAATATGGCGGATGGCCGCAGTGTTGCCAACAGATAAACTAGCTTTCCACCAGATTCAACTTCGAAAACCACTAACAAAAATCGGCCCTACTCCAAAATTCCACTAAACACAATTTTTGGTTTTTGCGAAAGAAAACAGTACTTAATTAAAGTAGTTATATCAGTTAAAAATGATTATTATTATTAGTTATTATGTATAATAAAATAATAAAAATCAGTAAATCAACATGCAATATTATTAGTAAATCAACAAGTCAAGATAAAGACATAAACATTATTCATTATGAACAATAACTAGGATAAAAAGTGATATTCTAAAATTAGTCTTCTTCAGATGATTTTTTGTCTGCACCATCGTCGGTTTCATTTATATGATTCTTTGGTACTGATTTGTTAAAGAACTTTTATTAGAATTTACCTACACAGTAAAAGTAAATACTTCTGAAAATTAAATTAAGTAAAAATAATATATTTCGTAACGTTTTAGTGGCTTAGTGGTTAAGTGATGGCATTTTCAGTAATTTAAACTGAATTCTACTAAACCACTAGAAAAACCACCAGCCACTAAAAGTAATAGTTCGCCACTAAAAGGGAAACCACCAGTGGAAAATCCACTAAGTTGGGAACACTGGACGGCCTGCGACCATGACATTTGTTTGACAAACAAGACAAGATGGCTGCCAAGTTTGTTTAACCTACCAAACTGCAGATGTCGCTGTCGTCGATGGAAATTGTAACAGTTCTAAGTGTGCCCCCCCTGACTATTACTCCTTGCACGGTTGCACGTATCTTATAGTACTCTTTGGGTTGCACCCAGTGCTGAGTGCTGGCCAGTGCAACCAACCGTCGCCATTATTTTAAATGGTATTTGTTTCATTTGTTTGTTGTAAAGCTGCGATTACATTATCCAATTTTAAGCAATGCTAACTAGGAACACACTAACTAGGAAGTCGGAGCTAGTGATTACACTACACTAAATTGGATTCTACATCAGACGGAGACAGACGATGAGACGACGCATTCAGACGCATTGTCGGCGTCGCGTCGTCGCATTCGTGAAGAAGGATCGTACTGCACGTTTAGAATTTTCTATCGATGGCGCCGTATTTATCAAAACTACAGAAAAAAATAATAATTTAATATCTTTAAAAAAAAAAAAATGGTTGCCTGTAAAGTCGGTTTTACGGGCGAAGATTTTACGTGACAACGACCGATCATCCGATCATAGTTGAGTGGGAGAGAGACGCAAGGCATTCGGCGGGCCTCTCTCTCGTTCGGTGACTCATCGTAACGTTACCGAGCGTTACACTTTTTCATAAGTGACTCCCAGTCGCAACCTAATTTAAGACGTTGTCACGTCAAAATTAAAATAAATAATTTTGGTCGTTATTATTATAAAGACTAGCTGCGCCCCGCGGTTTCACCCGCATAAGTGTCGATCCCGTGGGAATATCGGGATAAAAAGTAGCCTATATGTTAATCCAGGGTGTCAGCTACCCCCATACAAAATTTCATCAAAATTGGTCCAGCCGTTTGAGCGTGAAGAAGTAACAAACATATAAACACACCCCCACACCCCCCCACACACACACTCACAAACTTTCGGCTTTATAATATTAGTGTGATAGTATGGATAGTATAATTATATACTCGTAGCACATGGATTTTTTTTTCTGTGGCCAATGCTGTCGTTTCGATACAGTCGCCATGTTGTATGTAGCATTTATATAAAAAAAAAACTGGCCAAGTGCGAGTCGGACTCGCACACGGAGGGTTCCGTACCACTTCGTTCGATACTTAAACACGTGATTTTACTCATCATTATGAACAACTTTTACTATGGGACCAAACCTGAAATCGTGAAAAAAAAACAGCTGTTCTCTACGGGTGTGTAATGTTTGATTGTTTGATCCCTTTGAGCGACAAAGAACCTGAACAGGTTATAACGGAGGCTCGGCGACTAACCTGTTTAGGTTACTTCGAATTAGTTCGAATGACACGCTTCAAAGAGTGAAATAAAAATCCCAAGCTATATTTATCCCTTTTTAACACATACAAAGTGTAACAAGGATCGCATATCGTCATTCGTTAGCTGCCTAGCACAGAACAGCGGCGCAATAATAAATAAAATACGACAGTTATTGTCGACGGCCATTGAACGGTCGCCGCATTTAAGCAGTCGCCGTGCAACGCTGTGACTAATACATTGTTATTTAATGTGAGTGCAGTGTTTTGAGTGTTGTTTGTGTTTCGAGAATGGAGACGTAAGTAATAAACCGTTTTTAATAGTTAGATTATGTATTCGATAAAGATTTTGGACAAAAATTGTTATTTCATCAAGCGCGCGCCCGCGCGTTTTTCTTTGTGCGCGTCGAGTTCGAGTCAACCGTCTCATAGTTTTATCATTACCGAATAAAAAATACATTAGTGCTATCAAGCTGTCGTTAGTACCATTACATAAATATGTTTCTGCATACGTAATAAGCATTTACTTTCTCTAACTTCGATTAGATTTTGCGTATTATCTAATTTAAAAAAACCCAGTCTCAACTAACCCATTCTGGTTTGTCACCGGCGCGGGATCACAGAGTACTTTTTATATGCGCGGGATTTCAAAGTTACGCCATCTTGTTTTCGGGGTTTTGTTCGGACGTCGATTAAATCTGGATACGGCATTTGTTTATTTTCTTAGAAATTTTTTTGAAGACTGTTTTTATTTTGTTGATATTTTTAGTTAGTTTTTTTTAATATAAACATCCAAATTTAGAACCTCCTCCTTTTTTGAAGTCGGTAAAAAAATATGTAGTCCTGTTAATGTCTCTTTATTTTGTAATTTTTTTTACGAAAAATTTTGTGACAGAATTTGCGCATCCATAATTTCATTGATCCTTGACTAGGTACTTGGCATTTTTTATTGAAATTGTTTGTTTTGATTGTTGATTTCTAGAATGTTTTTGTTAGGCAACATGCCTTTATAATGTGCTTATCTATTTATAAATATCTTCGAAATGTAAAATGTAAAACTATATTTAAAATAAATGCAACAGAATTTAAACTGTGCTGTGATCCAAAGTTTGAGATAGTGTTTTTTGCGCCTGTTTTCAAGTGTTTGTTTTGGTTAGCCGATACTGTTAAACTAAACACTTCTAAAAGCTGAGACTCTGTGTCTCAACTTGTGTCATTTGACTTAGGTAAAAGATTACACATAGATAAATCAATTCAATTAAGACCTCTAACTAAAAATAAATTGAAAATGTTTAATAATAATGTTCTTAGCAATCTTTCAACAGCAAGTTTTGATTCACATGACCCCAACATAAACTATGGTACATTATTTTCTACAGTATGCCAAGAATTCAATAAAGCATGTCCTGTAAAAAAAGTTACTATCAATACTAAACCAAAATTTAGTGAATGGGCCACTGCTGGCATTAGAAAAAGCAGAGATATTTTATATAATCTGTATCACGAGAAATCATTAACTTCTGATCAAGCCCTTCATAATTATGTAAGAAATTATTCTAAAATATTCAAAAGAGTCTGCGCTGAGGCTAAATCTAAATTAATAAGTAACAAAATTAGTATGTCTAATAATAAAATAAAAGCTGTGTGGCAGGTAATTAACAAAGAAACTGGAAACACAAAACAGCGAGATCAGAATGAGTTGTCCCTAAAAATTGATAATGAAACCATTTCAGATAAGTTAAACGTTGCTGAGACACTAGAAAATTTCTTTACCAACATCCCAATAGAGGTTACAAAGTCTCTCCCCTCATCACCTATATTAGCTGAAGCTCTTCTTAAAGAAAACTTTAATAAGGATATTCCAAGCTTTGAATTCCAGCCAATTTCTGTTGCCACAATAAAAAAAGCATTTAAAAGTCTTAACATAAAAAACACTGAAGACTTATGGGGGATTTCTGTTAAGGTTCTTGGAGATATTATTGACACAATTGCCCCTGCCCTAACAGGCATATTTAATCAATGTTTAGACAGCGGTACGTTTCCTGACTTAATGAAACATAGTAAAGTAGTACCAATTTTCAAATCGGGTAGTAAGTTTGATCCCTCTAATTATAGACCTATATCTGTGCTACCAGCTATGAGCAAAATCTATGAAAAAATCATGCTGGACCAGATGTTGTCACATTTTAATTCAAATGGGATTTTACATAGTCGCCAGTTTGGTTTCACGAAAGGTAGGTCGACGACGGACGCAGGAGTAAAACTCATCAGTCACATTTTGGAATCCTGGGAGAATTCCCAGGATGCAATTGGCGTTTTCTGTGACCTCTCAAAAGCGTTTGACTGCGTTGACCATAATACACTGATCTGTAAATTATACCATTACGGAATTCGTGGACAAGCTGCTGATCTTGTTCTTTCCTATCTGTCAAAGCGGCA
The DNA here is from genome assembly GCA_963082905.1 of Oligia fasciuncula. Taxonomy (NCBI): domain Eukaryota; kingdom Metazoa; phylum Arthropoda; class Insecta; order Lepidoptera; family Noctuidae; genus Oligia; species Oligia fasciuncula. The sequence goes on along the minus strand of OY720415.1, from coordinate 10,113,004 downwards.
GCAAAAAGTAAACGTTAATGGGGCGACGTCATCGGGGTCTTTAGTTAAGATGGGCGTGCCTCAAGGCTCAATTCTTGGCTTTTTTTCTTTTTCTAGTTTCTATTTCTAGTTTATATTTTATATTAATTCCTTTCCTATTTCTAGTTTATATTAATGACGTTCCTTACATGATGGCTAACTTGTCGGATATCATTTTATTCGCGGATGACACTTCCCTTATTTTTCAAATAGATAGAAAAGATACGGATGTCTTACATGTTAACGAGAGTCTGGCTGTTCTTTCGAAATGGTTTGCAGCTAATAATCTTTTACTTAATGCGAACAAAACTAAATGTCTTAAGTTCTCATTACCAAATGTACCTCAAGTGGGTCTGAATTTAGAACTTGATGGCAAAAAACTAGACGCTGTTACGGAAACTGTATTTCTAGGAATTACTTTAGATTCAAAATTACAATGGGGCGCACACATTAGAGCTCTCTCAGGTAGATTAAGTTCAGCTGCATATGCAGTAAGAAAAATAAGGCAGTTGACAGATATAGCCACAGCTAGGTTAGTATACTTTGCTTATTTCCACAGCATTATGTCTTATGGTGTTTTGCTGTGGGGATCGGCAGCTGACGTAGATTCAATTTTCATTTTACAAAAGAGGGCAATCCGCGCAATCTATCAAATGGGTCCTCGCGAGTCTCTTAGAAACAAATTCAAAGAAATTGATATACTAACTCTACCTTCTCTTTATATTTTAGAAAGTATTTTGTATGTTCGCAAAAACTTAGGACTCTTCAAAATAAGAAGCGATTTCCACAATATAAATACACGTAGTAAAAATGAAATTGTGTTACCTAAATTTAGATTAACCAAAACTAGCAAGTCATTTCTTGTAAACGGCGTCCGTTTTTATAACAAGTTGCCAAAGCCGGTTACAGAACTTAGCAATGAAAAATTCAAAACCTTCATCAAACGTGTCCTTATCAAAAAAGCTATTATAAGATTAAAGACTACGTTGAAGACAAGGTAGTTTGGCAATAATTCCTTCTGCACATGTGCCTTCCCTGGCTCTTCATTAACGGCTTAACTATTTAAATGTCTATTAACTGCTCTCAAATTACGATGTTCATTTTTTATTTACTTTACTTTATTTACTTTTTTACATACTTTTTTGACATAATCTCTTTATTACTTGACATTATATACAGACAATTCAAATTTTTCATCTCTTTATTAGTGGTTGTAATGGGAATCATATCACTAGGTTTTATTAGGTTTTTATTTTTTATTTTATCCTTTTGATAGATTCTTATTTTGTAAATGTGAGGACTTTGTAGGCCTTGTAGACTTTAGATCTGTAGACCATTTTTTATCTTATCAAGTACCTGATACTTGTTGACAGGCCTACGCTATCCTCCCATACCTACTGTAATTTGGAAATATTGTAAAAGCCAATTATTTTTAAAAAGAGTAACCGTGGAGTTTCTTGCCGGTTCTTCTCCATAGGAAACGACCAATTGGAACCGTGCACCTAGCTTCTGACGTTTCATAAGTGCCCATGTAGGCTTATGTGAAATAAAATATTTTGATTTTGTTTTTTTTTTTATTTCTGTCTGTGTTATCTAAGTGGACCAAACATTAATATAAATAACAATCCCAAGCCGTCAGGCATAATGCGTTCTCAGAATTGAGTGGTAAACATACCCGTTTTTTTGTTCGGAACGCCACACGTGCGAATGACGTCATGTTATTGTTTTGCTTGCTTGTGGGATGAAAAAATGTAAGACGGGGTGTGTTCTTTTGATTGATTTATGTGAAATACTGTGTATTTATGGATATAAAACAATAAATTTTTGAAATAATGGTTTATTCTTCTAGTTATAATGACCTTTACACAAGAAACTGGGTAAAATTCCCCCACAGTACGATTACTAATACATTACAAGGCAAAACTATACTAATCCATACATATTCTGTTAGGTAATTTAATAACTATGCCAATGACATAGTTTGTAGGGAGCTAGCTATCGTAACTTTAGAGATATCGTCGTTTTAATCAAACGCGGCGGAATCGCCAGTGACGCGACCGGCGCATGCGCCGACGCAAACGCTGCACGCCAAAACCGCTGTCGCGCGAAGGGATGAACAACAGATGGTCTTATTTCGTTTGACATAACTCTCATATGATATAATTTTCATATGCTATAAAAACATTTAACCTAATGTCATATGATCGAATGTTATATTTGATATAATTTTCATTTTCTCTAATTTCATTTAGTATAACGTTAATTTCATATAATTTTCATAGTGTATAATGCTCCTTTTATATAACGTTCATTTGACCTAACATTCATATTAACTAATTTTCTGCCCTTCGCTCGCTCCAGCATTATATGTAAAGAATCGCTCTTGTGTTCTATGTGTGTGTGTTCTATTTCTGAGTGAAGGGTTTAAAATAACCGAACCTCGGGGTGCCCTTCGCTCGCTCTTGCATCCTATGTCGACGGAGCCCCGTTTCGCGGGGCCCCTATTTCTGTGTAAAGGGTTTAAAGTAACCTTACACAACCGAACCTCGGGGTGCCCTTCGCTCGCTCTTGCCTCCTATGTCGACGGAGCCCCGCTTCGCGGGGCCCCTATTTCTGTGTAAAGGGTTTAAAGTAACCTAACACAACCGAACCTCGGGGTGCCCTTCGCTCGCTCTTGCATCCTATGTCGTGTGTGTCGTGTGTGTGTGGGGGTGTGTGTGTGTGTGCCTTTTATCCTATGTGTGTGTGTTGTATGTGTAATATAATTAATTCAACGATATAGCCACAACATAACAAGTAAAAGAAGAAAACAAACATTTTTGCAAAAATAAAAGTAGATATTTCTAAATTATATTAAACGTTACTTATAGATTTTGAATATTATAACAACTGAATATTATATTATGTGAATATTATTTCAAATGTGCATTTTATAAACTGTTCATTATACCATAATTATGAAATTAGGTAAAATGTTCATTATACCATATGAAATTAGGTAAAAAGAAGTTATATCAATAATTCATTATGACCGTTGACCGTTATATTAAATAAAAATTATATTAAACGAAATTAGGTCTTATGATCGTTAGAACTTTTGTTTCTATATCAAACGTGACACACCCCATATGAAAATACTGAAGCTCTCCTACAAAACGTAACTTAATACATGTACACGACCCGCTCACACACACAGTGACTCTCCCATAACTACACGTACATTCACACACACACATACTCACACCACCACTCATCCATAACACTGATAACACTCTACAACACACGCACACTTATGCACACAATCACTCATGTTTACATTATTATATTATTTTGGTTTAATACACCCATGTACTGTTTTTATTGTGTTTTAAGTAAGTACCTACTGTTGTGAAGGAGCGGAGTCCTCTAATACAGGCATTTTATGCCGACTATATATATATACACACATCAAAAGTGTCTAGGGATCAACATATATTTTTGCAATAACTTTTCTCCTGATTGATATTAATTAAAATTTTCTTTAAGGATTCATCAAATAAAGTGTTTTCGTTTGTCACAGTAACGATAAACCAAGTCACCTTTGCATTAATAAAGAAATTTGCCATTTTCCTAATAAAGGGATTTTTGACATTTGAACCACTAACACAAAAGTTCGAAAAAAATACTGAAATAACAGTTTTCTTTAAATTTTATTGGGTAACTTAAACAATTAATAATCCGTGTTTCTACCGCGAACACTAACAACACAAGAACATCGGTTTGGCATACTCAAAATGAGTTCATCCAAATCACGCTGTGGAATGGCCGCCCATGTTCGTTGCAACAACAAAAAAAGGTCTTCTTGCGACTGGATACCCTCCATATTCGGCAGAGCTCTTCTCTGTAGCATATCCCATGCATGCTCAATCGGGTTCAAGTCTGGCGACTGAGCAGGCCAGGGCAGGACATTGATGTTAGCTGCGGCGAGAGTCTGTCTTACAACTCTTGCGGTGTGCGGTCGTGCATTATCATGCATTAACTGAAATAAGGGACCGATTTGCACTTGTAGAGGAACGATGACGTCTGATACAATCGTCTCAGCATAAATTTGAGCGTTGAGGTTGCCTCTGATCCAAATCAACTCAGTTCTTCCGCCGATCCAAATACCAGCCCATACCATGATGGTTCCACCACTATAAGGATGGACTTCCTGGCAGGATTTTAATCGCTGTTGGCGTCCAGGGGTTCTCCAGTGTCGTATACGTCTTGTATCCGGTCTCATACCAAAACGAGACTCATCAGAAAAGCACACGAAACGCCATTGTTCTTCTGCCCAATTTCTGTGTTCAAGAGCCCATTGATATCGAATCCTACGATTGTGCATTGCTATAGGTGGTACCCGTAGCGGTCTTCGGGAATGAAGGTTCACTTCATGCAAGCGGTTTCTGACTGTTTGGTCGCTAATTAAGTTCCCTGAAGAGTGATGAAGCCTCACGGCTAACATCATGGCGGTTATTGTTGGAGCTCTTCGAGTTAAGATTTGAATGTATCGGTCTTGTCTCCGTGTGGTGCAGCGATACCGTCCTCCATGGCGCTCAGCCACGGTACCAGTGCTTCGGTAACGTGTCCAAAGTCGACTGATAACACTCTGACTTGTATTCAGAGCTAAAGCCACAGTACGTTGCCGGGAACCAGCTTCTATCATTCCCACGGCTCTGAGCATTTCTTCCCTGCTTAAATGACGTCGCCGCTCCATAATAACGTTGGTTTTAATCAGTAGTAGGGAAACAGTAGCACTAATAATGTCTTCAATGCGTTGTATGTTTTTATAGGGAAAATATTGACAGCTGATTTTCATCTTTTACTCGAATTTGATTCACAGTTCCTGATTCAAATTATGAAATGCACCAAAAAGGATCCATATAAATTTATAAAATCATAAATTTATTACAAAGCCACATCTCAATCTCAAGAAATCCGCATAAAAATGCTTGATCCCTAGACACTTTTGATGTGTGTATATATGAAGACTCCAAACCCAAATTTTTTGTGTATAACTTTTGGACACAATAAACGTTATTAAATCTATGGTTATTATTATTATAGACTACATCCGGGCATCCATACAAAACAAATTAAGGGCCACGTGCTAATTAAAATTTTAGTGCAAGTAGGTAGGAACTTACGAAAAAAAGTTTTTTTTTAATCTTTAATGGCCCCTAATTTATTTAAAATAGTATATTATTTTTGCCATATTTTCGCAGCAGTAGCATATTTCGATTAGGTTCAAATTTTAAAAGATTCGGCTTTAGCTATACCTTGTTTGGCATCATTAAAGCAGCAATGGAGTCATTGTTGAGTTGAGACTCCTACGGTGTTATGTTTTGATGTTATTTAGGTTGCTGAAAACCCTCTCCTCCACAGACGCGTATCACATTATAAGTACAAAGATTGGTCTGGATTCCCCGAAATTCCCCGATTTTTGTCATTCCCCGCGCTCTCCCCGCACTAACCCCCGATTCCCCGCAAATCGGGGATTTTCCCCGCGATTGGCAGCACTGCCAACTTTTACATCTGCCGATTTCCTAGTTAGCATATAAATAGTTAGTTAGGATAATGTAATCGGAAGCTCTAAGGTAGCCCGCGAAATTCAAATTTTCTTACGTTTTTTGCAATTTGCTGGTCAGTATTAAGTTGTACGTTGATTAAAATATGATTCACGGTCGTAACAAATATGTATTTACAAAATCATAATCATTAAAGTCATCAACACAACTCTCTAAGACCATGTAATCCCCAAATGTCAAGATTTCATGAAATAGTCATTATTGGGGATTACATGGTCTTAGAGAGTTGTGTTGATGACTTTAATTATTATAATTCTGTAAATGCATATTTGTTACGGCCGCGAATCATATTTTAATCAACGTACAACTTAATACTGATCAGCAAATTGCAAAAAACCTATAAAAAATTGAATTTCGCGGGCTACCCTGGCGCTTTCGCCTTAACCTGTAACTCTCTCCGCTAGGAGTATATGTGTTCTGTGGCTGTGCTTTTACTGCTATGGACGTAATTTAAACTATATATTACGTCCATGCGTCCATGTTTACTGCAAAGTCTAATAAAGTATCACAGAGTCATGGACGTAATTTAAAGAAGTAACAGGACCGAGCACTCGTTCCAGAAAAACGAGCAGACAGAGAGGTGACCTAAGGACCCGTTTGTCCCTTTCTAATAGGGTGACCAAACATTTTTTACACACAGGAAAATTCAAGGACTAACATTCAATATATTGGTACAAATAAATAATAAAATAATTGTTCTGTCTGACCTAGCATGAATAAATTTTAACGTTAAGTATCGATAATGTATGTAAATTTTGAATCTAAAATACAGCAGTCCTTTAACACGTTGGTGAAATTGAATGCAATATGCGCACTTTGTACGACTATCATACAGAGATAATAATAGTCCTCAGTTTAATTAAATACTATATTTCAAAGTAATATTTTCGATTCATAATTCAATTACGTGAACGATGCGTACCTTCCCGTCTTCATCAGTGCTAGGGATAATGGTGTAGGATAAAATTCGTGATTTCGAGTTACGATATCGCTAGCTAGTGTCATATGAATAGCTCACGAGAGCCGCCGGTCGATTCTGTAAAAATCTCACCGTGAAAACTTAGGTGAAGTGAGTTTGTTTTTTGCTGGGAATTGACAGCTCACTCCACGCTCACTTCACCTAAGTTTTTAAATCGGAATAGAAATTTTTGAGATTTTTAAAGAATAGCATCGCAGCACCCTAATTGCATTAAAACCTCTGAATGACAATCCCTTTCACTTTGGCAATACAACACAATCTGTGGTGCTTCTTAGGATTGAAAAAAAATTCGTAACAATGAGTATTGTTGAATAAGTTGTGGAGATTAGTGGTGCATCCAGGGTTTTCTCCTTCCAGCGCACGCCCTTGGGAGCAGGTGAGGCATATAAATGAAGACAAAATGGAAATAAAAGCAAGTCATATAATTACAATATATTTATCTTTACATAGTATAAAACAAAGTCGCTCCCGCTGTCCGTAACCTTAGATCTTTAAAACTACGCAACGGATTTTGATGCGGTAGATGAAGTGATTCAAGAGGAAGGTTTATATGTATAATACATGCATATTATAGTAGAGAATTGTTAGGTAATGATTGCAACATTGTCCTTTTATTGTTTATTGGCAACATTATGTAGATGTCATAAATGTCAAACTCTTCTCTGCTTTGCCGCGTTTATTATAGTCGGTATAATTTTCACTCCGTGGTTTTATTAAAGTAATCGCTAGTAACCCAAACATCATCATAAATCTACATGGTAGCAGAGCGTGGTTACGTTTGGTTTGGTTACCTGATAGCGATTCTTCGGAATAACAGTGAAAATCCGACCCGAATCGTCGTCGAAAAATTACAGATTACCGAGATACAAACATAATCGAAATGTCTACAAATTCGTTATTTAACATCGAAAAACTCGTTGGCCGTGACAACTATGCAAATTGGAAGTTCGCGGTGAAGGCGTATCTCGAACTAGAAGATCTTTGGCAATGCATCGAGACCAAAGATCCCGCAAAAGTTGATTCTACCAAAGACATAAAAGCGAAGTCAAAACTGATATTATTAGTGGATGCTATCAATTATGTTCATATTCAAGATGCGAAAACTTGGTCAGTGGGTCGTCTTAGGGGCGGAACTTCGAAGGAAGTCTGGACGAACTTAGAACGAGCGTTCGATGATAACGGTTTAACACGAAAAGTAGCATTGTTGAAGGATCTGATTACAACAACGTTGGAATCCTCTAAAAGTGTCGAAGATTATGTAAATAAAATCATGACTTCTGCACACAAGCTGAGAAACATAGGATTTTCCGTCGACGACGAATGGCTTGGTACATTAATGCTTGCGGGTTTGCCGGACCTATACAAACCCATGATTATGGCATTGGAGAGCTCCGGGGTAAGAATCAGTGCAGATATAATTAAAACTAAACTTTTACAAGAAGTTCAGAGTTCAGAAACTACTGCTTTTTACTCAGTCAAGAAGAAAAGTTCTGATAAACAGAATAGTGGAAAATACAGAGGCCCAAGGTGTTTTAATTGTAACAAACATGGCCACTTGGGTAAAAATTGCCGTGTACAGAAGAAAACGCCAAATAAAAGTGAAGATAAAAGTTTTGTAGCAGCATTTTCAGCTTCTTCCGTAACAACAGAGCATGATAAATGGTATGTGGACTCAGGTGCGTCAATGCATATGACAAATCACTGCGATTGGATGTATGACGTCAAATGTCCCCCGATTTCTACCATCACAGTTGCTAACAAGACTCCGTTACCTGTGAAAGGAATAGGAAAAATTAATCTGGTGTTGCACGGTAATAATGAATGTAGAATACAGGTAAGAGATGTTTTATACATACCTGAACTTGCAGGAAACTTATTGTCTGTCAGTGCAATGGTAAAGAATGGTTGCAAAGTTAACTTTAATGGAAATTGTTGTGAAATTTTTAACAGTAAAGGAGATTTTATCTGTTCAGCTAAATTAGAAAACAACTTATATTTACTGAATGTTAACAGAGAAATAAATGCCAACCTGAGTATTTCTGATATTTCAAATGATGTTGTTCTGTGGCATCGACGCATGGGACATTTAAATTTTCCAGATGTAAACAGACTACCAGAATGCACTGAGGGAGTGAGCCTGTCTTCAGAGAAGGTCAAGCTACCTGTGACCTGCACTACCTGTCTAGGGGGAAAGCAGTCAAGACTACCTTTCAACCATGTTGGTTCCAGAGCTTCAGAACAACTTGAGGTGATACATTCTGACTTATGTGGTCCAATGGAGACGCCATCTCTAGGAGGTATGAGATATTTTATAACTTTCATAGACGACTTCTCAAGATTGGTGCATGTATACTTCCTCAAAGACAAGCTCAGTGTTTTAAATGTATTCAAAGATTTCCACAAGAAGGTAGAAAATGAATGTAATAAGAAAATTAAGGGTATACGTACCGATAACGGTTTAGAGTACTGCAACAAAGACTTTGATAATTATTTGAGTCAGTATGGCATATAGTCTGCGCAGGGGTAGGCAACCAGGCCCCTGTGACGGAGAATGCTACTGGCAGCACAAAAAAAAATCTTATACAACAGGCATTCCATCCGAGCCTCTTTATTTCAAGACCTAGATCTTCTTCACTTGGGAATAAACCAAGCACAACAAGCACCGCAAAGGAGAAAGACTTACCTCCCACACCACCATTGACAATCACCATAGAGGATGATGACAATAGGTGTCCTCCCACATGGCAAAGAATACCCACTCAACGCAACCCAAAAAGAAAAAAGCTATCGAATAGCCCACCTTCTGCAGAAGGAGATAAGAATCCAGCACAGTACTCGCAGACCCCTATTAATACTTCCAACAGATACAGTGGATTTCCAGTAGACATACCTGATGACTCCGCTGAACCAATGGAAAGTCAAGACCATACCAAGAAGGCTAGCAAACCACCACCAATAATCCTATATGGTATTTCGGACATATCAAAACTGACAGAACTCCTGAACAGTACTGTACCAAACGAGACTTACACATACAAGATAGTGAACAGGAACCAGTTGAGAGTAATGGCGCAGACAAGTGAAGCGTACAAATGTATCATAGACCTAATTCGAAAGAATGGGCTTATAGGCCATACGTTCACACAGAAAGACAAGAGGAGTTGCAGAATCGTGATTAAGAATCTGCACCACACGACTCCAAAAGAAGCCATTGCTGAGGAAATAGAGAAAAGTGGAAATAAAGTCAGAGGGGAAATCATATGTGCACTCTCGAGAAGAAACAAGAAGCCACTGAATATGTTTTTCGTGAATGTAGAACCTGGCCCAAACAACCCCGAACTTAAACGTATAGATTCTATATACCACACAAAAGTGACGATAGAAGATCCACGAAAAACAAATGAAATTCCTCAATGCGCTAGATGCCAACAATATGGCCACACTAAAAATAACTGCATGCGCCCCTTCCGGTGCGTTAAATGCGCAGAAGGACATAGAACCATAGACTGCCCAAAAAAAGACAGGAATACACCAGCTACCTGTACATTGTGCCTTGGAGACCACCCTGCTAACTACAAGGGGTGCCAAGTATACAAGGAGATTCGCGCAAGGAAAATTTCAAAGCTACCCCACAAAAAAGCTCCATTAGCAAATATGAAGAATCCAAGAAATGATACTGTCCCCTTTGTAATAGATGACTTTCCACAACTACAGCCAAGTAGATACGCTAGACAACAACCGCCTAATTCACGCAATCAACACGCTGAAAACACGGCAAACTGGAACAAAAAACAAGAGAACGTACAATCTCAGCCAACAAGTTCACTAGAACAAATCATCAGTAAACAATCAGAGAAGATAGATATTCTCATACAACAAATAGGCACCCTAATGGGACTCCTTACGACTCTAGTTGCCCAATATAAGAAATGAAATTCTTACGCATCGCAGCATGGAACGTAAATGGACTGCCTCCCAATAAACAGGAAGTAGAACTTTTCATGAAACACAACCAAATTGATATCCTGTTAATCTCAGAGTCACACATGACTGACCAAAGAACAATCCTTATCAAAGGATATAATATATACTACACTAACCATCCTGATGGAACATCGCACGCTGGGACTGCAATCATAATAAAAGAAAGTATAAAACAACACCCTCTCCCAAACTTTAAGCAAGCATACCTACAGGCTACTGTAGTGTCGATAGAGGACTGGCAGGGCCCACTTAACATCGCTGCAGTGTACTCCCCACCTCGGCATCGAGTTGACGAACAAATGTTTAGCGATTTTCTTAACACACTCGGTGGCAGGTATGTCGCTGGAGGTGATTGGAACGCCAAAAATACCTTGTGGGGCTCAAGGCTGACCACAACCAGAGGCAGAGAGCTGAAGAAGGCAATTGATTCAGATTCACTCAACATACTGACTACAGGAGAGCCAACTCACTGGCCATCTGATCCTAACAAAACACCTGACCTCATCGATTTCTTTGTTACCAAAGGAATGTCAGGACTATATACAAAAGTCGAATCATGTCTAGATGGCAACTCCGATCATACACCAGTAATATGCACACTGAGCACCACAATTATTTGTACAGAGCTCCGCGAGACGCTATACAATCATAGAACTGACTGGGCCTCATTCCAGAACTTTATAGAGGATAATACCAACTTGCACATACCTCTTAAAACAGAGGAAGATCTAGAAAATGCAGCCTGGTATACAACTAACCTGATCCAAAAAGCCGCTTGGATGTCCACTCCATGTATAAAACACAGTCCTCAGGAACAGGATTACACACTAAAAATAAGGGAGACAATAGCTGCAAAACGGAAACTGAGACGTCAATGGCACACAAGCAGGAACGCACATGACAAAAGAGCCCTCAATAAAGCACAAAAGGAATTAAAGGAAACGCTTAAAGAATACAATGACGTCACTCTTCAAGACAAACTAAAGACTTTATCACCTTACAAAGCTGACGACTATTCTCTATGGAAAATTACTAAGTCACTAAAACGGCCAAAAGAACACATGCCACCGTTAAGACAGTCAAATGGAGAATGGGCGAGAAAACCTGCGGATAAAGCCGCGCTATTTGCTGAATTCCTCAAAGATGTATTCAAACCAAATGAACCCGACATCATACATCCAGAAGAAGATATTGACGAAATCCTAGACAGAGATCAGCAAATGTCTCTACCGTTGCGACCTTGTACCCCAACAGAAGTTTCGAAAGCAATTAATAACTTGAAGAAGAAAAAGGCACCGGGCTTTGATCTGATCACATCAGAAGTCCTTAATCAACTACCGAGAAAAGGGATTGTCTTGCTAACCATACTATTCAATGCAGTGTTGAGACTACACTATTTCCCTCTCATCTGGAAAGTCTCAATCATAAATATGGTAGCTAAACCTGGAAAGCCTCCTACAGAAGTCTCCTCGTACAGACCAATAAGTCTTCTTCCCTTATTGTCTAAGCTGTTCGAGAAGTTATTGCTACAGCGACTGTTACCTATACTTGAGGAACAAGGGACAATCCCAGAGCATCAATTTGGTTTCCGAGCACACCATGGAACAACAGAACAAATACACAGAGTGGTCCACACAATCCGACAATCATTGGAAAGAAAGGAGTACTGCTCAGCTGCTTTTCTCGACATACAACAGGCATTCGATCGAGTATGGCACAAGGGTCTCCTGTGTAAACTAAAGATCTGCTTACCACACACCGCATACATGTTGCTCAAGTCCTACTTGGAGGACAGAGTGTTCCAAGTTAAATGTGGAGACTGCCTATCTTCACTCTATCCTATAGAAGCTGGAGTACCCCAGGGTTCTGTTCTGGGCCCTGTTCTGTACACAGTCTACACTGCTGACCTACCCACCTCAAAACAAATTGTTACTGCAACCTATGCCGATGACACTGCAGTCCTATCCTGCGACAAAGACCAGATTAGAGCATCCACGAAACTCCAAGAACACCTGAACAAAATTGGATCATGGCTGAAAAAGTGGAGAATCAAGGCTAGTGCTGCCAAGTCTGTCCATATTACCTTCGCCCTAAGAAGAGGAGACTGTCCACAAGTAAAACTCGGTGAAGACGTTCTGCCACAGAAAAGTACTGTCAAATACCTAGGTATGCACATCGACAGAAGACTTACATGGCGTGAACACATAAAAACCAAAAGGGAGCAAGCAAATATAAAACTGAGAAACATTCACTGGCTCATAGGCAGACAGTCTTCACTAAGCTTGGAAAATAAACTCCTTATCTACAAATGCATCCTTAAACCTATATGGACATATGGTATAGAGCTCTGGGGATCAGCAAGCCACTCAAATATTGAGATACTACAGCGCTTCCAAAATAAGGCACTTAAAACCTTAAGTGGTGCACCTTGGTTTACAAAAAACATTGAAGTACATGAGTACCTACAAATCCCAACAATCAAGGAGGTTGTAGAAAAGTCCTACAAGAATTACAAAGAAAGACTCCAACGTCATAAAAATGAACTCGCTGTGACACTTCTTAAGTCCTCAGACTCTACCTACAGACTTAAAAGAGATCGAATAGCGTCAATCTAACCATCACTGATGAATCTAATAAAGAGATGACGCGTCGCTGGATGCGAACAATCTCGAACTGCCTAATGAAGAAACAACCAATCTGATTAAAGCTCAAAGGCTGATTGCAGATAGAAGGAAGGAAAAAAAAAAAAAAAAAAAAAAAAAACAAAAGTATGGCATACAGCATCAAACTACTACACCATATTCACCGCAACAAAATGGTCTCGCAGAGCGGATGAACCATACTCTTGTAGAGAGAGCTAAGTGCATGCTATTGGATGCTGACTTACCAAAACCTTACTGGGCTGAGGCGACAGCTACTGCTGCTTATGTAATTAACCGCTCGCCTACTACAGCTATAAACAAAAAGACCCCATATCAATTATGGTACGGTAACATGCCTAATTTATCGAACATGCGTATCTTTGGTTCTGAAGTCATGACACAAGTTCCCAAGGAGAAACGTAAGAAATGGGACCCGAAGTCACGAAAAATGATTTTTATAGGCTATTGTGATAACACCAAAGGATACCGCCTCGCTGATCCTGAAACAAACAGAATTATCAAGAGTAGAGATGTTGAATTTTTGGAGAATATAAAGAAAAATAATAATATATACTTACCTTGTGATGTTGACAGCTCTACCGTCGTACAGTCACCACCTGCGTCATCAGCATCTGAACCTGAAACAGTAAATCAACAAATAGAATCTTCAGACATATATGCTAGTGAAAGCTCTGATGAATATGCAACAAACTCAGACGAAGATGATGTATATGTTCCCAGTAGAAAATCAGAAATAATATATAAGAACTTACCAGAAAGTACCATCACCTTACGTCCAAGGAATAAGCCTGAAGAATCTGAAAAGAATTCAAAACCTAGTTATCATTGTTTTATTAAAAATCCAAGAGATCCGGAAACTGTAAAAGAAGCTTTATCCTCAGAAAATGCTAATAAATGGAGAATAGCCATGGATGAAGAATTTCAATCTCTGAAAAGAAATATGACCTGGACACTTACTGACCTACCTCCGGGAAAGAAAGCTCTTCCTTGTAAATGGATTTTTAAGACGAAAACTGATGAAACAGGGGCTGTAAACAGATATAAAGCTAGACTTGTAGTTAAAGGCTATGCACAGAAAAGAGGCATTGATTATAATGAAATATACTCACCAGTTGTAAGATACACTTCTGTAAGATACCTGATTGCATTGGCTGCAAAATATAACCTTGATATTGACCAGATGGATGCCATAACAGCATTTCTGCAAGGAGATTTAAAAAACGAAATTTATATGACTCAACCAGAGTTATATGAAGAAGGAATAAAAGTATGCTTGTTACAGAAATCAATTTACGGTCTAAAGCAAGCCAGCCGGCAATGGAATGTCAAATTAGATAGTGTACTACAGAAAATTGGCCTTTCTAGATCAAAAATAGATCCATGCATCTATTATTGTGTGAAACAACAAATAATGATTTTTGTTGCTGTATGGGTTGATGATCTCATTATATTTTCAAATGATATTAATTTAAAGTCAGAAATTAAAGAAAAATTAAAAGGTGAATTTCATATGAAAGATCTTGGAGAATCAAAACAGTTTATTGGATTGAACATCACTAGAAATCGTAAGGAAGGAATTGTCATGCTTGATCAAGAAAATTACATTAAAGAAACATTAGAGCGTTTTGGAATGTCAGAATCAAAACCTGTAAAAACACCAATTGAAGTGAACGCTAAATTTGACACAGTTGATACTGAAGGTAATGAGAATATTCCTTATCGACAGGCAGTGGGATGTTTACTGTATCTAGCTCAGGCAACTAGACCAGATATTGGGTTTGCAGTAAATAAACTCAGCAGATATGTCAGCAATCCTGGACATCAACATTGGCTCGGTGTCAAAAGAATACTGAGATATCTCCAAGGAACAAAAGATTTAAAGCTATGCTTCAGTAAAGATGAATCGAAAGGAATAAGAGGCTACGGCGATGCAGACTGGGCCAGCAGCCCAGAGGACAGAAGGTCCTGCACCGGTTACATTTTTATTTTTCAGAATGGTGGTATAGCATGGAACTCCTGCAAACAACCAACAGTTGCGCTGTCTACAGCCGAGGCAGAATATATGGCTATGGCGTCTGCGACACAGGAAGCGCTGTGGCTCCGTCAGCTGCAGCTGGAACTTGGTCTGCAAGAAGAAGGTCCCTTACCTATATATTGTGATAATCAGAGTGCCATACGTTTAGCTTCAACTGATTGTTATAAACCAAAAACGAAGCATATAGATATTAGGTTTCATTTTTTAAGAGATAATTATCAAAATAAAAATGTAAATTTTGTAAACTGCAAAGGTAGTAATATGGTTGCAGACATATTAACTAAGGGGACTACTTATAATAAACATTGTTATTGTATAAAGGAAATGGGATTGCATTCTAAAGGGGGTGTTAGGTAATGATTGCAACATTGTCCTTTTATTGTTTATTGGCAACATTATGTAGATGTCATAAATGTCAAACTCTTCTCTGCTTTGCCGCGTTTATTATAGTCGGTATAATTTTCACTCCGTGGTTTTATTAAAGTAATCGCTAGTAACCCAAACATCATCATAAAAAAAAAAAGAAAATCAAAAAAAAAAAAAAAAAAAAGAAAAAAGAAAGAAAAAAATGAAGAAGATGAAGAAGATTAGTAATGTGATGTCGTAACAAACATATTACGTATATTTACGTCCTCCGAATATCGTACACCTCTATTACTTTTACTTTCGTGCGTTTCCAATATATAAGTGCCGGACTAAAGTGAAGGCTGCAGACCGTTGAGTTTTTTGTAACACGAGAATTTCATCCAACCATTTTTGGCTAATTTCTTCAATCTTCGGAAAGCTGATATAACAGAAAAATATTGCTCTTTTAATCATACGATACGAGGTACAAAATATAATTATTACATACATAATATTAGTAGATACTTTTATTCACAAATAAACGAAGCCAATAATAATGTCTTCTGTTTACAAAACGCCTGCGGCATGGTCCCTCTAGCCATGTTAGTAAACAAAATCTGTATTATTGCTTACCTGTGAAAGGATATGCCGCATCCACCATAGGATACGCTTTTGCACGATTTTACGCAACACTTTTTGATCGGATGATTTGACGGAGGTTACACGTTCATTCTGATGTCAGTTCAGTCTGTGACCTTGATCACGTCTAGAATGATGGAATGACGCGCGGTATTACACGGTAAGTCAGACTGACGATCCGTCTAACCGAAAACTTCTACGCGATAACACGCTTCTGCATTTGGTATGGATTTTAACAAGAAAAATAATATGCTCCCGTTGCCTTCGTAGACAGGACTAATATAGTAATATTATTATATATATATTAGTAGAAAAAGAAAGCGGTGGTATAAAAAGTGGCTAATGAAAAGACCATAAATTCACTTAAATTTACTGAATGAGATATGAGACAGATAAAGATATATTTATTGCATAACTGTGTACATAAAGTTCTTATACATATTTTTTTGTTTGTTTCAAGCAAGTTTCAAGTCTACCCGAGTCAGATATGCAATAGTAATAAGAAATTGGGTACTTACAAATTCTATTTTTTATCAAAAAACTCATGCAGATTAGGGATGTGAAAAAATAATCGATTATAGAAAAAATCGATTGATAATTGATTTTTTTTCTATAAAAATCGATTTTTATAATCGATTTACATATTACAAAAAATCGATTAATAAAAAATCGATTTCTTATTCACTGCCGATTTTTTTCACCTAGAATTTAGACCGGCCGCGCAACACAGCTTTTTAGTCAGGAGCGCGAAGCCGCAAAGTACCGCGAAGTGTACCACTAACTAATAAATGAATGACGCTAAAGGGCGCTCCACACGGCTAAGATACTATAATATTTTATCTTTGTAATCCTTTTGTAATCCCCATAAATATGCAATAAATAATATTATCTTCGTCGTGTGTAATGGTCCATTGAATTGTATGGCGAGCGATATTGTATCTTAAGGGGGAAGCGCTAAGGTGGCCCGCGAAATTCAAATTTTCTTACGTTTTTTACAATTTGCTGGTCGGTATTAAGTTGTACGTTGATTAAAATATGATTCGCGGTCGTAACAAATATGTATTTACAGAATTATAATCATTACAATCAGTAATACAACTTGTTAAGTTAGTATAATCCCCAAATGTCAAGATTTCATAAAATAGTCATTCTTGGGGATTACATGGTCTTAGAGAGTTGTGTTGATGACTTTAATGATTATAATAATTTTATTCTGTAAATACATATTTGTCACGGTCGCGCAAAACTTTAACTTAGAAAGATGTATTAATGATTCTTAGGATTAAAATTCTCTAAATATGTACCTGTTATTGTCGCGAATAATATTTTGATCAAGATACAACCTGACACTGACCTGCAAATTGCAAAAAACTTAAGAAAATTTGAATTTCGCGGTCAACTAATATCCATTCACCCTAAGAAATTTCTTCCTGCGAAAGGAGAAATTAAAAAAAAAACCTTTTTTGTGTAAAATTAATGTTTCGCTTGTTGATATTATTATTATTAACCCTTCGCATGTCGCGTGTACAGGGTATGTACAGATAACAATAGAATTTCATGCGACGGGTTAATAAAACTGAGTGCTGTGATAGTGATTATCGTTATTTCAGGCGTTTAATTTAATCTATCAAAAAAAAAAGGAAAAAAACGATTATTTTTTAATCGATTTTATTACTAGGCAAAATAATCGATTCATTAATAATCGATTTTTTATGTATACTGTCACATCCCTAAT